>VZTG01008517.1:0-44802 GCA_013397845.1 Melanocharis versteri
GCCGAGTCCGTACCGGTGACAGTGCACCCCCCATCTAACTGAGCATCTTACTGTCTTTTCTTTCCATGGTACAAATCAGAGGGCTTATCACCCTGTCTGGGGGTTCTAAAATACGTTTTGAAAAGCTTGATAACTTCCCGTGGATCCTCTCTCCTGGATGATCATTAACATATGCAATCTCTTTAGCTGAATTTAGAGTGTTCCTGCAGGGCAGAGGTGAAGTTTTGGTGCCCAGAGCTGGTCTCCTTCTCAGCCCTCCTGAGCAATTTTGCATTACAGACCAGCACAGAGCTCAGCATGAAGCTGCACTGATGGTTTCTCTGTTCTTTAGAAAGGTCCCTTAAATAAACCTGTTTTTTTCAGCTTTCCAGACGCCCAGAAAAACAGATATAGGATGAGGCAAGGAAGGAGGGGTTGATAGAGGAGAAACAGCATTTCAGACTGCCTGGGAACATGACTGAGTAGCTTTCTCTCAGTAAATTCAGTGGTGTGATTTACATATCCTGAGTCTGGGAAAGATAATATTCCAAAGCCAGTGGCAGAGCCGAGTGCAGCCACAGTCCTTGCCATAGTTAGTACATGGGTGCTTGCCAGGCTATGAGGTTACTCACTCTGACATTATCCCCATATAGGAAAGACCGTGCCATTATCCCTGTTTTACTGTCCCCATGTGGCAACCGAGACACAAATCACTATGCGATGAAATTAGAGAGTGGGAAATTAAAAAAGGATAAGAGGAAATTTGTTCTCATGGCAGGTTAATTAAACCAGAGCCTACTGCCAAAGGCAGATGTTGTGGCAAAGTAATGCTGAAAGGAGTTGTTTGGAGTTCTCCTAACTGCAAATGTTAAAAGGGACATAAAACAGTGAGCTTTGGAGATAAAGTCCATACCTAATTTATGATGACTGTGAGGAGACATAACTCGGGGAAGAGATGATCCTCAGTGTCACCATGGGTCCTTCCTTTGAAATGCTCAGCCCAGCGAGCTGGAGACAGAGGAGCACTTGCTGAATGGGCAGCTGTGGTCCATTCCTGATTTCTGCTACCTGCCAACAAGAATAAGAAATCGCACCCAAGGAAAAAGCAGAGTCTCCCAAATCCTGGGCTAATCCCACAGCCGTTCAGTCAGCCTTGGGCAGAGTTCATGAAAAATGATGGCAAACTCCTTCATGGGCTACCTCACTACGTTTTTCGTGTGGATGCTGCCCACCTGAGTTCTCCCACCTGAGTTGCCAAGCACCATCTTTCCCCTTTGTAGTGCAGAGGGGCTGTTAGGAGCCCTGTCTGTGTGGATGCCACTTGATGAACGCTCTGCTGCCAAAGGGAGGAAGCACCAGCTGCAGCGCTGAAAACGTTCAAGAGCAGAAACAAGGAGAGAGATTTGGAAAGTTCATGCTCAGAGATCTGTGTGTGCCAATCCCAAGCTACAGCCTTATGGAGGAGTTTAATTAAGGATGGCAGCTTCCCCATCTGAAGTTCTAATCCCAAATACGTGTTGTCTCCACATAGGCTTGAAGCCAAGCTGTGACTCCTGACTAGAGCACCCCAGGGCAGATGGCCACATCCCTGGGGTGGCAGATACCTGCCCTACCTGTGCCAGCAGTCTGGGTATCCTCTGGCCCAGAACAGCTGCCAAAATACGTATTGGGCAGCACAAGATACCAGCTGGAGAGTCTGCATATGGTTCCCAGTTCGGGTCCTTGAAAATGAGTAAAGAAAAGCAAAACAGAAGAGCCAGAGGGCTAAAAGGGACAGAGTAGCCAATGAAACTTTCAGTTGCATTGTGCTAATAGGGTGCAGAAGAAAATGATATTTCTGCAGTCCCACGGGTGCTCTGTGGTAGACTGAGGCTGCAAAGGCCCTTTGCAGAGATACCACAGCCTCTGAAACAAATCCACCTTTGAAATGGGGATTTCTTACAGCATTGTGTTAAAGAGCAATGAAACTGCACAGGGAATTGAAACATGTCCAATTAGTGACTCAGCTAGTCCCCATAATTTATCAAAAATCTAAATCCCATCTGATCTTGACAGACACATACAGCTGGGACCTTGCTTTCCCAGCCCAGCTGAAGACAGACTTTGCTTTGCTTGTACCCACACTGGCTCCTTTTTTCAGGCAAAAGCCTGAGGCATTTGTTTGGGTGCTCTGCAGCTCTGCCCAGGTAAGCAGCAGGATGTTTTTTCTGGTCTTTGGGCATCCATTATGTGACTGATTCTAGTAATTCATTAAGTGCAACAAATGAGTGGTGACAGTGGAGGCTACACTACCCCATAATTCATCTCCCTTGTCTCTTCATGAGAAGGTTTCCTGTTACACTGGGCAGAGCTGTCCTCACCACTCTCCTTACAGGCTCTCTCTCATTCTCAGTTGCCTTCAGACAGAAATGTGTCCAGTCCCAGAAGCTGCGAATGCCCTCTTTCCTCAATTGCCAAAAATCTGCAAGGTACTTCTTGCCTATAGACCCCTGGGTTTAGCTAAGAGCTCAGCAGTGGTTACACTACTTGGAAGAGCTAAATATTTCTGCTTGGGTCATAACTTGCTAAAAAGTCAATTTAGCTCCGCTGTAACCCATTGCTTTCAGAAAACTCTGAACTGCTTGTAAATGCCCTAATGAGGAGCACTGATCATTTATCTAGCAAAGTTTCTGAAGTATTTCTCAGCTCTATTACAATCACACAACTTCATGACAATAAGTATCTCTGAGGGTGGATTTGATATTGGCAGTCTTCTTTTGAATTGTATATTCATGACGAGGAATCTTAGTTTTCCTTTGTGACTAATTACTGTTAGGGCATATCCTGATTAGAGGATAATTGGTTTCTTTGTCCTAATAAAAATACACTTTTTAAGGGCATCTGATGCATCCACAAAAGCAAAATATTCTGTCCCTAATCCAGGTGGCTTGCTTTTTTTCAGGTTTCTAACTCTGAAGATTCTGTTTACACAATGGATGGCACAGAGAGGGAGGGCTGGCAGCAGAACCCAGGAGTCCTAGTGTCTGGTCTCCTCATCCTGGAGAACAATGTCAACACTGAGGACCCACGCTCCAGTGTTGCTCTAATTAGAGCAAACCAGCTACAATCAGATTAACTTTGTTTGCACTGTTTGTAGACAAGCTATGCATAAAACACACCACAGAGCAAAAGCACACAGGGCACTGGTAATAGATGGCATAAAATAAAGCAAGCGATGACGAAAGTCACTGCTTGATAAACACATCAGCCCGGCCAAAGGCAGCACATCTCAGAGGAAGATGTTTGTTTTCAGTAAAGCTGCAGCAATCTCTCCAGCTACCGAGTGAACTTTACAGAGGATTAACAGTGCTGGAAACTGGAGTCCTCTCTTCACCCGGAGAAAAACTGCACAAGGGCAGTACAAGGCCAGTATTGCCACTAATACATCTTATTTCTGGGCACACTGACCTCTTGGTGAGGGTAGGAGGGGAGGCACCTCTTCGCTGAGGTTGCAGGCAGCCAGAGCTGCTGTGCCAGGGGTGCTGAGAGGTGGAACATCCCACCTGTGAGAGAGCTGAGACCAGGTACCCACTTGGGGACAGCTTAGCTGCTGGCAGCTAATTTTAGATACAATCAACTTTGAATTATCTACAGGGAGCTTAAGTGACCCTGACTTCCCCCAGCACTGCTGGCTATGGTCCAGTGCTGTGGAGGGTGATGCAGAGGACAAGCAGCTCTTGCCCTCCTTGATGTGCTGGCTGCTGCTGCTGCTGCTGCAGCAGAGAAACCGCCCTTGGCATTTCCCAAAGATTCTGCTCCAAGTTTGCTCACCAGGTCTTGTCTACAGGTACTGTCTCATCCTTGCTTTAGCTCTGCCTGAATAAGGGAGTTATTCCCACCTGCCCCAGGGTGAGCTTTGGCAGAGGCCTCACTGCTATTCTCAGCCTCCCCTGGTCACATCTCCTCTGCTGATCCCACGGTCTACAGCTACATTTCACAAACTGCTTTTGGGAAGAGCTGTCCTCCTTTACAGTGTCAGCTAACTGCAGGGACCAGTAATCATCCATTTCACTAGAGGACCGACAAATCAATGACCTCCAGGAGAGATCCTGGACTCCTGTGGTCTTCCTTCTATCAAGGCTGCACGTGTAGCTGCAAATTTGTTGTCCTGTGAATGCCTATCTCAGTGGCTGCTCATTAAGTGAGACCCATTTTCGTTATTGCTGATGGCAAGAAATGCTCAGACCCCCCACCGAACTGAGAGTCTCTAGGAATAAATGGGGTATGATAACTTTCATTATCTCCTTTACAAACATCAAGAATTCAGTGACCAAAACCAGCAGGGAATGTGTAGCAAGGAACTTGCATTTCCTAGCCAAGGGAAAGCATATAAAAATCAATTATCTAGGGCATGAGATAGCTATGGTTCTCCCAAAGGAAAATACTGTTTAGCTTAATCGTTCTGCAACTAGTGTTAATTAGTTATCATGAGTCATATTTCTAGTCACATCCCCAGGAATCAAAATAGGCCAGAGTATGACACTGTATGCTTCTCAGGACAAAGTTTAAAAAAAAAGAAAAAAAAGAAAAAGAAAGAAGAAAATAAATGTATAGCAGCACTTGGGTTTCCACCAGCTTTCATATGGCATAGCTTTCTTAGTGCATCTCTATTTTTGGCCTCCTGACACCTCAGAGGTCAGAGCTCCCTGGCCCTACTGCTGAAACAGGCCCGCCCTAGTTCTGATGCAGCAATGTTTCTGAGCTCACTCAAGTGCATGAGTCTTCTATGCCTGTCTAGAGTCAAACTTACACTTAACAAGTCTGTTGGATCCTTAAACCTGACACCCAGCACATATTTCCTTCCTAGCTTTGCATTACACGCTGTTTATCAAGGTGGCTCTAGCACCCGAAAGTGTGAGCATCGGCAGGAGAAGAGACTGACTCCAGCTCTTCAGACACTTGAGAGTACAGTTCCCAAGAGACCTCTTACTCCCAGTTCCTCAGGGATTCCTGTTTCATAGACAGCACTCTCATGATGCCACATTGCTGCCATTGCCATCAGGTGACCAATGGAGGCAGCCAAATTCAGAGCTGCCCCTGAAGTCTGAGCAGAGTGACAGAATGCAGCCTTTTACTCTGGCTTTGGCTTTGACTGATCGCACCTGCCAGTTTTGAAGGGGATCTGCTTTACTGAGGGCATCAGCACTTAACATCTCTCATCAAATCCACCTGGAAGAACAAAGGGACATCTCAGACATGACCACCACAAACTGTTGGGGCACTTACAGGGTTTTTCAAAAGAAATTTGGACAATTTATTTGGAAACTTGTTTGGAGAGGTTTCCTCTTGGCTCCTCCTACTGACAAATCTGGTCTGAATTCCTTGATCTGTGCAAAGCTGTGAGTAATGTTTGACTCTCAGATCAAACATGATTTTTGTACATTTTTGATCCTCAGTGAACCAATGATCTGAGCCAGTAGCTCAGACTAACTCAGCTGGAGTCATCATATCTGAAGTCTCAGTCTGCATATGCATCCTGCAACTCTGTCCATCTTTTTTTCATGTGACACAAACTCTGTTAATTGGGAGTGTTTAGAGAAGGTGGAGCCCGACCCTTTGGAGAGGTGTACTGCAGAGGGATGAAAGGTAATAGATTTGAAACAAAAAAGAGATTGTGGTTTTGATAGGAGGAAAAAAGGATTACTGTGAGTGTGATGAAACAATTGAACAGAGAGGCTGTGGGATCTCCATCCTTGGAGATAATTCAGAATTCAGCTGAATGAAGCCCTAAGCATCCTGGTATTGCTGGAACAGATTTGAGCAGAGGCCAGCAGTGGTCCCTTTCCATTCACCCCAGCCTGTGACTCTATTATGAAGCCTGCTAGCAGCACATGGAAAAAAAGTAATAATTTCCACACTTTTAAAATGGAGCAGTAATTCTTGTGTTCCTGGTGAAGAACTGAGGGGATAATACAGCATTTGATATGCCACTAAGAAGAAAGAGACATAAACCATGTATAAGCCTAGAGATCAAATCCTATCAGCAGCTAAGCACATGCATGGAGCTTAATGGAATTTGAGGCTGTCCATCATTTTGTAATATCGATTTTTAAGAAAGGAAACCAACATGAGATCCTCTTCACACCAATGTGCATGGCAAAATGTCCAGCAAGTTCAGTGAATGCAAGCAGGGGTGGATGCCTCAATTTTCAAGCTCAGCATATACATTATCGTGGAGTCTGACAAAGATGTGTGCAAAGTGCTTCACCCCATCCCTTTTTATACCTAAAACCAGAAAGCAATGGCAGAGAGGTGACATTGTGGCTTTCTGAAGGGAAGCTGAAATTGCAACCATTTCCCTTCACTTCCCTCCCTGGTGGCCTCAGATGTTCTGGATGGCTTTCTGACTTCCAGTGACTTTCGCAGCAAAGCCTATTTTCATGCTGGGCTTCAAAACCTGCTCAAGCTTTTCTTCCTCATGGGGAAAGACACAAACACCAGCTTGTCTCTTTTCTATCAAGGAACATGCAGTGCCAGAGGATGAAGCATTAGATTCTTTATTCACGATTGAGGATAATTAGTGTAATTAGAAAAGAAAATCCACCAGGTATTTGAAACAGAAATTGCCTGAACTCAGAGCCAGAGCAGCATTGCCGGAAAGAACTGGACTGCCTGACACAAATGCTTGTTTGGACATCTCACTCTAGGGAGAGGAGGAAAGCCCATCAAAGGCAGCTTCTTCAGCTTGCCTTACAAGCAGCAGAAGTCTGATCTTTTAAGAAGATACAAAAAATCCCCACACTAGCAGAAGAAAAAGCATGGTTCTGCCCTTTTGAGCCTGACCCTGCCCTGATGCTCTACCTATGGATGCTGTGCTCTGTGTGGAATCAAAGCACCACTGGTTGCACCAAAACAAGAGCTCCTACTTCTCCACCTGGTGAATCTTGTCCACAAAACTGAGTTCTAATACAGCACTCCTTCTATGGTAGGTGCAATGCTTTTTGGAGTAAGAAATGATTGCCTCTGACTTTTAGAAATAGGGGTTTTAGTGTTGGCAGTAGGAAACAGTGAAAGAGCAAGATGCTACAGTGAAATATATCAGCAGATAAGGAAGAGGATAACTTGGAGGAGGGTGCAAAGGAACAGAAGAGAAACACAGAAAAAAAGAGAAGGAGAACTATGAAGGACAATGTAAGATCCAGAGCTGGGCTGCAGTGTAGCACTTTCCCCACATCTTAGAGATGAATTTGAATCTGGGGCTCAGGATCTAGTACCTCCTTGAGTTCTGAGATCTCCTCAAGATCTGAGACCTACATCTATGGCTGGTGACTGGTTTTACAAGCTCCACAAGGAGCCACAAGGTGGTCAAGACAAGCTCCACATCTCAATACAACTTAACTGTGGAGAAGGGTGCCTGTGAGCCCAGACAGAAAGCTTGTAGGCTGGACACAATTCTTCTCTTGTACTCCCAGAGATTCTTTTTTTGTGGCATGAAGTTAAATTCCATTGCCTAATGGTAAAGATCCAACAGATTTGTACTGAACAGACGGGAGAAGTATTGCATAAGGACTTGTTCCTGTGTTCTTTGATTAGCCTGCCTATTAGCCTTTATCTCAGACTCTTGGAAACACCAGCTTTCTATCAAAAGGAAATGTCAATACTTTAACTAATATACTTTTTTATTTCCTTTGCAAGAAGCTCTAATTAACTTTTTTTTTCAGTTCAGTGCAGCTTTAAAAAGAATATTTAATGTCAGGCATTAAAGTTTCCATATTGGCTTGCAAAGGAAATCTTGACTCACAGAGATTCTCATCAAGAGAAATAAAAGGCAGACTATGCCTCCCTTCCCTGCCATGCAGAGGAAAGGATTTGTCTTGCTGTAGCTCTGCTAACCTATTGCATAGGTGATTCTATGACTGAAAGGAGCTTTTTCCATCCAGTCCTTCCTGAAGGGCTCTGAGTGATGGGAGAGCTGCCTCCAGCACCCACTGCCTCCAGCATTCTCATGCTCCACTCAAAGAAACGCTGAATCTGGCAGGCCTTTGGCTCTCCCCTGTCCAGAAGTCAGGGAAACCTGCCAATTGCATGCAATCAATGTTTTGCATTTTTCCCCTGCTGAATAATTCCCCAGCTTTACAGATCAAGCAAGAGGCATTAAAATTGTATTGCAATACTGAATGCCAGGCACTCTAAAACAAACAGAAGACTTAAAATTATAACAAATCTGTTGAACACTTGTTTAATTTTGTGTCTCTGCTTAAACTCCTCGACTGCAGACTTCAAGTGTAAGCATATGCTTTGAGAAAAAGCAATTCCAGTATTTGCAGAATCAGGGCCATCTGAGGCACTGTTCCTATTCCATAACAGTCCATGTAATCTCCAGATCACAGCCATCTCCTGCCACCCCATGGCAGCCTGATGGCTGATGCAAGACCTGCTAGGAAACATTATTCTTAACCATTATTATGGTTATTATTAACAACACAACATAGTTTTTAGGAAGGCACAGACTGCCACATGCCAGGAAACTCGAATGGTTTTTATTGAGGACTACATTCAACAGCAAGAGTTTGCCAGATGGGAATAGATCCCACTCACCTACCGATTATCTTGTCCACCTCCACGTTATTGAGGGAAAGGTCTGAGATTGTGAGCTGAAAGAAGCTATAGTAATGCAAAAAACTATCAGGAACCAGGCAACATAGATGAATAGGCAAATTTTTCTCAGAATGGGGGCACACAAATGTTAACTGGAAGCCCTGGGGTTATATCCCTTTCCCAACTCTGCCTTAGGGTGGATTGGTGCTGTGAAGTGTGAACATTTCCGTCTGAGTTAACATTTTTTAACATAGCAAACACTACTTTTATCTAGGGGAATATCTGATCCTTTCTGGTAATCCACTAAACCATTTACTGCCTGTGCAGCTCATGGAAGGAACATTTGAATACAGCTAATTGCTAAAAATAGCCCCATTTTCAGCAGCAGAGGAGCTGGCAGTTCTTTCAAGCCACGTTAAAAATACTGCTTGAGTATGACTTCAGCAGATATGCTGCTGCCTGTGCGTGCTGCCAGAGTGAGTGGGACTGCCTTGTCCCTGCTCGGGATTTCCTCCAACACGTGACACAACTCGTGGGTCCCACAGCTCAGAAGCAGGTGAGCTACGAGGTCTGAAAACGTGACTGCAGTGGCAACCACGTACCTCGTGCCTGTGGCTTCCTCTTTGCAGCTCTGCATGTTTTCCAATCTCAGGACATATCTCTGGCTATTAGGCCAGGTTGGATGGAGCACTGAGCAACCCTGCTGTAGTGGGAGGTATCCCTGCCCGTGGCAGAGGGGTTGGAACTAGATGATCTTTAAGGTCTCTTCCAGCCCAAACCACCTCATGGTTCTAACACTAGTACTTTTTGGGTAGAAAGTTAGAAGTGTTAGGAGCATGCGATTTTCAACCAACAATAGCAAGAAGCCTTTGAAAAAAAGCTGGTTTCTGCTACTCAGGATGATAGAACTCGTGCAAAAAGTGCAAGTGCTGTGCTTTTCAATCCAAACCCATTATGTACCTGTGTTTCAGTACCAAATCCTGTTTCTGAAGTTACTCCTAAGTCATCCTTGGCTGCTCCAATTTGCCAGCCAAAGAGACAAAATGTACCAGGCCCCAGAGGCTGTTAATTAGATTTAATTTTGCTTTGCTGCCTCTCAGAAGCACAGGATTGTAGGCAGAAAGGTGTAACTGACTCTGGATTCTCCATGTGAAGCACGGGCTGGGAGTTGTTTCCCCCAGCTTGTGCTATTTCCCAAAGGTACATGGAAAGTGCTTGGTGGGACCTGGCAAAGAGCAAAAGCCTCAGACAGACCAATAAAAGTCAGTGGCCCAAAGGAATAGCGTGGCCTTCAAAACTGAACTATAATTCTTTCTTTTATTAATCCTTTTTCTGTTTATTTTCATGCTAAATTTTTACTGCTATCCTCCAATTCAGTGTTTTCTGGTTTTCACTGTTTCTGCCAGGTGTAAATTTCATATCATTGCAACCCAACATTTAACTAGAGATTAAAGCTTTAGGAGAAGAGAAAGAAGCAATTTACAAAACATCTATGGTACATTAACCAAGAAAGGAACTCCTTGTCTTCTGTTCAGTACAAGTTCCAGCTGAGCACTCATGTTTTATGAGACAAAAAAAAAAAAGCCATTTTAAGAGATATTGTCTTATAAATAAAGACCAGATCCAAGGTTTGGATTGAGAGAGAGGAATAAAAAAGGCTGCTTTTGATGAAGCTAAAGCCAGAAAGAAACCAGACTCACTAAAGCTCAGACTGGATGCGATGCTGTGACACACTGCTGCACAGCCACTGGCTGGAATTGCCTGTCGGAACGTTTTGAGTAAAGGATGTGCTCTCAATGCTGGGACTGTGACCAGCTCTAGCTGCTCCTGCTGCCCTCCCAGATGCCCCACCATAAGCACCACGTGCAGTGCATGCCTTGCGTGCAGGACTGGAGGAGGAATGGCTCTGACAAAGCAGGGAGCCTTCCTGGGGAGGAATTCCTGCTAAAAAGCTGGCTAAAGTTGTAGAGACATCGTGTTTCTAACAGTGATGGGCTCAACTTCAGAGGGCAGACAAACAGCATTTATTTCAAAGTCAGAAACCCTAATAATTCAAGAGCAGAGGCAGAAGGGGTTTGGGAGCCAGGAACCAGTGTCTCCCCTTTGACCCTGCACAAAGGCTGAGCTCCAGTGTTGTAAGCACATCACTCTTCCACACCGTGAAGATAAGCCTGGCCTAGCAGCAGTGTCTGCTTATTATAAGGATTCTTGAAATATTCCTATTCCTTGCATTGTTCCAAGAAAATCCAATACTCTCTGCCTGGTAAACTTTCTCCCAGTAGGTGAAATGACATATTGATCACTAATTAAACCTAATGATAGCTGTTGCTGCTAGCTGAATACAGCAGCTACCCAACCTGGGTGCTGCAGGAACACAAAATCCCTGCTCCTGCCTCAAGGACTGCCTCTCCTGATTTAACATGCAGAAATACCAAGATTTAAATATTAAAGCTTAAGAGATTAATTCAGTGGTGTTACACTGAAATTGGATAGCTGACAAAAATTAACTCTGCCTCCCCATTGGCGCTCACACGCTCTCCCTCCCCTACTGCCCCTTCCACACTCTGGCAGGGTAGCAGCCTTGCCTTTTCTGGTCATATCCCAGACACATGGCAGTGGTGCCAGGAATTTAACACTCCCATTGCTGCCACATAGGTGCAAAACGTTTTATAAACATGTTTGGGCTGACCAGCTCCCTTAGGCACCTGGAGCCAAGAGTATGGGCACATCTGTGGTGTTTGGGACTGAATAAAACTCTCCCAATCCAGATGGGGGCTGACAGATGGGCTCAGGAGCACTGTCCCAGCACTGCCGTGTGCTTTAGGAGACAGGCAGATGAGTTTTCTCCTAAAATAAAACACATGCATCACGCGCGTACACATTAAGCATCTCTCAGTGTTTACACTCAGCTGAGATTCGTTTTGTCCGTATTGCCTAATTCCTTCTCCCTAAAAATACCCACCCTTTCCAAGCCCATCCCACGTGCTACTGAGCCCCAGTGCAGCCTGGCAGTGTGCAGCACCAGCAGAGCTCTGGAGCTGCCACCCTTTAGGACTCCAGCATTGCCTCTCTCTGCACGGCTGGGGGAGCTGTCTGAGGGTCAGGGGGTTTGTTTTGCTTGCTGAACAGCACACTACACCCCCACAAAGGATTTTTGTTAGTTAATTGAAAGAAATGTGATGATTAGAGAAGATTCCATTAATAAATTAACACATTCCATCAAAGGATCTCAAAACATTTCTGTCAACACATACTTCATCTCACGTCAGCTGAACAGGGCAAAAACCAACAGGATCTCCTTTGCAGAGAGGAAAACCGAAGCCAAGAGCCCACTGCATGCCAGTGACAGAAGTCAGGACCCCCCAAGCCTCCATCCCTTGCTCCAACTTCTGGCTAAGCTTCCTCCTGGTGAAAAATCAGTGGCATACGTGCTATAGGAGATGACAACGTTATATAAGTACGAAGTAGTAGGATTATGGGTGTGGGGGAGAAAGATCTCCTGGGGAGAGGGGACATTTTGCATCAATCACTCCCTCCCCCACAGCCACCCACCAGCTGCAGGGATTTTTCAAAGCACTAAAGATGATACCGTTTGGTACATTTTAATCAGTTTCTTACCCCATGGAATTATGGTAGAAACGTTGCTTTAAAAAAAAAAAAAAAAAAAAAAAAAAGAAAAAACACAGCAATTAGGGGCTGTGTAACCTGCAAAGGAGCTACACTTATGTGACAGAATGTCCACTTCAAACACCACAGCTACGGCCTGATACCTCATCTCACCCTGCTGGACAATAGCTGAGTCAAGTATTAGGACTGTAATTAAGAAGTGACAGCAGTTTGAGGGCAAAGTAAAGCAGAAAAGCCTGGAAAAGAGCTGTGGCAAGGGGAGATGAGATGCTCAGATACACATTTTGCCAAGGGAAGTGAGGAAAACCAAACTGTCCAAGAAGGAAGAAAGTGTGCTGGAAATGGGCTGTAGGAATGATGTTCTGATCCCAGTTTGACACTCTAGAAAAACCCCTGGTGCTAGAGGTCAAAGTTGTGAGCCATTGTCTTCTTTAAAAGAACAGTGAAGGTCTCTATGCCTGTCCTCATCTTCCTCTCAAACCTTCAAATATTTGTTTTCCTGTCCCAAGCCACAGACATGGACCGAAGGGAAGGTGCTGAGGCAGCTCTCTGGGCCAGAAGGGAACAGCACCCAGGGACTACTGTTGTCACAGTGGCCACATCCAAGTCTGCACAAAACAGTAGCCTTTGGGCTACTGCTCCTCTTTGTTTATGTCAGAGTTGTGCCTGAAAGCCCTGTCCCTAGAGGGGAGAACACTGAGAGTGCAGAAGAGGACTAGAAAAGCTGAAATCAGAGAGGGAAGTCTGGCCTGCTGCATGCTGTAGCAATCCCTTCTGGGCCATAAATCTATCATCTCTAATTTTAACAAACTGCCTGAATCTGACAGGCATGAAACATAATATCATCTAAACTAGCTGTGGGACCACAAAAATGTGTTTCATTTCTCTTGTTCATTGGACAACCAGAAGAATCCTAACAGGCATCCAGACCCTCCACTTTGTCTCAGATCACCTGAGCCTGGACACTTTGCTGCAGCCTACTCAACTCCCTGCTTAATCCATGGGGATGCACAGGTGTTTTTTGGGGATGCTACAGGTTGTAAGTCTGCAGAAGCTCACTCCTCACTGTCTGGAGAGGTGCACGTTATTTCTCTACAAAATCCATCCCCTACAAGCCTCCTGAAGTGCACCTTAGCTATAGTACTGTGCAATTTGGTGCTCATTTTACCCCCTGTCCCCATGCTGGCCCATAGGAATGGTACGGTGCCCAGGGAGGGCTTCTGCAAGCTGGAGGACACACTCCTTAAACAGCAGCCAGAGTGGATGCTGCAGAGCCAGGTAAACGTTGTGAACTCGGGTGCTGTGGGCAGGGCAAACCAAGCACTTGCAGGATGCTCGAGGACCCACCACGGAAAACTGCTGGGGAAAGGTGCTTTGGAGAACACATGCTTGGCGTAAGGTTCTCCGTGTGGATTCATCCCATCCAAGACATCCAACAAGTATTTCAGGTAAACACTAACATCAGTAGGCTCTTCCTCTTGCCAGCTGAAAGGCTCAGTTTACCCCTGAGAGCAATTCTGTTTATGTGGGTACCTCAAAATTGTGCTTGCTCACCTGAGCTGCTGTAGCATGGCTGGTTTATGCCTATAACCCCTGTGGGCGGTGGTGTGGGTGAGAAAGGAGGGATCTCACCCTAACAAACGCATCCCCAGGAGCCAGAACCAGATTTGTGTAACCCTGCACGCTCTCACACTGTGCCTCAGTGTGATCCACGGGGCTGAGCCCACCTTGCAAACTCAGCTGTGGACCTGCAGCAAGCACCAACCTTATGCCAGGGGCTGGCCCCAACAGAAGTCCAGCAAGAGACCAAGCTTCCAGCATCTCCTCCCCTTTGCCAAATATGCTGTGAGGGGAGGAAGCAGACTCAGCAACAGCTTCAGCCCATCTGCTCCTTGTGCTTTGGTGCTGCAAAATTAGGAACACATCCTCCCAGCCCCTGCCAACAGTGCAGAGCAAAGGGGAGGTAGCAAGGGATGGAACACAGGGTGCCAGCTCTGCTAACCACAGAGGGGAGGCTTCCTGACCCATGGAAGAGAAAAGGAGCCAGCCTGGAGTGACAGCCAGGGTGCACACGTGCACTCTGGCATCAGAAAGCCTTCCCAGATTCCTCTGACAACACAGACCTCATGACTCTGTGACAGGGCTTGTGGCTTGAGAGCGGCAGCTGGCTGAAGGGAGTGGGAGCTGCAAGGCAGGGGCTGGTCCTCAGCACACGCCTGTTGTGCCAGGACACAGGGATACAGAGGAGCTTCTCTCCGTGCCATTCCCAGACACATCTGTGCTGCTAATAGGTCAGGAAGCCTCTCCCAAGGACCACTCAGCAGGAACATGTACCTCTCCTCCTGGCACAGGCACCTATTGATCCCCCCAGCCAGGTGTGGTGAGAGAAGCAAAGGTCCAGGTGCCCTGTTTCTCGGAGAGGCAGCAAAATGAACATAAAAACAATGCAGACAAACCTTACAGCCCATGCTAAGATGGAGTGAGAAGCCAGGGCAACGAGGCAGCACTCCAGGGCAAGAGAGTGGCTCTTGAGGCAGCTCCCTGCTGTCACCCCTGGGGCTGGACATGTGTAACAGGCCCTGATTTCGTCCTTCTCTGGTGCCTGCTCCGTGCTTTGTTCCACGTATTGGTCCTGTGGTTTTGCCAGTCTGGAAGCTGGATTGCTTTGCCCTCTCAGCCGTCACAGTGCAGCACAGCACTCCTTCCAGCAGCTCAGCACTTCTGGCTTTACTCCCGCATCTCATCTGCTCCCCCACCCTGCCAGTGACTGAGCTGTTATTAATGGACTTGAAAATCTGCCAAGAAAATCTCCTGGCCCAGATTTTGCCTGCCCTTTGCCCTTTCACTGATTAACTCCAAAAAGCCTTCTGAGAAACCTGCAGCTGTTGAAATGCACATCTTGCACAGCAAGACGAAATCTGCCTTTTTATTTTTATTTTTTTTTTTTAGCAAATGCTTACTTATAGTAAATGGAAGAGGAATCTAGAAAATGCTTGATTATTCGGCACGCTCTTCCTTAGCGTATCAGTTTACACTGCACAGAAAGCTGTTATTAACTGATAATAATCCTGTTAATATCAAGTGCTTGAGATCTTGCAGTACAGTTGCCAGCAAATGGGCAAAAGCGACCCTAATTTATCCATCTGTTGTAGGGAGCATACAAGGGAAAGTTACCTTTTCTACAAGACAGAGGAGTCTGCAAGTCAGACATGTAGAAAATATCCTGACACTTATGTCTAGCTGGCGACACCTTTTGTGTTTGGGCTGGTAGGAAAATGGCCAAAGGAACACCTAACTTGGAAAAAGATGCTTAAAGGTCAAATAAAACTTGAGCATGACCAGCCATAGCCTAAGAAAAGTCTGGAACCTTAAATCAGATTCTGATTAGAACTGGCTGAAAGTTAACATGTGGGGATTCTCAAATGCCCATGGATCACCACCACTCCTACAGTAATCAATCTCTCTTTGGTAAGAAGCCAAGGCTAGGCCACTGGACATTATGTATTCTGTTCCAAACTAGCCACTGGATCAGAAATAAGCCCTGGAGTACCTTCAATCGCACTGCCTGTGCTTTGTGCTCAGTCTTATCACCAGGCCTCACTTCCCTGCAGTGTCCACACTTTGATTTTATTTTCTTTCCCCTTCCAGGCTTGTGGGACCACAGAGTTTATAATACAGAACTGTTCTGCTCTTGGCCAAAGGCAGCAGCATGGAAAGCAGCTGTAGGCTGGTCTGTGCTCAGGCTTTTCAGTATTGATTAAGCTACAAACTCTGCAGGAAGGGGAAAGATTTTGTTCAGTGAATGCACCTGGAGCCCTCCTGGAAGGCTCTGATGGGGTCAGGGTTTAAGCACTGTAGGGAGAAGCTTGAATAGTGTTACCCTTCACTCTTTACAGGAGAGCAGTGACATTTCAGCTTGGTGCCCAGATGATGAGCCCTCCCACATCAGGAGCCTGGTGGGATAAAACAGGCAGGTACTGGGTGAGGCAGTGGGAAAGACAGACAGAAAACAGCAGACAGCTCTCTTAATCCTAGTCCTCCTGCTGTGAAGGTGCTCTTACAGGACAAATGTTTTGCATTTACTGCCTTTCTATGCCTCACTCACTTTTTCTTCCAGTTTCCAGCAGTCCTGACTGTTGTTCTACCCCAGAATGCCCCCCTTTACCCTCACTAGAGAACAAATTTAGTGCATATTTCTTAAAACAGGAGACCTCCACCAAGGGCTGTCTGCTCAGCCCTGGCTGTCCGAGCCCCATGCCCACCCCTCAGGCACCTCCAGTGCTTGCTCCTCAAAGCCATCACAGCCACTTGCTATGGTCCAAGTGCCAGCCCATTGCCTCGGATCCACCCAGATATCCATGCAAATCCTCTAAGGAAGAGTCCATGTGAAATTTATCAGAGATTTTGCCATTAAAAAGTCAACAATGGACAAACACAAACCAACAAACAAAATTCTCAATCTCCCTTTTTTTTTTTTCAGGGTCCCTGGCACTGCAGCCTCAGGCTGAAGCTTTGTCAACGTGGCTCTTTCCCTTCACTAGCTGACAAAACGCCCCAAAACTTCCCTGTACCTGAAAAGACCTGCCTAGTAAGTTATTTTCCACCACTTATCAGTAGATAGTGACATGTCTTCCTTCCCCACAGGGCATCTCTCACAGCTGCCAGCTGCTCTTTTTCCTGGATGGACACCAAATTCACCCACTTAGGTATTGCTGTTCACAGGTGTGACAGGAGTTTATCAAGTCCCATCAGGGCTGAAGCAACCTCAGGGAATTCAGCTCCTGTTTCTCACCTCTTCCCTCTCTCTCATCCCTGTTGAGACCAGCTTTCTTTGGCAGTGGCATGGACAACATAACAATAAATCAGAGCCCAAGGGGACGAGGTGAGCAGGAGGAAAATGGGGGCCAGAGCTGCCTTTGCTGGGGCCTGAGGGTCAAAGGTGGCACCAGTGGAAGAGTTGGAGAGCTGCTAATTGAAGGGTTTCTGGATACAGGGATTTTAGACTAATGCTGTAATCAAGGTTAGCATTTAATAATTTAACACCAGGGAAAGGAAAAGCCCTTTGAGGCTTCAGTTTCTGATTCCTCCACCTTTGTGCTCCCCAGGAGAATCAGTATTTGTGGTTTTTTGTAGCTCATTGCACTGGCCCAGACTCCTTTTGCAGTGAGCTGGGAAGGTTTTCCTAGCTCCTTGCACGTGGGGATGGTCAT
Organism: Melanocharis versteri; assembly: GCA_013397845.1. NCBI lineage: Eukaryota > Metazoa > Chordata > Aves > Passeriformes > Melanocharitidae > Melanocharis > Melanocharis versteri. Next base: position 17,394 of record VZTG01008517.1, read on the forward strand.
TTGTGGTGGGTGAAAAGATGTTTACTGTCTTTGATGGATTACTCCCCCGGAGACAGCAGTAACAGCACTCTCCTAATTGTTAGAGCAGCCATCCGATACCAGCTGGCTTTCCCAGGCACAAACCAGCCACCCTCTGCAAATGACTGAGCAAATAAAACAGTTTCATGTGGTTGGTCCCCAGAGAGTGACAAATCTGCCCCTTTGTGCCATCACGCAGCAGGAGGGAGTTGGAAGTTACAAACATGTAGGTGGTTTCCACCCATGCCAAGAGAGAAGGGGAAATGCCAGTCTGCTCCTGGAGTGATTAATCCTGCAAAATGAACCAGCATTTGCTTCATCCTAAACAGGGATGAGTTTTCTTTAATTAACATTGATTTCCATTAAAGTTGATGGCTCAGATTAAACCTGAGAGCTCATTCACCAACTCCCTTGTCTCTGTGGAAGGGACCAGGTGGCACATTTGTGCCACTCTGAAGGACTGAAGTGGCCTCAAAGATCTGCAAAGGGCTGGCACATGGACTAAGGGCTGCATAAATAGTTTCTGCACTGAATTTTAGGTGCTTACCTGACTAAAATCTTCCCGTGAAACTCACAGCAGCTACTAAAGTCTTCCCAGGCAACTGAGCTTTGAGAATCACAAAACTGTCAGGCCTTTCAGTCTAGATCCAGCTTAGTGTTTTTATAGTGCCCTCTCACGTCACTGATGCAGGTGTGACAAAACACATCTGCCTCGGGGGAAGTGCTTTCATCCAGCCTTCTTTAGTCCCAAATCCTGTAACTGCTCTTGGATCCCAGGGGCTACACTGGGAGCAGCCATAAAATGCAGAAATGAATCAGAAGTGATTGGAGTTGCAGAGAAATTGAGGGGATGGAAGGAGGTGTGTATGTGTGGGAAAAAAAAGCAGAAGGAATTGCAATAGGTAAAGAAAGACCCATATTTGATTAGCAGGCACACTCCCAGTGAAGTAATTGGGAATGAATCTGGGCCATTGCAGATTTTCACCTGTGATCTTGGAAAAGAGAAGGAGAAAGAAGTTTGAATTGGCAGGGAAAAAAAGCTGCCACAAAAAAAACCCTACAGGGGCATTTGATCACACTTTGGACACTTGATGAAAATATTTCCTTCTGAATTATCAAAAAAAGAGCACAAAGCAGCAAGAAATAATCACAACATGAAATGAGACTGAAGATTAGAATGGTGTCTCTGGGAGGCAACACTATCATCTAGCTAAGTCACTGTACCCCAGCTCACAGTGACAGAGTTTAGCCAAAAAAAAAAAAAAAAGCATTGGATTCAACATAGAAGGAAATCGGCAGGAATAAATGTGAGAAAGTCTTTGTATTTCTTGCTAAATTACACGCACACAAAAAAAGGATCAAACTTTCCTTCAGCAGCCTGTTGCTGTGGTGGCTTTTCTGTCACTTTCTGCTGACAAATGCTATAAATTATATTCCATTGTAATACACAGAATAATAAAGTTCTTTCCAATGCTTCATGTAACTAGGAGAGATGAGACAAAAGGAAGCTATATTTTGATATCTATCTCAGGCAACTGTCACCAATTAACTTAGTCCCTTCATGATTTAATTCCCTTATCCTCACAACTTCTCAGTGAGGGCAGACTCTGCTGCTCTCCATTCCAAGGGCCCCCAAGGAACCATGGCACAGAGAGACAAGCGGCTCTTTGCATTCCCCATTCTGATTCCCACCAGGTTAAAGGCATGGCAAAATAGTACTTGGAACTGAAAAAGAAAAAAAGAAGAAGAAGAAAAAAATCTCCTCATCACTGTAAAGAAAGAAAACAGCAGGGTCCAGCCTGCATTCTACTGTAATAGCTCACTGTTGAACTCCCCTGCCCTCCAAGTCAGTGACTTTATGCTGGCTTGCTTAACCAAGACAGGTCCAAGGTCAGGGTCTGATGTGAATCCAAATACAGAGCTTCAGGCCTGCTTTGGTTTACTTGAACTGGCTGATTTATTTCAGTGTTTTAGAAAGAGCTGGTCCTCTCAGTTCCGGTAGGAAAGGAAATAGCTTCCAAAGGTTTCCTCCCTTTATGTAAATAAGTTGCAGCTGCAGCAGCTGATGGAAGCAGTATGATTGCAACTCTATTTAATTTCAGTACATGTAATACATGTCCCTGTTGGCTGTTCAGAGTATATATAGTGCTCTATGCACCTGGCAGAGTAAGAGCAGAATCTATGGTTATTAGTCCCCAGATATGTGCTTAGTTTAGTCATTTGCCCAATTATATTACCTGGGTATTTGCTTGAATAAAGAAGTGAATGGCTTTGGCTTTGCTCATTCATTCTTCCTTCACTCCTCCGTGTTCAAGAAAATGAAATCCTTGGTGTCTGCTTGCACAGGCACAATAGGTTTTAAATTAACTCATCCAAGTGAATCAGACCCAGGCCAGATACGTGAATTCCATGATCAACGAAAATGGAACAGAATTACCCCTGTTTGCAGCACTGGTGAGGCCACACCTAGAATACTGAGCTCAGTTTTGGACCCCTCACTACAGAAGGACATTGAGATGCCGGAGCATGTCCAGAGAAGGGCAACAAAGCTGGTAAAAGAGAACAAGTCTTAAGAGGAGTGTCTGAAGGAGCTGGGGTTGTTTAACCTGGAGAAAAGGAGGCTCATGGGAGACCTTATCACTCTCCACAGCTGCCTGAAAGGAGAGCGTAACCAGGTGGGGTCAGTCTCTTCTCCCAGCTAACAAGTGACAGCATGAGTGGACATGGCATCAGATTGTGCTAGGGGAGATTTAGACTGGATATTAAGAAAAAGTTATTCACAGAAAGCATTGGAACAGGCTACCCAGAGAAGCAGTGGAGTTTGCCATCTTTGGAAGCGTTCAAAAAATGTGTGGATGTGGCACTTGAGAAAATGGTTTGGTGGTGAATGTGATGGTGGTGCTGGGTTAACAGTTGGACTTGAGGATCCTAGAGGTCTTTTCCAACCTTTACAATTCTGTGATTCTACCCTTGGACCACCATGTCCTATCAACTCTGTCCCCATTGAAATTCAGAGCTGACAAATCATCTGGTGATCAGGAATCATACTAGGAGAATATTCACACACATAATGTACACAAATAATAAAGAAATGAATAAAGTCAATCAATAAATCATAGGCAGGAAGAAAAAGCTAGGCTTATGTAGAAGGTGAGATTTGCCTTAATAAGAAATCAACTGTATAATTACACCAAACTACATAATGAAATCTTTCCTGATTTGTACAGCTTTTACCTATACTTCCCAGAAGTTAATAACTCTTTCCAGAAATACGTGTTACCATTGCATTCAAGTGCAGTTTGCATTATTTATTTTAATTATATATCCAATTAAAAAAGAAAGTAAATGAATGCCTCATTTCACTTGCCCACAGAGCACCTGTGAAGAGGGTGAACGTTTCCATATTTATGTCTCCATTTTCTTTTCCCAGCTTGTCATTATGCTGATTCAGGAGGCTCAGACTCACTTTGCCAAAGCTACCCCATAGGTCTCAGAAGATAAAGGGTTGCAGTGGCTGCTGCTCCAAGCTGGCAGTCTGCCACAGCAAGAGAACTTGACTACCATTCCCAGTCACACATAACAGTTGTTTAATTAGGTTCTCCCTTTTCCCCAAGAATTGGCCAGCTCATCCAGAAAAGGCCGTTTCACTTGTGATAACCTCATGCAAATAATCTCAGCTCCCATAGCATCATTTCTCCCTCACTCCTGGGAAAAGGTCAGGGTAGGAAATATAACAGGGAAACTGTTCCCAGCACATTCCCACTGCTGGGTCACTGAGCTCCGCAGTCCATGCTAACTAACTTCTCCTGTGATGAGTAATTGTTTGGAGATGTCACCGCAACAATGATCTACACTTAAGGCATGGCTTGCTGCAGACATGATTTACTCTTTCAGAATCACCTTGTTATTATTGCAATTAAATTGTTCCTTCCCTGCAAACCCAGTGGTAGTTGAAGATTTTCTGTGAGTATTTCTGCAGGCAATCTTAGCATAACAAAAGGACATTCATTCAAGAGCTGCATGTTTCCATCAGACTTTAATCTCCTGAAAACAAATTTTCAAAGCACATTCCCAGCACAGCTCTCTTTAACCAGAGAGTTGCTAGGGGAAGTAAAAGGCCTTTGCAGGTAAATCAGTAGTTATTCACAAGACCTGACTTTCACTTCTTTTAAAGCAGTGTTTGACAACTTGAGTTACATAAAATATTTCTGATTAGAAAAAGAAATTAGGAAAAAAAAGTCCAAAAGCAAAATATAGTAAAATCCAAAGAGACTCCCAAGGGGAGCTGAAATCACAGCCTGTCTCACAACCGGTCTCAGCTCAGACCTGGCCTTGCTCCATTCCTTTTCTCAGCCTATTGCCACTGCGAACCAGTGAAAATCTCTTCCTCCTCTTCCATGCAGCTGGAGTCTCTGCCAGCTTTGCCACCTGAACTTAATTTCTCTGTGGCCAGACAAATGCCAGAGCCAGTAAAAGTAAAACCACAGGACCATGCAGGTGTTGAGGCAAGAACATTCCCTTCCCTACCTGGCAGTTGTTAGATCATCAATGGGAAACTGCACTCCGAAGTGCCCTCCACATGTTCCTACCCTTCTCTCTCTCCAGGGCTCTACTCAATCACCTTAGCAAGGGACTGGGCTCAGCTGATTCCAAGCAGCTTCCCAGCTGAAAAACCCAGTTACCTGTAGAGATCTTTAATGATGCTCTTACAAGTTCATCTCCCTGTGTTCCTTATGTGCTCAGCCCTTATCATGAATTAATGCCCTTGTACCTGATGAGCTTTTTTTTTTTGGTAAGATTAAAAGGCTACTTGTTCATGGATATTTCCTAACGTGATGGTGGCCATATTTTAGAGTAAGAACCACATTTGCTGCAGAGCTGCTCTGATAGGGACTTTTCTATCTGTTTTCCCTACTTGAGTAAATTGAGTAACAAAGGAGTCCTGACCTTTTCCAGATGGACAAAGGTCACCAAGGCTCCAGGGTCACAGCCAGTTCTTTGCTGCTTTCTGAATGTATGATCTCTTCCTTGGAAGTCTGATGCAGCTCTATAAAACAGAGGAATAGGTTCTATACTTCTATAGCACAAGGGGTTAACTAATGTGTACGAGGTGCTTTGAGATGAAATGTGATACATATGTAAATTTGATTATTTTATTAGACCTTCACATAGTACTTCACATTGCTATTTACTAACATTATTTTTCCTAGGCTATTTTCAGCAGCATTTTCCATATGTAACCTAAATTTATTCTCCCTTCACATATTTAAATTATTCCTACAGAAAAGGTTGAGGGCTTAATAAGAAATTTGAATGGTACCTGTGTATTTTATCTCAGGTGGCAGATATGACACCTCTGAGTTAGTGCAGTGCTTTGTATTACAGTCTGCTGGTGAGGGCTGTGAGGTCTTGTCAGATCTCATAAACTAAACAAGGTCAATCCTTGGATGGAAACCTTAGAAGAACACCCACAGACCATGTAAAGTCATATTTCACCTTCTGAATCATCAGTCTTGCCCCTGAGTCATTTCTACAGCAGGAGTTCAGCTAGGTGGCTGGGGTTCTTTGCTGAGAGTTATATAGTTACTACCATTCAAAATATGTTCAGGGGGAGTCCTTACCATCTGTGGTCATTAAAGAGCTTAGAATTATTACCCCACAAAGAACAAAACTATGTATATAGGTATTTTTCACAGGTAGCAGGCTGTACTTTATCTTAGAAAATTGTGCCAGCAATTTCCACTTGGATTCAGTAATTTTGTCCTTTTGTCTGCCTGCAACAATACCAAACCTACAGGTTTTATTTCGCCCAGGCACTTGGGAATAACCGCTATTAGGAGAGAACCAAATGCTGACCCATCCAGCAGCCTCCTGGAGTTTCTAGAGAATGTGGAAGGGAGCTGCAGGTGCTTGATACACCTCTGAATCTGGCCCCAAAGGAGCGTGAGTTCTGGAGGCAGCTGAGCACTGCAGAACACTCTGAGCTCCTTCCTCCCCCTCTGAGAGCAGTTAAGACCAGGAGAATGTGCCTTCAGAAATCCACACCTGCACACCTAAAGGGGTGCTGATGCATCCAGTGCTTGGGCTCTCTGCACATGCTCCTAACATTCCCAGGGTTTGAAGACATGATGCATTCTGAAAATAAGCTGAGTCCTTGGGGCCCCTGGTCTTAGCATAGAGGTGTGCTTGAGCTGCCAAATTACAACACGTGCAATTTCATGCCTGGATCTCAAAAACGCCCACGCAACACCCTTTTGCACCTGGAATCTGGGTGTAGGAATCATCTTTATTTTTCCACATTGTTAGCTTAAATAGTCCTAGTTGCCTTTGTTGCTTTGCAAAGATTAGTGAGAAATTCAGCTACAAATATTAATTTTTATTGCTTTGGAACAATCAATGGTAGCCTTCTCTAAGTGTTTCTATAAGCCCTAAGAGACATGTTCTCCCCGGTCTATTCAATGCTTTGATGGGAAGAATTACACTTTCCTGTATAGAGCCATTTATAATTTATTTTTAATTTGTATGTGTGGTACAATTTTGTCTGGGGAGCTTGCTACTGCAGCTCATGTAATTTAATATTTCAGGAAGATTAGGATAAAAAATGGCTTGTAGAAACTCTATGACAGCTTCATTACTTAGTTCTCTTTCTAACCATGAAAGTTAACCCAGGCTTCTTGCTTCCCTCCCTTAGGTACAATTGCTTTTTTGTTTTGGTTTTTTTTTTCTGATTCCATAAGGGATCTTCCCTTATTGACTTGTTACTTCCCTCAGTGACAGCTACGTGACCTTTTCCAGGTGTGAGACCGTATCAGCGTCGATGTAAAATGTAAGATATTTCTTCAGTAAAAATTGGTCATCAAAACCACGCTTGGAATAGTGACTGCTAATTTATCATACTTTCCCTGAAGAGCCTCAAAGTGTTATCAGTGAAAAGCCTGAGAAAGCTGTGTTGTCAGAAACTTGTGCAACTGAGAAAACATAATTGCTTCGTTAAGTAAGAACGGTTTGTTGTAGCTTCTGTTGCCTTGCTGTCTAACAGAGACAATGCTTGTGGTTTTAGCTTCTCAGCTCAGCTTTGGCACTATGAATTGTTCACCAAAATATTTTTATTTACTTTTGTACCCATCTGACTTGAATGGTGTCATGAGATGAATGGTTATATCACATTAAGGGGTTTAAAAGTTACCGAGCCCAAACCAGAGATCCCCACAGCGCTGCAACAAAGTCAGCAGCTGCATGCACACACAATCCCTGCTCCAACATGACAGAAAATGAGTACAGGTAAGGCACTGCCAGCAGGGCACTACAAGAATCAGGAGTGTATCATGAACAGTTATTGCCAGAAGAAGCTGGGAGCAGGGAGAGTAACTTTTCATCCACATGATCACACCCAAATGACACCCCTTTCAGCAAAAATGTGGTCTTGGGATTGGCACAAAGGGACTTTCTGTATGTCTTGCAGGTTTATGCCAAAATTAGATCCATACTGACTTAAACTGTTTGAGAATTCTTACTAGACTCTATCCTGTCTATGTACTTCGAACAAGGCACCCAAATCTTAACGGTTCCCTAGAAATTAATAGGATAATAATAATGTTTTGACTTCTAAAGATCTGTTGGTCCCCAGCTGAGAAAAAGAAATTGCCAGCTCACATCTCTCCATGAGTCTGGAACGAAAAATAACAAGGATGATGGCTCACCATCTGTTCAGCAATGGATATGGAAAGGTTGGAGGATCTCAGTCCAGTTCTTAGCAGATGTCTGTCGGCAGCATCCATGCCCACGGAGGCTGTGCTCACCCGTGTGCACTCGGCTGTGCGGAGAAGCAAGACTCAACACCAGCACTGCCTGCACATTGCTCTTGCACATGCACATCCAAGGCCCTCCTTGGAGGAGCAAATTCAATTCCAAACTGCCTGAACCCCCATGTCCCTGCTGACATAAGGAAGAGCATTACAGTAATTTGTATCAAACACAAGCAACACAGCAGATTTTTCCAGGCCCCCACTGATTTGTGTTACACCCCTTTAATTACACTCATGACAAGGCACTAACAGGGAAGGCTCTCTAATATATTATTCCCATTCTAACAGCCACAGAGGAGAGTTTTCCTGCTAGATGCATCCTCTCACTCCAGTTACATGCTCCTTTACTGCCTCTGTAAGCTGTACCAACTTTTGAAACGTTTCAATTTCACTTTAGAAAGACAGTGCACCTGCAAATCCTAGATCATACAGGGGTCTGCATTCAGAGCTTCACCAGTCTGCTGTCTACAGCAAATTGAAAAAAAGGCTGTTAATTTAAATCTACACCACAGGATATGCCTTCCAGATGAGTTACTTCATGTTTGATTGAGCGTTTGCTTTTCTCACCTACAAGGTTTTGATTGCCACTAATCTTGCTGGATGTAGTGTCCTGGATCAAGCTGCTCAGACTTCAGCACAGACTTTATGCAGTTGAAGGCTTTACAGGAAAACTCTGTGCTGGGAAGTGTGCTCACAAACACAGATACTTTTCCCTGGACTAATTTCACAGGCAGATGAAGCTCCCAGCTTCAGTCTTCCAGCCTTGGGCAGATCAGCAGGCCTATGCAGAGGTCCCTGGGGAAGCTGCTCCTGTTCTTGCTGGAAATACTGTGATGGGATCTGGCTTTATCCTCCCTTGTCACATATTACAGCCAGCCTAGAGGTGTGCGCAGTGGGGAAATGGCTCATCTTTGCCTGATGAGAGAATAGAAAACAGAAAACAGAAGAGAGCCAAAGGATGGTGAGTGAAGAATAAGAAAAACTGGCAATGTATCCTGTTTCTGAACAGAGAGTCAGTTCATATGTGACCAGGAAGATATGAGTGCTAAACTGTGGAAAGAAAGAAGATGGAGAATGAATGGGAACCACTGCTGTCCTTGAGTTACACAGACTGGCTGGGGAACACAAGCAGCTCCTCTCCTTTGAGCACCCCACAGGCATCACTAACAACAGATACATCTCAGGGTCTATAAAATCTACCCTTTTCTTTCCCTCAGATACAAAATTGGATTCTGTTAGTCTTGGAAAATGCACTGAGACAGAAAGACTGGAAGTTCACAAGTCACTGGCAGCTCATGGCTGGAGATATATCCTGAAGAACCATTACTGATTTTCTGTGTTCTCATACTCACCCCTAGGCATAATTTCTTGGCCACTACCCAGGGACAGGATGCTGAGCCAGATGGACCTTTACTCTGAGCAAATGTGGCCTTTCTGATGTTCCTGTGCAAAGCATGACAAACTGGCACTTACAAAAAGCAGTAAAATTTTTAATTTACTGCTGACAAAAACATCAGTTTAATATCCATTATCTCCATCCTTAAAAGTCCCAGTGCATGCTTCTTGTTTGGTAATGAAAACAATACTCAATAAAAGCAAAAATACTCAGAGACACGCTATTTACTAGCTCCTTCATCAGGTATTGCTTCTAAATCTTCTGATTCTCTTCTAGTTTTTGACATTAAAACCACAAGAAAAAGTAAACTGATATTGCAATAAAGAGCCAGCAGAAGTACAATTCCTGCCAACCTTAGTGAAAAGTTTGGAGAACAGCCTGGTCAGCTGCTTTCCTTGGACTGTACAATCTTATCGGGAACACGGATAGTTTGTCTTCCTCTGAGAACTTCTATGAGGGTATCAAACCATAGAGAAGCATGTCTACAATGGTTGAACAATATTGGTAGACTCTTTTTTCCTAGAACAGTCCTGTACAATTAAAAACTGCCACTTGAACACTGGTAGTTTCAATCTTCATGACATCTTTTGCAAGACTTTTGTGGATTTTTTAAGTTACTTTTTTGAGGAAAAACATCCAAAGTTACGTCCTCATTATTGCTTTGAAAGGAAATAAGTAATGAATGACAGGTACCTCACAAGGACAACTACTCATGTTCAGAACAGACTAAGAATAGCAAAAATATGTCCTTCTGCTCATCTCTGGGTTCATAAATTTCATAAGCAGGTGGGACAACATTAAATTACAGCTTCAGTACTGACACCTGATAGAAGTAAACACAAAGGCTGTGGGTCACTTTGCTCCCACTGGTGGCTATGACACCAGGATCACCTGTGTTGACATTGAGAACAAGCACGGAAGGAAGTTTGCTTTTAAAGTCACAGCAGTGATTGGGTGTCAAAACCTCGGGGCTGGCACTCAGCTCCATGCAATGCACCAATGCTCTGCCCTTTCAGCTGAAAATACATCACTGAATCACATTTCTTGCAGTCAATGATTCAATAGCTGCTGGTCCCTTGGCCTTAGATCAGCTGGTGAGAAATCCACAGTGGAGCTCACGGAGTGAGCTGTTGGAGCTGTGTGCTGGGATTGCTCAGAGAACACCTTATCTGAGAAATAAATGACAAATTTGTTTGTGTTTGTGTATATAGATCCTTTACGGAGAACTGGTTGCATGACCTTTGATTGAAATGTCTCCTTACATTTGATGTCTTGGACACTCTTCAGTGTCGTGGACCCATCTTTCCTACGTTGGCCAAGTTTGGATTAGTTTTGAAGGTTCATCCAAAATGAAAGGTTATTAAATATATATATATATATATCTCGTCCAAATTTCTGGACCTTTCTTTTGCCTCTGAAAAGTTCTTGCACATGCCTGTCACCTCTTAAAAAGAATACCAGATTTACTGCAGTAGGAGCAAAGCCATCATTAGCTCCAAAGAGAATAACATTTCATTGTCCAAGAAAAATGTATTGTTTTATAATACAGCAGTTTTGTTGTCCTTAACAAAGATGCAGGTACTAAATTATTGAATTCAGCTCTGCTCTTTTCACCTAAACACAGATACCTCCTCAAGTATTTTCCTCAGGACTGTTCAGTAGAGTCCATCCATGAAAAACAAAATGTAAAACTTTTAACAGGGTTGTGGTTTGGAGGAGTCTTTTGTAAAGATACTTCTAGAAAAGCATTTGATTTTCCAACTCCAAAATATAAGCTAATAATGACCATTTTAAAAATGAAAACCCAGTTGATAATGTTAAGAATGAACCATTTCACACTTTTTCAGAACAATTCTTGACAATATGAAAACGCCACAAGGCAGTTTTCATTTTGAAGCAGTTCAATTTCTTCTTTACTTTAAAGACACTGACCATTTTTAAGGTTTTATTCGGCTACTGTGTAAGGTCCTCCCCACAGAAAGCCACATCATTTCCCAAGTTTACCTAGATGAAGATTTGAGCAGAGCTTTTCGAGCAGAGCTTTCCCTTCCATTAGCAGGGCAAACCTGATCCTGCAAAAGCAAGCATAATCCTCTCTGCATTACTACTAACTGCACTTTAGAGTACTTGTAAAAACACATTCTCCTAGCCAGGCAGCCACATTAGGAACAGCTGTGGGTCATGCCAAGTACTGCATAAAGATAAATTAATCTTCTCTTGTAAAATCTCTTAGAAGACAATCACAACCCCCAAATTAAAAAAAAAAAAAAATTTAGCACTTTTGGTTTTGGACACTGAGCCAATTAATATTTAAAAAGCAGATGGGTCTCAGCTTGGTCCTTTTAATGTAACTTGGATGTACTCCGTTGAGCAAATGCCTAATAACTTTGTGGGTGTTTGCTTAGAAATGGCATTTAGTTTAAACACTGCTTCAGTATCTGTACTTTAGAGGGTCAAGTGGAGTTGCTGAATTTGAAAGAGAAGGAAACTCAAATGCTTCAGTTGGTCATTTAGAAAAGGTGGAACTTAGAGAAGAGTAAGACTAGAGCAGTAAACAAGACTCGGGAATGTGGCAGAGAGCACAGCTTGTGCAAACACAGAGGGACCTGATGTGCAGAGGACTGCTCACATTTGTGAGTCATGTTAGAACAAGACCTGCTGGCTCCTGAGCTATCTGTAAGGCCAAGGTGAAGAGCATTTCACAGAACCAGTTAGGCTGGAAAAACCTCTGAGATTGAGTCCGACCTATGACCAAACATCACCTTGCCAACTAGACCATGGCCCTGGGTCCTTTTCTTAAAGGCCTCCAGGGAAGTGCCTGCACCACCTGTGATGCTGAAGAAATATTCTCTTGAACTGTTACCCTGTGAAGCTCACTTTGTGTCATTAGAATAATTAATCTGCCCTAGAGGAGGCTCCTGGATGGAGAGTTCACACTTGGATTCAGCCTGCAGGTACACATAGTCATGATCCAGAGTTCCAGTTCAATCTCAAACCTAGTTTAGCATGACAGTGGGCAAAAGCTTTCAATTGTTTCAGAGCATCCAAGTGAGAAAACCAAACCCCTGACAGTGATGCAGCGTTGCTCAGTCAGAAATGGGTCAACACACAGAGGCCTGGCAGCAGAAAAAATCCTTTTTGTTCATTACAGTGAACCTCCTTTTCACTGTCCAGATATTTCTGGCTGAGTACAGATTTCAGAACGGGACTTTTTATATATTGAAAAGAAATGAGAGGATAATTTCCATCTTGATACAAATATCATCTGCAAGTCAGTTTCCACGCTCCCTTATATCAGCCTCGCTGAAAGATTCAGTTTTGATGCTGCAGCTCCACTTTGCTCATGACAACACTGGGGAAAACACTGGCCTCACCTTCCCCACACTGCCTGAGCAATACAATAAACACAGAATGTTTTGACAGCATCTCCTCTGAACTCTGGAAACAGAGTTTGCTGGAAACACCTTAAAAAGCAAGTCAGAATTCGGAGTTTACAGAAGGGATTCTTACTCAGTTTATCTGTTCTACGTGCTTTTGTAAATCTTATCTTTACTAATGAAGCAGCAAGTATGGGGGAATGAGCTGGATTTTGTCCTGTCTCTGGCACTACCAGCAGAACTGTCAGCTCAGCACTATTTGTAGATTTTCTCTTGCTTGGCTGATGTGAGAGACAGAACATGTTTCTCAGGCAGAGGCTGAGTCTGTGGGTCAGATTCTCTGCTGCAGTACAGACTCAGGGATTTCAAAGCGAATGTTGTAGCACAGTCATGCTTCAAAAGTAATGGTGAGCTTCTATACCCCTTCTACTCAATGTTTTTCAGAGTAAGCCCTCAATTTTTCAAGCTTAAAAGACAAATGCCAGGGCTATGGAGCCAAATTTCTCACTAATGTAGTTTGAAGCAGTATCAATTTATATATACTACGGGATATCAATCTCTTTTTAAAGAGTCCTGCTGACTTTTATCTATTATTTTCTTTTAGTCTTCTAACAGAATTATTTTTAGTTAGCAGTTAAACAGATTTTCCTGCTCTCTGGAGGAAACCCCAGCCTGAAAAAGGCTGTCAGGATCCTACCTAGCACCTTTCAGTATGGGGCTCAAGCTGTCTGATTTTTGGAAGTAGTTACTGATTTTGTTAAAGAAGCTTATGGAGCCCTAGCAGGCCTGCCAGTTGACTACACACTTTCAGAAGTTTTTGACAAATACAGTTTGATTTTTAGTTCCTTTACCAGGTTTTTCCAGTATCTCCTTTGACACATCAGCTTCTTACCACACTACTGATCACAGATTAGGAGCTTTTCTTTTGAGGGTTCATACACACACATCCCTTCTCTCCTTTCCAGTACATTCATTGTTGTTAATTTCTCCTTTTAACACCTGATGGGCCAATGGCAGCAGCTCTGTGTTTGCTCTCTCTCACTGCCTGATTTCACAGCACACTCAGGCAGGGCAGCAACACAACGCCGGACAATTTACACCCGATATGGGAACAGATATTACAGTGACTTACAGCATAAGGAGAACTGCGAAAGACTTCTCACCTGTAGCTATTACACAGATCAATTTATACAGGAACACACCCTGAAGCCAATAATAGGACAGTCTAAATTAGAGGTGCCAAGGATCAGGCATCTTCACAATTCAGTGCACCCGCAGTTACACCTAGAATCAGTTGCAGATTATGCTGTAGATGCATCATTCTCTCCCTCAAGAAAAATTAGATATGGAAGACAGTCTCTCAGGCTGCCAGCAATGAAGAATTTCCCCTTAAAATATAATACCAGTCACCTTCAAAACTTACATTTTAGGGATATTTTGGAAGGAGAGTGGAGGCAGATACATCTTCTGCAGTTATAAGTAAATGTCACCATGCTGAACCAGAGATTCATTGTGCGAGGTTTGTCACAGTGCTCAGAGCTGGATCTGGATAAGTTTTGAAGAGAATTCAGGGTCTGTGTTTGCAGAGAAGCTGAGGCCCAACTATAACAGCCAGTGCCAGGATAGACAGTCGAGACTACAACTCTGACTTCAAGTTCTGATTTTGCCTTATGGAGTATTTTGTGTGTCATCATTCCCAATGCCATTAACAGCCACAAAGAGAGGGTTTACAGCAAAAACAAGAATTTTTTCCTTTTCTGTTTTATGTGTTAATGTGGCATTAAAAAAGAAAAAACAAGGAAAGATATAAAGGTAAGAAAGAAATAATACTGCCATTCTGAAGGCCCTTTAATTCAGCATCACCCTGGCAGCTATGAAAAAGAGGGTCTTTGGAAGCTGCCATTATGCTGCCACCACCACCTATAATGTTTCATAATGGATTTAACACAGTGCCTCTCCAGGTACAAAGAAGCAAATGGCACCATTCCAGAGAAAAAAAATGCACTGATATTTTTCTCAGAAGGAGTAAGCAGAACATTGGTATTCATGTCCCATCCTCCTTTCTTCACCTCTCCTTTCCCACGATGACTTAGGGTATTTTATATACAAAAAGCCCACTATTTACAAAAAGGCAAAAACACAGCCTACCTGTTAGATAGCAAACATACCCCATATTTCAGAAGAGCAATAATGTGGGAAATGACTTATCATGTGTGATTCAGTCTCGTGTTCCAATATGCATATTGGCATTACCACAGTCATCACTGCAGTGAACACAGTTAGCACAGGGGATCACAGATTCAGCTGCAAAACACAGCTTGCAGGCACCGTGCTGCACACTGAGGTCTCCAGGCCCAAGAAATACATTGAGACAGACCCTCAGAAACCAGCTCTGCAGGAGTTTGTAACGCAAAGGAAAAACCTGGGGCTCAGGCATCTGAGTGGCAGATGCACCGGAGTCCAGCATACGCCTCTGCTCTTGTGGTGTCCCACTGCTCCGTGGTGTAGCAGCAGGATGGACTGAGGAGAAGGTTTTGGGGTCACACTGCCGTGCTGCAGGCAAGGCACAGGCAAGCCAGGCTTGTCCTGGGGTCAGGCAAAGGCAGCAGGTGAGCTGCCCAGCTCAGACATTCATTAATGACACCTACCCGTGTCAAAAGCCCCGGCGGGGAGCGTTAACAGGAAGGGATATATATGAAGCCCAAGCCTGCACACATCATGCTTTGTGAGAGCCTAGGACACCTTTTTCTCACTGCCATCTCATTGCTACTAAAAGAATAACTTGTTCATTGATGGCTGTGTACCAGGTAAGCTGCCTTTCATCATTTCTCCCCCAGGGTGCTATGGTTCATGACTCTTCCTCCCCTCCTTTCCCCATCTCCTCTGTGCTAAAGTTCTGCTCTTCTCTGACAAAGGGGACTGCACACCCCCAGCGAGCCGTGCCATACCCGATGGGCCTGCTGTTGCTAAGAGACTAAGTGAGAGAGAGAGAGATCCTACCCACTCAGTTTCCCCTACAAATCCCAATATTCCTCCTATCGCTACTCTCCAGCCCCACTGAGATACTGCTGAGGCAACCTTGGTATCCAACAGATCCACATGGGTTTTACGGGACATTTTCTCCCACTGACCAGCACTACTGAGAAAGTCCCAAAATATGATACTACAGTAGGCAGCATGTCATTAGGGAACTGGCACAGATACAGATGCAAACTACTCTTGTGGGAAACCACCGAAGCCAGACATGGTCAGAGATCTTGCCTAGATCTAAAAGGCACATGGAGATCAAGACAGGTTCACAAAAATACCCTTGGAAAGCCAAGCTAAAACTGGGCCGTTAGAGGTCACAGCAACTGGCAGAGCACTGGACTGGACAGATTTCTGCTCTATTGCATAAATTCCCTCCAAATGTTACAATTATGATTTTATCTCAGTGCTCAGATTGATTACCCCCTTCCCCCCCAGAATGCAGGGGGGTTTCCTCTGACAATACCTCTGGCAGGAGTCTCTCTCAAGCTTATAGAAAGGCTAGAAAACACCAAATAATAACAAATCTATTGACAAGAGAAAAATATGGGGGAAGTTTTAGAACTCTCCTGAAGTATTGTCATGTTGCTAGGCTGACAGAGTTACCAAATCACTTCAGTCCCTGTCAGTAGTGACAGACTTTTGCAGACTCATAATAGTTCACAATTTTAAGGCCCGTTTGCTGCCTGTGTCTTTCAGGCACACCACCTGCAACTTGCTGGATTCTTAGTTCTCCACTACTCTGGAGTTACTGATGAGTATGCGTGGAGAGTGTTCAACCATCACACCAAAACCATGGAAATATCCAAGTGGGTGATGTTATGATACCTTTGAATGTGCACAGGAACAGTTCAGGTTGGGAAGCTTCCCCAGCTGAACAGGAGGCATAAGGACAATAGATTGCGGAGACAGAGAGAAGACTAATCGCAATATCTCAAAAAAAAAAAAAAATTCAAGGTTATGAACTGGCCAAAGAGCTCCAGATTAATTTCACAGAGAGAGTAGGGCTTGGGGTACAGCAGCAAACAACTTCAGAAGTACCTATGGGAATGCTGTTAATTAATAAAGGGAGCAAAGAGATTTGGGAGCAGACTGTAGGGACCTGATGCTTCTGTTTCACCTTTGCGAGTTTAACTTTTCATTCATAAGCAAAACAGACAGACATCAAACAGGTCACCCTAAGAAAGGCACGACTAGATGGCAAAGTGGCCATCTGCTTGTGCCTCTGTCAACAGGGCTGAAAAGCCTTACCCACACTCAGATCACCTCTCTTCATATAGGTATTTATGCAAAGTGATCAAATCTTCTGTTGATCTTCTCATGAAGGTATGTTTTCCACACTTAAATAACTTGAAAGCGATTTGAAGGATTTCTAGTAGTAAATAAATCTGTTTTGGAAATAAAAAGGACTGCTGCAAAATTTACAATCACAAGTATTCCTTCTCTGTGTGCTGGAAGGCAGTTTGGGATCAAAACCCCAGGCAGACTACCTGAGGTGAGCAGAAAGCTCTGAAGAGAGACAAAAATCAGAAGTGATGGGCAAAGCAGCATGTGGAGGCTGGCAGAACTACTGTTCCCTCTGACAAAGAATTACAGATAGCTGAGAACATGGCATGTTTGAGGGGACAGCGCTTCAGCAGAGTAGAAAGGTAAATTATATACAGAAGAAGCAGACTTGAACAAAACAATTTTTCTGTGCAATGTTTATAAGGAATGGGGAATGTGGAGAAGATGCCAAGAACAGCCATACATTTTTGGGAAGAAAGCAGAAATACTCAGAAATTGAGATACTGCCAGAAATAGTTATAAAATTTTTTAGAATGTCACAAGGCTGACAAAACATCAGGGCCAGATGGGATCTGTCTCAGAAAAATCAAGCAATTAACTAAAAAAAAAACCCAACAACACATAACCAAAACAAACAAAAAGAAACCCAAATCAAAATTACAAGAAAATACAGCAGCATATGAATCAAAGGAGTGAGGTCCATCATGCTTCACCCCTGCCACTTTCACATGGACAACCAAGTGAAATAAGCCCCGCCTGAGCTCAGTAAAAGCCGTGCTGAATGTGCCACAGGAAGGTAAAACTCCTGAGAATACAGCTTCTTACAGGGAAAAACTTCACCGAGTTGCAGCCCTTTGCAGCCACTTGCGTGGTGTCCATCCCAAAAGGCAGCACACACCTTTGGGGAAAGCTGCTGTCCACAGCACTTTGTGCTGCTGCTGAGTAAGAGGGCTGTGGACACTGTTTCTGGGACAAGAGCGTAAAAAAACAACCAGAGAGACCAGAAGTGAACAGGACTTGGTGAGGGGGAGGTGCTGGTGCATATTGAGGTCTATGAGGGATCCAGAAACCAGGAAAAACCCCACAACTTCACTTCCACAGTGAGCGGGGTGGACACAGAACAGAGGTGTTAATTAAGGACACCCAGGAACGACTCAGGAAGTTATGACTTCATTAACGATAATGACTAAATGGAGAATCATACTTAAATCTGTTGAGCATGGATTTTCCAGTTGAATTGGACATTTGAAATGCTCTTTTAAATGCAGTGAAATCTAACAGAGAAGTCTGTTCAACGCAGAAGCACACTGGGGCAAAGTTTCCCAAGCAACCGGAGCAAGGGTTTCACAAGAGGAATGTGCACTGGTCCTGCAGATGAGGCACTAGAATGTTTAGGGTGAGACCATGTAATTGAATCTCTCAGCCTCTGGTGACATGGCTGGACAGTTCCCTACAGCCATATCACTAATAAGTATTCCAGCTGCGTCAGCCAGCATTCCTATAGAGCCCAAGAGAATCAGACGCTGCAGTGAAATTTTTGCCAGCTCTTTGTGACACAGAGCCCAGCGCAGATTTCCTCAGCAAAGAGCCCTAGGCCTCCTCTAGCACAGAAAATCACTTTGGGATGGAAAGCACCACTGAAAACTGCAATCTCCCTGAAATAAAGTGGTTCTGATTAAATTAGGCAGTTTTATTCAAGGGTAGAAAACTGCAGGCTCTCCTCTCTCCCTCAGCCTTTGGAAACCAAAAGCAGTTATGGTAGTACTTCCCTGAGCTCACCATAGTCCTCCATCCAGCATCTATCTAGCTGCTATCCCTTTGTGCCTAAGAAACCCAGAAATGGAATAATTTCCACCATGAACACCCCTTTCAGGGTTTTGGGAATACTTCCTGCCCAGTCCTCACTGCACTTGACTCATCTCTTTAAATCAGTGTGGCAGGTACAGGCTTCCTGTGGGCGAGAATAATTCGCAAGATCAGAAAATGCAGCATTAATCCCATTCTAGATTAAAAGGGATTCAAGCAGGTGTTTTTCCATGCCAAAAAGCAATTTAAAGTATTCTTCCAGCTCTGGCTGCAGAAATAAAAAAGAAGTAGATGGATCTCAGGAAGAAAATAAATATAGCTTAGCAGGCAGTGGTTTAGACTGATAGCACATTGATAGCACAAGAAGCCTTTTGCAGCTGGATGAATTGCTAAAACAAATGAACCAGCCTTCCTCCCCATGTGTCCTTGCTTGAGTCCACTTACAACAGGACTTTCAGTCCCCCTGCACACTCCTCATGTCAGCTCCCGTTGCCTGAGCAGCAGCTTCTGTCATTGTTGCCTTCCTAATTATGACAACCTTCACTTTTACACTCACAACTCTTGCCAACATTAGTTGGGTGCATTAAGCTTCAAGTGAAGATTTGCAACTTCTTCTTTTGCTGAACAAGCTTAAAAATACCATTTTTCTCCTATTTTAATTCCTAATAGCTACAGAACATTGCTACAATCTGTTGTATGTCAGGGCAACATTTGCAAAACGAGCAAGTACAGTCTCAGAAAATTAAGTCCTCTGCTTGCTCATAAGGGAGAGGAAGAATTGGCTGCAGAGAAAGTTCATGTTGCAATGAATACTTGACAGTGCATATCTAAAACATCTCCCTCTTGAATATAACAAAAGGCCTCCCTTTTGGATCACAGGATGCCCTCTCACTGAGTCCCATCCCCTCTGGAAAGCTTGAAGTCCATTGGGTTATATCATAAAATCCTCTGGAATTCTTACATATCACAGACCATCAGTGATCTCAAGAAAGCATTCCTCAGGCAAAACCCTTCATCTGTTCTCAGTGAGTCTGCTTGAAACTATTAAACTCCTGCTGAGGATATCTACACCTTGGAACAGACCAGAGACCTACTGCTGTCCCACAAAGGGCTGGACAAAACCTTTGGCATGGACCAGAGCCCAGGCAGCCATGCTTAAGAGAATATAAAACATCTTCTATTCCACACTGGAAACCCCTGATCTATCCAGCAGGGCTTATGGCTCACACCTCATCTGGTGTGACCTGTGTCACAGGAGCTGCTGGTTTCCATCCAGCTGAGACTACAAAGTTATGGGCAACTGCAGCAGAGAAACAAAGATTGAATGACTCACACTTCTGGGCCTTTAACTAATTTTTATTATTGGTCCCTCCAGAAAACGGGTAGAACAGTACAAGGAAGAGAACTCGTTTCCACGGTTCCTCTGTTGGTAAATTTGATTCCTCACAGCTGTCAAGCAGATGGGTACCTTTCTCCAGGATCAAAATTTATGCGTGCTGGCAAACCAGCCTCTGCCAGCATCACGATTCAAGCAAATCCCAAGAAAGGGGAGCAACATATGCTTTTCTATTTCACAGCTTTCTGAAAGGGCTGTCTTACAATACATAACATTTAATCCTGTCTGAACTAGCTTTTATTGAGAAGTAAAAAGTACCATGTAAGAGGCAAAAAAATTGATCTAAGGAGCAATTTCATCTAAGGCAGAGAGTGACAGCTTTGCAGTAGTTTACCTGATAGACTGCTGTGGTTCTCAAGCCACAGAACATCATTTGCCTCCCTCAGACTTAATCTGAGAGAAACAGACTGTGTGCAAAAAGCTCCCATCTCATTTCACACTCATACTAGAAAACATGTCCAAGAATGACCTTAAGGGGGCCAATCCAAGTGTAAAATGAAGGGAATCTCATCTGTCCAAGCACTGCCTTAAGTTGTAACTCAGACATCCCAAAGCCACTAAATCCACCCAGTAATCTATTCCCACTTACCTTTCAGGATTGTTTAATCTTTCAGGCGCCTAAATTTAAAGGTGCTTCACTACATAGACAAATTATTTCCCTGTCACATCATTTTAGTTGCCTCCTGCTGCTCATTAGTGCTCCTCTATGAATTGTGGTATCTCTCTCTCACCGGCAGTTCTTCTGTGACTTACTTTAGGCTTTTGAATCCTTCCTATGTCCCTCAGAGTAGCCATGACCAGAGCATGGTGGTAACAGTATCCAGCTTTTAAGTAATAGTCTCTGGCAAAATATACTGAGTCAGGAAACCAAACACACAGATGCTTGGTTCTACTTTGCACGAAGTGTACTAAACCATTAGATGCTTGTCCTCCAAAAAGGGAAAAGCAGGAAGGATGCCAAATGCATGAAGGCACCTAATTTTTCCTACAGGTTTCCCCTAAACTTAACCATAGAAATAAATGCTCAGCTTAAGCAAACTGATCATTCCTGGAAGATTGAAGAATCTGCCTCTCCACAAGCTGCAACACAGAATTTACATAACGGTGTTAAGAAAACTGGATTTTTTGGATGAGGTTAAAAATCCTTGAGGGAACAAGGTCCCATCTTGGCCTTCAGCAGCAATTTGGCAGTGTTGGAATAAGGCTGGTACCAGAAGCTACAGGACAAGGCTGAAAAAGAAAAATGGATCAGCGTGTGGAGACACTGGGTTTGGCAAGGAGATGCCCCTCAGCAGAAAAGAAGGGGGGAAAAAAGGAGACTGTGTTTTGTGGGGTGTAGGAATAAACTTGGAAAACACAAACAGTTTAAATCAGAAAGCCTTGGGCATTTCCAAGCACAGTAACTGATCTACTGAACCGCGGTATGAGAGGACTGAATAATCCAGAGTACTAAATGTCACAAGAGTTAACACCTAGAAACTTTGTACTGCCCACACTTACAAAAAGTGAATGCCCAGGAGCATCACATAATGCCTGTGATCAATAATCAGTTCGTGCTGGGGAGGATTGCTCAAATCAAAGAACAAGATGGAAGTGCACAGAATGCTAAATCAGTAACAAAGAGTTATGCCACGTTGCAAGGTAGAAAGTTTCACAGGGAAAGGTGCTGTAAAAAGGGGGAAATGAGGTTACATCAAGAAAAAGAAGAAAAAGGAACTTTTCAATAGTATAAGAGAATCTCCATAAGCTCAAATGGGGATAGAGACATCCAAGACTGTTAAAAAATAATTGGCAGCAAAACAAATGGCCAGTGCCACAAGATCACCCCCTGTGACACTGGCAGCTGGTGTTTATAGTGTTCCTGATGTGTTTATAGCCTTCCTGATGTTTTCCATAAGCATATTTCTTTCAATGACAGAAAAGAAATGAGGGAGAAGAATACAGGTAGCATAGAATTAATAGAGCAAGGACCTCCTTTTCTTTCTTATAGATTTTAGTGAGTGTTTGAAGATAAATTAAGATCTGCCTCTAAATTTTGTCATTTGTGTCCATTCTCACCCAAAAGGCTTAATGACAGGGAAGAACAAAAGAGAGATCAAGACAAAGAACATTATTTCAGTAGCAGAAAATTATCATCAGGATACAATTCAGAGCAAGGAACTTCTATTGGACAAGCAGGGTAGAAATTGATTTTGGTCAGGTTGCTTTCTTTATCTTACATGATGCAGCTGCCTGATGCTATTGAAGGTTTCAGTACAGGTTAATATCTTTGTTAACCCGTAATAGTCACAGGTAAATTCCAGAATAAATCTCTGAATCTCTAGAGATCATTCCTGACGTGTTGCCAAATCATTTGGACAGATGAAGACTGACATTAAGCTTAAGCCACACTACCCTTAAACAGCAACCCACAACTGAACTGAAGACAGACCCAAGTCCAAAGCTGTGATGCAATAATCAATAGATTAAGCTCCGGATTTTCATTCATATCTCACATTTCTTGGAAAACTCTGAATGCAGGAAGCCAAACTAGGGACTGAGGTATCTGCTCTACTTTCAGGCCAAGCATGAATGACTCAAAACAGGGCAAGGGAATGTTTGTGCTTGCAGAATTGCTTTGGGCCTATCTGGAATGTTTCTCTAGTGCCTGTCCTCTTTCCTCACCTATCTTGTCATTGTTATGATAAGTGCAGAACTTCCTGACTATTCTCCCAGTTTCTCTGTTGGGAGAATTTATTTACTGTGGATTTTCCCTCTCCAAGCAACACAGCTCACATTGGGTGAGTTTAGGGGATGTTACAGAGCCTGGCACAGACACATGGGGCAACACATAACAGTCCAGAGCTGTTTGGGGGAAGAACAACTGCATGAACACTGGGCTGAGAAGAAAGAAAACCAGCTACATGCACTAAAACATGAAGACTGTTGTGAAGAGAGCCTCGTGCTTCCCAGAAATTACTGCTATTCATTTTGCACAGGCTGTAAGGATGAAGGGATGCTTTAACTGAAGCCTGGAAAGGAAGGCAGGA
Source organism: Melanocharis versteri (assembly GCA_013397845.1). Lineage (NCBI taxonomy): Eukaryota > Metazoa > Chordata > Aves > Passeriformes > Melanocharitidae > Melanocharis > Melanocharis versteri. The sequence goes on from VZTG01008517.1 coordinate 40,535, forward strand.
GCCAGGGGAACAGATTTGTCCTGGAGTCCTAAGCATTTCTTGGTGATCTTGGTAGCATCGCATGTTTTCAAGGCATAGCAGGACACAGCTGCAAATGCCAACATTAAAAGTCTTCAGCTAATAGAAATTTATGGAAACTAAGATTTCCTGTTGTATTGATACTCATGGAACAGAAGATGAATTAATAAATATGAGGCTACTATTGCTCCCAGCGGAATCAATGCAGGATTTCCACCAGATTGGACAAAGAATCCCTTTTTTTTTTTTTTAAACTGGTGGGAAGTCTTGTGTGTGCAGGATATACCTGTGTACTCTGTCAGCAATAAGTGTAGCTCTCATTTGCACCAGGAAAAGCTCACTGAGTCACAAACCCAGCCTCATGTGACCCTCTGACATTTGTCAGACGAAAGCAATTTATGAGGTCTCAGTGTCATGACAGTCCCAAGACTCCGTTCTGACATGGGCCACAAGTGGCACCTAGATAAGTCATTCCCCTGCACAGAGGTACATTTGTCTCTGTGAGGACACAGGGCTCTGCCAGGCCCAATTTCCGCTGGTACAATGCATTTTCTAGTGGCAGACATAACTCTAACCTCCTGCACATGAATGAAATTAATTGATCTTTCCTGTTAGGAGAACGCTGGACTCCTTGAGCCAAACTCTGCTTTCAGTCACAGCGTGTGGAGCCATGCTGGATTTACACTGGTGCTCTGGAGTGCAGACTGCAGGGCTCCTCCCGTCCCTCAGGGATTGTTAGTGAGCAGCAGCCCTGCTTGGCTCCTTATTGTCTTTGTTAATAACACTTCTAATGATTTGTGCTTGCATCTATTTTCGTATCTCTTAACATACTTGTAAGATACTCAAGACTGCTTTGGCAAGAACCCGAGCTCAGGAGTGAGGTGTATTTAAAATAGATGAACCCCTGGTTGCTGTAAATATGTCATTGGCATTCATTCAGTTTGCAGGAGGTTTTTTTCCCTCTTTCCAAAGTCAGAGGCAGACTGTGGTGCACCCAGTCCTCAGAGTACTGTAACAGAGAAGCACCATCCCTTTCTTTTGCAGGATCTCTAACTCTCCATAAGAACCACTTGCTCTCCATAAGAACCACTCAAATACTAGGACAAGCAGAGAAAGAGGAAAAGATCATTCCACAGCTGCAGGGTAAATAATACAACTATCTGATCTTAAGTCTCCTTTGGCCTGACAACACTTCCCTCATCATTTAGTGTACAACTCAAAATGTCCACCCCTGCAAAATGTTTGAAGTACAGCTTATTTAGACTCTGTGGAAAACAAAGTGAAAATTTCCCATCATAAAATCTCCGATGACAGCTCCTTGCAAGTCAGCTAGTGACCAGAGCAAATCCCTTCTCCTGCTAGAATATCAGCCTCCTCTGACTGGGCGTTTGGTGGCCACAAGCCACATGTTGGAATCTCTCAGGCTGGATGGATATGAAACTCTCGGAATACTGACCAGCATCTACTTCCCACAGCAACATCCACACGCAGTGTAACTCACCACAAAGCCTTGGCAATGAGGCCACCACTATCAATCAGAAGGTCCGGCTCAAGTCTGGTCAGCACCGAGACAAGGCTGTTTCACTCACAGGTTCTCTGTTCACACCTGCTCATCAAGGAACAGACAACTAACTACAGGTACTCTTTGCAAGACTAGAGGAAGCCAGAGGCCAGACTCCTCTGGTTTTAAGGGCTACAAGAGTGTGGAAGGCCCAGCCATCTGCAGGAGGTCCTTGTTGCCACCTGGGCCAGCACCACCTACTCTTCCACCAGACACCCAGGAGACTCAGCTATCTCAGCTTCCCTTGACACAGCAGCACTATTTGTCTTCAGCTCTACCGTGCATCCTGCAGCACTTCTCCAGAGAGAAGCCTGGAGGAGGATGCGTCCCCAGCCCTGGTTGTCAATATACTGGTGCTACACTGGTGTGCCAGGGGAGTTCCACGGTCTGAAACACCGCTTTGAATTCAGGTTGGGTTTGTTTGTTGCTTTTTTTTTAAAAAACATTTTTTGTCTCAACTACAAAAAAATAATGTTGTATATCTATCTATCTATCTATATATATAGCAGTTCTGTGAGCTGTTTTCATGCTGAGAAGCAAAATGAACACTTTAAAAGATCAAATCTGAGGAAATCTGAGTATTCTTAGTACACGCAAATATCACTGCTTTTTATAAACGATAACCTTATTTTCATAAAAAAATTAAATCCAGCACTGGGCCGCATTTCCTTGCTTAGGTCCCAGCATGCCTTTCCTGGTTGAAGTTCCCCAGCACAGCCTCCTGTCTCCTGAGGCAGAGTGAAGCCTGCAGCACGCGGGTGCTCAGCATGAGATGCTTTGCACGGCTGTCACGCTCCACTCGGGGAGCGAGCAGCAGCCTCAGCAGAGTAATGTTGCCACCAATTCGCTTGTTTAGGAAAGCTTGGGAATGTCACAACTTGTTACACCATGGTATCCTTAATATCCTCGGGAGGCAGTCATAACTTCTGCCTGAGGCGCCCGAGAACTTCCACGAGCACCGGCAGCGCAAAATTAATGATGCAGCTCAGTCTGGGAGTGGTGGCATTTTAATAGTGGGGAGAGGAAGCCTTGCATGCTGCCAGCTAATCTTGGAGAAGTAAATGAATTAACTCACATTTGTCACACGCTTTGAGATATTCCAAGGAAATGTTCCATAAAAGCCGACTTGTTATTAAGTGTTTCTGACAAAATATTGTTTTCATTAATCTTTGTCTTTGATTTTCTATTTGGGCTACTCTCACAATGGCCTTTTGCTTGCTTTTACTGTAGGTAATGTGGGCTCACCCACACACAATTTCCAGAACCTATAGAGAATTATGTCACTGCAAGTTTTTGATTGTGTTCCAACTTGGATTCTGCTTTGTACGGGCTCTAATTAATCCGTATTCATACCATAAGGATTTCTCATCTGACTGTGGTTTGATCAACCAGCAGAGAAAGATGGAATCCGTATCAGTTACATCAGATCTTTCCGAGAGAGGTGCAGCTCTCCAATAGCTTCATGTCTAGGCAATACAGGGTCTAGACTGTCATGAACTATTTTGACAGAAATAAATGTCAGCATTTAAAAAAAAAAAAGCCAGATTGGTTAATATGTTTCAGAAACGCGTCTAAACTTCGTGCTTAAACAAAAGTCCTATGTGCTTAATTTTAAAAAGTCAGAAGATTTTTTGCATGAAATGCACTCAGCAGACAAGTCAAAAGATAAGCGAAGAAGATAAGGAGATGGAAGTAGATAAGCAAAGAAAACCTGTTGTTAAAGATGACAGATTTTACATGGGTTGCCTATGTTTTTGTGGTTTCAAGTCCAGTCAGCAGAAAAATAAAATAATGTAACCTAGGAAGACGATTCTGCATTTCTCTCATTTAGTTTACCCAACTTCTTAGTTGTGCTAATTTGTACTCTAATCAATTAAACTGTTGAATAACGCATTTGTCAGGTGGTATTAAAGTGGCGTAAATAAAGTAGTTCAAGGTTTCTCTTGGAATCTAAATTCCTAGCAGGACTTTCTCGGCAAAACCGCTTCAAAATGCACAGCAAGACACACACTACCCCCTCGCTCATGCAAAGATCCTGTATACGTGTCACACTCACATTTTATATCAGGATTAATGTCTTTAATATTTTTCCCATTTTCTCTGCTGAATCCTATCTGCAGTGACAATTATTGTCTTTTTTTTTTTTTTTTAACCTAGACACGCTCAATTTTTCTTCCCATTTCACCCACTGAATTCTGTGCTGGACAACAATTACCAGCCCTACAAAGCCGTGTTTCGTCTCTTGGCACCGAGGAATGAAGACACATTTTCACACCGTCCCAAGCTGCGATTAACTCTCCAGGGACACGCTTTTATTTGCCTTCCAGTTCTTGTGCCTCTCCTCCCTACCGCAGGGACTTTCAAACAATAAACGCGCGTGGGTTTAATTTACACCTTTCCTTACGCTGTCCATTTTCAAGGGCGCGCGGGGCACGATCTCCCACCGCTTCCGCGCTCCCTCACATGGAGCTGTCTTTCCCCATCCCAGCGGGGGAACGGGGCAGCGCCGTGCCCTGTCTCCGGCTGCCCGGGCGGGACGGGGCTCGGGGAGCACGGCTCCGGAAGCGCTGCGGGAGCGGCGCGGCAGGCTCGGGGCTCGGGAATCGGCCGGGATGCAGGCAGGATCCGGCCCCGCGAGGGGCGGGCGGAGGGCGGGGAGGGGTCGGCGCGGGGGGCGCGCAGGCGGGGC
>VZTG01008517.1:44810-167026 GCA_013397845.1 Melanocharis versteri
GCCCTGCGGGGCAGCGCCTGCGCCCCGGCGGGCGAGGATCGCGTTTCCCCCGGACGGCAGCGGGAGCGGGGCTGGGGCAGCCGCCTGAGCCCGCTCCGCCGCTCGGCGGGGCACGGCGCGTCCCCGGGGACCGAGCATCCCCCGCGCCCCCCGACCCCTCCGCTCTCGCCGCGCGGGCATCGTGCGCTTCACGAGAGGTTCAGCTGCTCGGGCTCTCGCGAACTGTGATTTTAGTCAGAGGACCAAGGCTCGCAGTGACCACATCGCTCGCTAGCTAGAGACGAGCTTTCAGAGCCCGCCGTCCCGGGTTTTCTAAGGAGACCCGTGGAAAATGTTAGAACCGTTGTCCAGAGAAACTGGAGATTCAGGGTTTCTCAATACAAAGTCTCTAGTGAGCTCAGGTAACACATCCCCAAGATGTGGCTGCATCCTTTCTGTATTTCCCTTTCCTCCTCTTTAATCAGGAATTGCTTACTTCAACAGGAGCCTAGAGTTTGAACACTACGAAAGCCCTTGGAACACAAGGCTAAATACAAATATTCTAGCTGAAAGCAAAGTAACCACATTAATAAAAAACCAAAACCAAACCAAACCCAAACAAAATAATCCATAACTCGTTCACCCATACCTCAGGTCTCTCACAGTCCATTTCTGGCTGCTGTTTCTGCTACTGAAGCCTTCCTTGTGATATGGGAGTATCCTCCACTTAGCCCTGCTTTTAAAGAGCTACTGCCTGCCTTTAATTGCTTCATGTGTTTCAGGTGGCTTAAATCTTTAACAAATCTGGAATTTTTAAAGTTCTCACTAAAGTACTACCTAAGTGTGGGTGGGATAGTGTGAGCAACATGTACAAGCCATCACTATTCCAGTGTGCTTGCTCTGAACCTGTGGATATATTCCAGAGGAAAACATGCACCTTTTGAAATACCTCTGAGTTTTCCTGTGGAAGGACTGATGTGTGTGCTCGAAGATGCAATGCATTGTGCTCAGGTGTGTTGTTTGCATGTCCCTTGTGTGCAGCCACCTGAAGAACCCGGAGTGATGAATCAAAGAGAAACTCTAGAGCTGAGTGCTGCCATGGGGTTTTAGGTTTCCTGGGGCTTAGTTTCCCACTTCAGAGAGAGAAGTTCAAAACCAGTGTTTTCAAAGTGAGTGTTGTTTTCTCTTGACATTGAAGACACCACATCTTCGCTGTAGACGTACAGGAAAAAAGCCTGACTTGCCACGCCCTTTTCCTCATCCGAATGATCTGACACTTCACACTTCTGCTTTTCCCAGCACACTAGAAAACCCTCAGTGTTCTGCCTTCATCCCAGTAGGATAGATCCCCACAAGCCATCCTCATGTCGGAGTTGGCTTGAAGTGTGGTTCTCTGCCCGGAGTTCTGCTCTGGCTGCTGCTGCTGCTGCTGTGGGTGTGCTGGGAGTAGCCAGTGTTGTGCCTTCCCGCACCCAGAAGGTGCCTAAGGAAGGACAGCAGATAGTGCTTCCCTCCTAAAGGTGAGTGCTCAGGGCTCCCAGCCCATGCTGGTTGAAAGCTTGGGAGTTGAATCTGGACTGTGCAGCCGTGTTGGTTGTGTAACCACTGGCAGGCTGGACCAGCACAAAATGGTTTGAATTCTATTTTACTTTTTTTTTTTTTTAATGGGTGGAGGTTTTTTTAAAACTTGTTTTCCCTTTGATGTGCTGATTTCAGCGTTACGATCTGGCTGGCTATACCACTGTTTCTCCTGGTACCCTGTTGCACAAGTAGCAAAACAAACAAACTACAAATTGAAAAGAAATCCTTCCCTGTGGCATCCCCACAGAGTGGCGAAATGCAGTGTTTTGGAGATGCATCCCAAGCTCAGTATGCAAAGCGTGGCACTTAGTTTGTACATAAATGAACAATTCTGTTAATGAAGCTGCTAATATCGCATGCATTTTGAGAGAAAACTTACTCTGAGATGATACACGTGACTAGAATACAGCTATTTACAATCTCAGCCGTATCCTGTCATATATCACATAGCCCACTGTCTCGGTTTTGGTTTTAGTTGAACACTAGTGTACTCACTAAAATCATCTATTTAATTTCTGCTGTGAGATATGGATTAGGAGGAAGCAAAGCAGGCCCAAAACTTAAAAAAAAAAAGCATAAAGTTAACTTTATTAACAGAACTAAAAGGAAAATAATAAGAATCAGAATAAACCTTCAAAACACTTTTCCTCCCCCCACTTTCCATCTTTCCTTTCCCACTGACAACGTAAAGAGACCAAACTTAGACTTTTTAGTCAGTGCATCACTTCTAAAATAGTCTTTTTCTAGTTCACTCAGAGAAAGAAAAGTTTCTCTTGCCATGCCATGGAGACTTCTCCACAAGAAACAGTTCTCTTGCAGATTTAATATCACAGCAAAGTAGCACCCGGGTGGAAATCTGCTTGTACCGTGAAGGTCCCTCCCACATTTGGTAGTTTTCCCACAACTACCTCTGTGGGCCACTGACCCATGGGGTACACTTTTAAGGATGAGTTGTTCAGGAGCAAAGGTTCTCTTCATTATCTCTGAGATCATCTTCATTTTTGAGAACAGAGGTCTCTCCCCCCCCTTTTTTTCTAAGGGCAGGGGTCTTCTTCACCTTATCTCTCTCTCTGTTCAAGCTTCTCATTGGATCACAGTCACTTCAACATCTGCTGGCTTTAGCACAAGTGCCTTTGCTCGTGTCTGCAGTTTGAACGCTTCATCCCCCCATGTCTTTCATGAGTTACAGGGATAACAGTCCGATTGTTCATGTCTTCATCATGGCTTACAAAAGAATTTCAGTCCCGAGACATAGGACATCTTCTCATTCTCCCCCTTCTGGACTTCAGCTCTGCCCTCCTCACTGACCTTGGAGTCTCCATGTTGTTCTCCTCAAGTGTCTTCACCCTTCTCCCCGCTCTTATTCGCTGGAGGATTAGTATCTGTAGGTTTTATCTGAGCACGGAAAGAGTTAACATCTCTCTGGGCTCCGGCAGATGGTCAGGTGATCCGGTGCCGGGCGGCGGCGGGACAATCGAAGTGCAGGATTTCAGGCCGCGCTGGGGGGGCTGTGCCAAGATCTCAGGAGTCGGGCCAGAATGGTGGCGGCCACTATGGCTGCATGGGTGCTCCTCCGGCCCCTGCCGCGTTCAACTCCAGTCGCAGGGCTGCTTTCCGCACAGGCTGCAGACTTGCCCCCGATCTCAGCCGCATGATCTCCTGCGGCGCCGGTAGGACGGCTCAGCGGCTTGTGGCCCGAGTGGGGCCCATCTCGGCTCCGCCCGAAGCCGAGCGGAGCCGGCCCGGCCTCGCCGGGGTCCTGTGGAGCTGGCGGGCTCAATAGCAACAAGATTTTAAAAGTCCACGCCGCACTGGGGGCCGGGCCGGGCCGGGCCGGGCCATCCCAGCTGAGCCGGGCTGCCCTGGCCGGGCCGGGCCCGGCCCTGCCGGACCGCGCGGGCTCCTCAGTTACCTGCTTGAAAGCCGGAAGTAAGAGAGAGCTTTGGGTGCCTTGCTTTGTTTTAAATATGGGATCTGGAGGCGTGTCCAACTCCCACCATTGGTTCATGCTCAACCTAGGACACCCACGCACGAGGGGAAACAGGAGGATCATGAATCTACTGGCAGGAATGTTCAAGGTAAAAAGGGATTTTGTGTCACTGTTGCACTTCAGCCATCTCAATGAGCTGAGCAACACTTGTAAAATAGGCAAGATTTGCAGTGGTGTGAAGTATTCACATGAAGGATGTGAGCCTGTTCCCTGTGAAGTAAATGGCAAAATTCCCATCAGTTCTTGTAGTCCAGATTTATAGCATGTTAAACTGATGTTTCACAGGCTCGCTGTATATTTCTGCCTGCTTAGTTAGAGAGTGTGCCTGTGTTTAGGTGTTAATGGAAGTCCTCTATTTCTCAGTTGCTAAATCCATCCCTCATCTACTTTGCATGTAGTTGTCATTCATGTGGACATTCTGCAGTGCGATTGCAAAGAAGGGTCAGAAACCACTGGAGTAGACAAGAAAATGGGCAACATTGAATAAATCAAGTTTTCCACTGCTTGGAGACTGGTGCATTTGAGGTTTTCGTTAGTGCCCCGTGCCTCTGGGCAGTGATATCCAAATAGAAATTGCACTCTGATGCAGGCTACCAAATCCTTGGGCAGTATCTCAGCATCTGAAAGCCTCTGGTTTTTTAGTTAAATTATCTTTCCTGTGTTATGGAAGTCACCTGCGAGGGTGAAATCTGAGAATTTCAAATATCCAGTTTATTTTTCCTTTGTGCTATTTATGTTTTGCAGTAGTACTCTATTTGGACAGGTGAAGTAACACTTTCTCTTTGTTTACAGTCAGTTTATTTTTTTCAGTTGGTTAATTTTCAGAGTTTTATGTAATAACCCAGAACTGCAGGTTTTAAGATGCATCGTAAACTGGGTTTTAACTACTCTTTCCATACATGTTACAAAAGATGTTGTTCACAGGAATTTTTTCATACCCAGGGGATATTTTAACTTTTGCCTTGCCAAAACTTAAAATTCAGACCAAATGCAGATTAGCCCATCTACTTGTAATCTGTTTTGCAGAATAGCCTTGAAATTACACATTCCTTCCACCCGCTGTGACAGGCGCAAACACTTGGAAATGTTCTGGATCCGTTTTCCATGGTCCAGTGCAGTCTTTCCCATCTGTGTCTAACAGGGCTGTAGGGCTGAGCTGTGATGAAAGTGTTCCAAGCTCAGGTTCATAAAAAGAGTGGATAGAAAGGGAGGAAGAAGAGGGAGGAGCCAGCAGGTGCTGTGGCAAAAGCCATCGTGCCTTGGCTACCAGCGCTCCAGCTCTGCCACAGGCATTGCAGCCTCTGGTCTGGGTTTGGGTTTCTGGGGCAGGCTCTGAGGCATCAGGGCCAAATCGTGCAGTGATGAGCTCTGGAGGATGGAAGATGCTGCTGTCAGCAGAGACAGAGGTGTATCCAGTTCTGCCATTCCCTCAGGATTGTGCACCGTTCCACAGCGTGCACCTGCAGCCCGTACACGCTGCAGATGGCAAATGGGAGAAGGGCTGGCCGTGCCCTTTAGCTGGCAGACTGTGTTCTCCTGGAGCTGCCGTGTGCCAGTCAGCGTGGGAGAAGATCTGGCTCCTTGTCATTCCCAGAGCTGTTACACGGGAATCTTGCCCTCCTTCCTCTCTGCTCTTCCTTCTCTCGACATCATGTGTGTGGGAGGGGGTAAACGAAGGGGGGGAACTTGAGGGAAATGTGAGAAGTGAGTGAAATTATCTGGAAGTCGGACGTATTCTCCAAGATTAATCCCTCCTGTCGGGAAGGGGGTGGACTTTTGGATCACAGCCTGCATTGTACACGTATACTGTTTTTATGCAGGGAGTAATTGAAAGACGTAGCATAAAATTATGTTAGCGCAGGATAGGGGAGCAGCCACCCATGTGCCACGAAATAGCCCGTGAAGGAGTTCAGCAGTGACAGCTTCTTGCAGCAGCTACAGAAAGAAGTGGGGATTCCCAGCCCACTGAACTTTTTTCTTCCACGGCTCCACAGTGCAGCTCTCCTGTCCCCGGGTGTGTCAGCTCCATATCACGAGTCTTCTGCCATCTGTTTATTTGTCTGTTTATTCAGTCTTGATAGAGTTCAAGCACTGCACCTTCAGCGGTGTGAATGTGGCTTTAATATTCGATTTATAGAAGCCAGGCATCTTCTCATTAGAAACCCAGGCTCTCCTGAGCAGAATGAGCTCTCCAAAGAGCTGAATAGAAGTGCAGAACACAACACTGGAGAAAGCTGAAGGGATAAGATCTGCATAAAATTACCAGTACTCATTTTATTTTTGTGGTTGGAGTGGTAAATAGATGCCTCAAGCAAACATCCATTGCCTTCATTATTGAAACAAAGGATTTCAAGGAAAAAACACATTTTCTTATCCACAGTAGAGCAAACAGCGCAAAAAAGAAATTTGGGCTTTCAGACAATTGTGCATTAAAATCTCTCCCTTTGGTATTTATGATCCTTTTTAATATTTTTTTTTCCTTATAGACATGCAAACCAATGAATCTGTGTGATTTACAAACTCATTTGTGGAAAACAAAGGTTTTCTCGAGTGTTTGTATGAATTTGTGTTTGTGAACTTTACTGCTGCAGTTTTTTAGCTAATATTGCCTTTCAGCCTGTGATGCTGGTAGTCTGCAGAAACAAGCTGTTTGTTCATGGCAGCATAATTAAACAAAGCAAACCTACTGCCAGTAGACTTCACTCTGTCAGGTTTTGTATTTTCCACTGAAAAGGTCAAGAAGTTCTTTATGGTGATTTGTTCTTGTGCTTGTGCAAGGTGGGAAATGAGACCTGTGTGCATCCAGGTTTTACTGCTCCATTACTGGTACCAGTGGTATCAGCTGTAGGTTATCCTCACAGTGAGGTGAAGTTGGGCACAAGAACAGCTGAATCTGAGGTTTCTGCACCTGCATGTCTTCGTTCTTTTCAGTATGTAGAAGGTCATTAAATTCCTCTTTTATTTTATTTTCTTTTATTTTTATAACAGAGGCTTAAGTGAGAAATCTAACTGTGTTATATAACTTACTTGGCTGATGGTATGGTAGTCTGGAATATTTTTGTTCCATGAAGCATCTGGACCACCTAGAATGACAAACAATCTTGGAAAACTCAAAAGATGTTCACAGATAATTAGTGATCTGAATAAATGCCAAAGTATTTCAACTTTGTAGCTCCTTGATTGAGACAACTCCAGCCAGTGTATCTGATCAGAAAAAAAAGAAAAAATATGTATTTTATCTGCTGAGGGACCTGATGTGGCCCCTCAGTTTAATCCAGCATTGAATGGCACGCCTTGCTGTATTTTAGGCAGAAGGCTGCTTTCTGCTTTGCCCATACGTGCCTGAATATTTAATGTATTCTTCATCCTCTCTTTCCTGTGTATAACACTGGGTTCCTTCCTTGTCTGCTCAGCCATGATGGCCACATGTGTACGTGCTGTCACACTCATCCTCCTCCCGTGCCCTGCTTTACAAATGCTTCACAAATTATGGGCACACAGGGCAAAAGCTCTCTGGCGCCTTGTTCGTGACTGCAGCCTGAAGTCACAGTCCAGATATTTAGTGCTGTTTCTGTCCTCTGGTTAGTTTTTGCTCCTAAGTTGTTACAGTTGGTAGAAGTCAGCTGTTGAGCTCCGCTTGCGTTTAAAATGACTTTTTGGCTAATTTCGCTGTCAAGCTGTGCACTAAGGCCAGCGCTGCAGCCTTTGAATTGCTGTCAGTGCCAGACCAGCTAAAATGCAAACAAGTTTCTCTGCCTCCCTCATGCCTTCTGTTTCCACCAAAATAGAAGACAAAAGAAATGGCCAGGGATGTTTTTGTTCAGTGGTTTTTGTTCACTGCTGTTGTTGAAGCAGCTCTGTGGAGATATTCATTACTTAATGAACACAGAAGGAGACAGGGTTTGCTCAGCATCTTGTAATCTTGTTTGTCATTTAATGCAGTTTGGACAGATGTACTTGAAGATTAAGAGTGAAGGTGGGAGTAGACAGCAGAGAAGAGCTATTAAATGGCCAAGTAAACCAGCTGAATTTTAAGGTGGCTAGAAAGCTGTTCCAGATGAAGGGTGTGATGTGGAGAGAAACAAGAGAATCAAGTCCAGAAGGAGAAAAGTACATTTGCAGAGATTCAGTGAGAAGGCAAAAGAACCGGAACTTCTTGCAGCAAGGGAGAAAGTGAGTGAAAGGATTTGAAGATAAAAGTAACTCGGATGAGGAGAGTGCTTTTGACAGGTGAATTTTTCCTAGTGTGGATAGCAGGAAGGAAGTGAACTTTCTCCTGCTCTGAATCAGTGGGTGTTGGAGAGATTTACAAAGCCTGATAAAGCACCATTGCCTCAGCAGCTCGGTGCCATTTAATCTCTCCACCATGAAAAGAACTTTGAGAGTTTCTGTAGCTGTTGAGGATCATAAAGAGAGGAGCAGGAAGCAGAAACCAGGTTCCTCAGGCTCTTCCTTACCCATGAAACTTTGTGCAGGACCCTGAACACAAATACACCCACAGCTGGCGGTGTCTGGCTCAAAGGTGAATTTTAGAATCTGTATCTGGTTTTGAATTTTGTGGAGAAGCAAGTGATTGGATGGTAAAGGGATTCTAAAGTAGTCCTGAGGTTTGTAATGAGATAAAGTCAATCTGACACATAACATCCTTTCTCCTTGTCTTCATCGTAGAACTTTACAACTTTGAAGTGACACAGTGGCAGCACCGCAGTGGATGTGCACAGACCTGGTTGGAGCACTGTGCAAAGATGCTGCTCAAAGACAAAACAGAATGGACTCTTTCATTTGGAAGGGACCTAAATTATCATCTTGTCCAGCTGCCTGCCCAGTTCAGGGCTGACTAAGTTAAAGCATATTATTAAAGCCGTTGTCCAAATGGCTTTTAAACACTGGCAGGCTTAGGGCCCAGCCTCACAGGAGAAAGACAAGTTTGAGCCACTGACCTTGATTTAGAGATTTCAAGAATATGAAACCTGAGTTTCCCTGGTCCTGCTGAAGATAAGGAGTTCTTTCATTAAGGGAAGAAGTTAGTCCCTCTTCCCCTTCCCAGGGTTTTTGAGTATTTATGTTATCTAGGGAGGCCCAAAATGAAAATACTGTAAGAACTTGAGAAGAAAATCACATGCTGTTCTATCTAGTTATATCTCACTTCTTGATTTCTGATGTTATAAACTTAGGTTTCATTCTGTGTAGAGTCGAGGAAAAAGTAAGTGGGCAGAACTTGAATATCTGATTTAAAATACTCATTTCCACAGTTTGGTCTCTCTCCATCTTACCACTTAGAAGCTGCTCTCAACTCTCCTTCCTTCAGCAATGTAGGCCTTGTAATAGAGGCAGTTCAGACTCGGTGTTTCCATTCCAAAGGAGTTACAGACCAAACAATTTCTCTCTAACTACTTGACAGCTCCTCAAAAGGCCTAGCAATGCAACCCCAACTCACTCAATATTTGGTGTTTCCTTAGAACCTTGTCCCCTGAGGCTCTTGATTAGAAGAGAATCTTTGCTTTCAGGAAAAGAAAAAAATGTAACTCTTATGGCTGTGGAGCAGGATTTGAAGAAAATGATCCTGTCTCAAAAGAAAAAAAAATGGAGGCTGTGGGAAGAAAGAATGAATTGCCTTTTTTTTTTTTTTTTAATTCTCAGTTTTGGAGAATCTGAGTCATGATTTTTCAGCACTGGAGAATGGCAATATTATACTGAGCTTTTAAATTTAAAAAAGAGGATACATTACTAACTAATTTACAGTTTTGCCATACTAGACAAAACCACGGACATCCATGTCTTTGAGCATAGGATCATGAAATACAGTAAATATAAATGAGGTGGTTGATGAAAACTGATGGGCAATACACTAACTTAAATTAAAAATCACAGTAAAAACATACCCAAAGGATGTGCCTGGAGTGGATCATGGTCAAATCTTGTTAGAGGAAATGTTGAATGCAATCAGTAGAGGAACTCTTGGAAACATAATCACATTCTCTGCAGGAGTTTGTCTTGTACTACATTTCCAACTTCAGAAAAAATGCTTATACAAGGAATTGTGCAGGGGCCAAGGCCATCTTCGGGAACGTGAATTTGAACGTGACAGATCATTATCCAGCCTCTCACCAGGTTGCTGTTTATCTGGGCTGAACTCTCAGTTGGCCACAAGCATTGGTGAATATCCACACAAAACTTGAAAATGCTTTGAGATTGTGGATAATTTTGTTTTAGTTAAAACACAAACAAGTTCATAAAGAATGCAAAAGGGCTAAATGGTCAAACTAATATTGTTATTGTGTTGGGGAAAAAATTTAATTGGACCAAATAAGAATGTTGTTTTTAAAAAGTGTTTGTAAATTTTTACTAAGTGTTAGTGTTAATAAGTCTTTGAAGAACTGAGATTTAATAAAGACTAATAAATAGATTATAATGAGCCATTGTTACAAGTTCACTATGTTCAAAAGTTCAGTAATTTTGCAAAGTATAAATCATGATGTTTTTATGAAAATATTTTACCTGAAATAAGCTAAATGATCACATGAGTATGACACTGTCCAGCTGAAATAGTTTCGCTGGTTTAAGTTTAAAATATGTATTTATTTGCATGCATACCTATTACATATGCCACTATGGTGAAATGAGATCATGGCATTAAAGGAAAGCCTTCTATAGGCAGAAAACCATTTGTTGTATCTGTTTAAGAGCATTCCTAAAAGAATGGATTTTAGATTTCATAGATTGGTTTTGTTAATCTGCTATTTTTAAAATACTTGCAAGACCTCTTCTATTGCCATGACAATTTGATTTCCATGAACATGATATTTGGGATGTGACTATCCAACATTGTATTTGCTATGCTGTGTGGGGAAAGGAGATGGAAACTTGGTGCCACAGAAATCACAATACAGAGAGGCCCATAGAGTCAGACCTCTCACTGAGAGTGGTCAGGACAAGTTCATTACAGTAAGGAAAAATAAAGCTCTTGGATCAAGTTATATGTATTTATACTCCCTGTAAATTAGATTTTTTTTTCATGTCGTCTTGTGAGCACTGCCTTGGAGTGAGGAAATTTCAAGTTTCCCCTGAAAATTGGTTCCAAGGAAGTGAAGACTCAATTCTGGCTACAGGTACAGCTGGACCTTTTTGGATCTGCACACAGCTGCACAAAGCAGCTGTAAGGACACACAACTCTCATTGCCCTGCAACACACTCTGGAATTGCTGTCTTAGTGGGAGGGCTTCGCAAAGGATTTAGGGTGGTGAGAAAGGAATGGTCAAAAATTGAGACATTTGTGAGGTGTAGCCAGAGGAAAATCCCTCCCTGGCTGAGGGATCAGCATGGTTCCCCATACTTTCCTTCTGTCTTTTGGAAATGATTGCAACAAAGCAGACTCGTTTCCAAATTGATTTGTGCCAGACTAGTTACTGAGTAATCCACTGAAAGACTTGGAATGTTTTTCCAGTATAGTTAGACAATTTGATGAGTGTCGATTCTCTGGATTGGGCCATTAAATTACCACTCTTGATCTGTTTAATTGTGAAAGCCTTGCCAAATCCTCCTGTCTGTAGTCCAGAGCTGATAATGCTTTTTTTGCTGTGTGTCTTTCTGCTTTAGCTCTGCATCTGACAAACAATGCCGGGGAAGGTTTAGCAGGGTTTTTATAAAACAAGAACTAAACTTTTTTAAATACAGTATTTTAGACTCAACATCACGGGATATTTTTTTTCCTCCTACTGAAATTTCATTGTGGCTGCTGAGAGCTGGTGGGATGGTTTCTTGTCTCATGTAAAAGAGAGAAAAGAGCACAGGGACTACAATCATTGTCAGTTGAGAGTATAAAAACAGTCTCTTGTGTTCTCTTTTAAAAGTCAGAATGTAATTTTATACATTGACTTGCATCTGAGTACTTATTTCACTCAGTCCCCCACACATCCCACAAAAACAATGTGGAAATGGAATCTCCTGGCACCCTTTGGAGCTGACTCCCTGAGGTGATCTAACTTGGTTCTTGTTTTCTTGGTCAGCTGTACATGGTGAGCTGCACCTGTGCCTGGAGAGCCAACCCCCTACATTGCGTATTGCCACAAAAAATCCGTGTGTTTTCACATCACGCTGCAGAGCTGTGCACGGCTGCACACGTGCAGGGCAGAGCTTGAACCAAGCCATGGGTATGGAGAGCAGAGTGGGGCACTCTGGGCTCAGCCAGCCCGTGGCACCAGCCCATCCTGACCCAAATAACGCCGTGTGCACAGCAGTGCCAATGAGAAAACGCTCGTTTCTGTCAGAGCTGAGCCTCAGTGTTTCCACTTTGGATGGTGAATTCAAGGCAGCGCAGTTAAAAGCAGGATCTGTCTCCGTGTGCTGTGGGCAGCTGATACTTGGAAGAAATCTGTGGTGCAGCTGGGAATGGAGTTTGGACCAAGCATTAGTTCCCAGGAGCCACTCTTGCTCAGCAGTTACAGGGAGAATCCTTCTTTTACTGAGGCTGTGATGATCAAACGGTAACAGTCCACCCTTAGTTGTACTGACACAAAGAATAAAAGATTTTTCCTCTGTGTATTAACTAAAACATGGCATTTTTGGTACAATACGCGTGTGTCTGTGTTCTGGTCTCACATCAGTGCTTTCAATCCACCAGATGTTCTTCTTCCAGTGCCCATTTACTCTGTGCCGAGGCAGAACTGCACAGAGAGGGTGTCCCCTTCCCAGTTGCTCTGCAGATTCCAGGTCACACTGCTAGGAACACCAACCCATCATATGAAACAGTGCAAAACAGGTACAAAAGGGTCCCATTGCAAGCTTAACTCACTTGTCAGAGCTGGGAATCCACAACATACAAAACAATGTGGTGTTGATCCTCTAGAACTACTTTGTCTCACCCCTGCTCGCCTCTTTTCCTTCTAGTAACATTGAGCCTGCTCCTTGAGGTTGGTTGCTTCTGTGAATAAATATTATTTACTGTAAAGAGGAATTGCAGAGCTGAGCTCCTTGCCCTTTAAACCAGGGAAGATTCTTCCCAAGTTGCAGTCCCAAGCTGGACACTCGCTGAGAATTGTATTCCCCAAAAGCCAGCAGCCAAAGCTAAAAAATCTGGTTTATGCTGCATCATAAAACTTAATCTGCTTTCTCCCTTACAAATGTGGGTTTGTTTTAAATATTTATGACACTTCATCACACACTAGTAAATGTTCTTCAGCACATTTTTTAAAAGGAACAATACCTGAATAGCATGAACACTTACTCCAGTGACTGTGATTTAAGTCTTTCCTGAGAAGTTCACTATTTACTGGTGTGAGAAGTGCCAAGTAGGTAGTCAAGCAGTGTTTTCATTGAATCATAGCATCGTGTAGGCTGAAAAAGACCTCTAAGATCATCGAGTCCGATCATTAACCCATCACAGCCAGCCTTGAACAACATCCTGAAGTGCCACATATACACAGCATTATTATTTCAGTAGCACTGTGGGGTGCAGATTACACTCAAATCCTATTATGATCCAGAAGGAAATGCTGTGATATGAAGGAGGAGTTATGTCACACACTTAGACCGTCTGTAATCTGAGTGGAGAATTCAGGGGAAATACCCAGATTGTCCAGGAAGTCGGTGGCAGAACTGGCAAGAGAATCTACACGGATTTCTTGCAATTCAGCGCCTCAAATAATGCAGCCACACTTTAGTTTCCATTAATCTCTTCCAGGAAAACTGTTATTAATGAACTACCTCCATCACTCTTGGACTTTGTGTTCACTGAGAAGAGAGGTGGTGTCTGTGCCATGCATTAATGAAAACACAGTAAATAGGTAGGATGGACAAAGCAGTTTTTAGTTTGGATGTGCTGGTCACTCCCTCACAGGTTTCTATGATCTGCTTTATGCCTGTGAGAGCACACACACGAGGGCCTTCAGCATGTTTTAGTTAGTAAATGGCAAAAAAGAAAACCCACACCAAAACCCAAAGCCAAGCAAGCACAGATGCAGCCTAGGTTTGCCATTTGCAAGAACACTGATTTGTACTGTGCTTTGTAGTTTAGTATTAACCAATATTTGCAGTAAGTAGGCTCTGTATTCCTTCTTGTTTGCACCACAGTTGTGCACAAAATGGGGCCTTACTGTGACCTTTAGATAATTCTATTTTAAAATATATTATTTATGCAACTATGTAGGTGACCATGGCACTGTACAGACAACGGAAAAAGTCCCAGAAGATTGTGATAGAAACGTAACCTCAAGAGTCAGATCCAAGTTAAAAGAAGTCCTAATAAAAACACACAATACAGTGTAATGAAAAGAAAAACATTTCCTTGAGTTGTATGTTTAAAGGCAGCGTTTTAAAGGCACAGTTGGGACTTGTTTCTTAGCAACAGGGCTCATCTGAGCCCTGCAAACACTGTCATGTTGGGAAAAGATACCCTCCAGAAGAAAAGCAATATGAAAAGAGCTAGAAACATCAAATTTAGATGTCTTCCTGCTGTTGCAGGAGCATTTCATCAGCACTGCAAAGCCTTCAGGCAGCAAGGTCATTTTGATAAACTGTAATGATCAGGACAAAGAACTCATCTTTGCTTCTGTTTATCAACAGGGACGAGCAGTAAAAATATTATTTAAAAATAGGTGCATTGGTATTACCAGAAACAACAGTTTAGGTCCTCCTGTATCCATAGTAACAGGGCTGTATTCTACACCAAGGGCACGGGAGTCCTGCAGAACAAAGTCCTGGCTCTGTTGTGCCTCGCTCTGTCAGTACCAGAAGTTTCAGAGGAAGATCTGTAATGCACAGAGTTAAATCCCACTGGTCTGTAGGAAGAGCTCCTCCTAAGGGAGTTGATCAGCTGCCTGATACACCAAAGCAGGAGAATTTTTAATAGTATTATTTAATCAAAATATCTTAATGGCAAATGTTTTTATTGGGCAGATTAGATGGGGTTCATGTAACCAATGCACCTGGGTTGGTTGCCTTTATAATGTGTGGGGAGGAATTAGGTACTACCAGCATGTGATTCATCTCTTTAAATTAGGTTAAGTGAATCACACCTCCACCTCTTTTTGGATTTTACTCTTTTTTTGCCTGCAAAGGGTAAGTGGCTCAGATGAAGACACCTCCTTTGCAAATATCTGAAATTTGGTCAGATGAAAGCTACCCATTATCTGGTTTGCAAAATAAGGCATTTGCTTTAATAGTTTCAAAACACTTCAGGCATTGTCCACACATCTTTCTGAATCTCGTCTTGTCTTTACAAGAACTGAAGTAGTTCTGACCTCCATGCTGTCTCCTAATGCATACACATCTGCTGTGTCTCACGGAATTTGTGCATTTTTGAAGCTCAGACCTCCTCTCTTTCTTATGAGTGCTCAACATAAAACCCTATAATTTCTATAATTTCCATCATTGCAGAGAGCAGCTCTTTGGTAGGTCTTTACCAAAGTGTGTGATACTGAGTTTTTGTAGCAAGGTTTGGGCAGCTGAGCACTGCAGGGGGGAGGGAAGGGGACACATCTGTGAGAATATCCCAGAGAGACGTGCACGGAGAGCCCATGCTGGAACAGGTACTCCTGGCAGGAACTGCAGCTTGTAGAGACTGCATGCTAGGGCAGATTTATCCCGAAGGACTGCAGCCTGTGGAACAATCGGCACCAGAACAGGGGAAAAGCATCAAGAGGAAGGAGTGGCAGAGGGGAACTCCTATGAACTGACCACAGATCCCCTGTCACTCCCCATCCACCCTGCACTGTTCAGAGTGGGACAGAGGAAGAGGAATCGGGAACGAAAGAGTGAAGTTGAACCTGAGGGTGGAGGGAAAATTAGGGGCAAGGGTCATGTTTTGTTTCTCACTATCCAAGCCTATTTTAATTGGCAATAAGTTGGTTTTCCCCAAGTCCAGTCTGTTTCGCCTTTGACAATAATTGGTAAGTGATCCTGCTGTTCTTTATCTTGGCCCCCAAACCTTTTTAATCTTATTTTTCCCCTCTGCCCTTTGGAGGGGAAGGGGAGTGAGAGAGCGGCTGGGTGGGTGTGTGGCAGCCAGCCTTGGGCAGCTCACCACAGCACATCACCAGTTTCTGTCCTGCTCTTCCATAGCCTCCCTCCTTAGCACAGCCTAAGAATCCTGAGGGCTTTGCTGACTGTGCAATACTTGCGCACGTGTTCTCTCAGTGCTGCTCATGGTGATATTTAGATCCCTGCCTTGAGGGATGTGCTGGATGTCCCCAATGTTTCTTTCCTTCGTGCATTGTCTACGGGATAGGAAACATGAGAGAGGTCCTTGCACGCTCCGTATCAGTAGCATTGAGAGCTGCTGTATTTACCAGTGGGGCTGGCAGGTGAGCCCAGGGGACTCTTGAGAACTGGCTACTGCCTCTCCTCACTTCACCCCAGCCAGCCAGGGTGGTGCCTGGCCGGAATCCCTGGTCGTGGTGCCTGATGTGGAAAGGTTTCCCTTCTCACTCTTCTGGCTCCTGGGACACTGACGTCTCCATCAGAGACCTGATTGTGGCAGTACTACAAAAAGTGGGTACAAACAGTATCTGTCCCTTGATCTTGGCTGGAGATGACAGCACTTCACACCAAGAAAAAGCAGAGAAAACCATCTACTAAAAACTCAGTGCAAAGCCATGGTTAAAGCCAAGTTTAAGTTGAGGAGAGCTCTGGAAAGACTTTGCGCTGAACCTGCTGTGACACAGATGCATGTTCCCTTCTGTTGACTCTGGTACAGGTTTATAACCTGTACTAAGAAGAGATTAATTGCCTGGCCACTGTTCCTCTTCAGCCTATTAAGTTCTAATGTAGCTGCACAGCATTAACACTTGATAGGATGCTGTTGGATCAGTTCTGCTCCCCGCAAGTCATAAAAATCCTCATAAAATGTCATGAGCATCACTTAAACAGGAAGAAATATAAATTATGACAGCATGGGAAAGACATTTCAGATGAACATTCCTTAATATCCTGCAACATACTTATTTTCTAGTCCATACTCATAATCCTAATCTGTATATTTCACTTTCATTATAGCCAAAACCCATGGAGGGCAGCAAGGCTTAACTAGAAAAGCCAGAATTTGACTGGGCAACCTGATGGCTCTTTCACTATGGTCTGAAGTATGGTTTAGCCTGGAATGCCTTGATATCAGTGGGAATTTGGTGCCTAAGTGTTTTCAAAGGTCCGTGCTCTAGTTTCTCTGCCTTCCTTCCATCATTCTTCAACAGAAGGAAGAGAACACTGCCATGTCTAATTACACAGACTTACACTGGGGTATCATTAGCACTTATGAGATGCTAAAATAACTAGATGAAGTGCTGCTCTTGGCCAGTATGGACATTAGCAGAGAAGAGACAGTATGTTTAAGACAGAATAAGTAGAAAAATAGATGCAGTTACTTGCGTATGTTAAAAAAAATGTTGAAGGATTAAAAATAGTTTAGGGCCAGACGTTTGAGAAGGCTAAGAATTATGTTTGTGTTCTCTCCCTGCTGAGCAGTTTGGCTCAGATGTTAATTTTCACTAACTGGAAAATAAAAAGCACTTTTCCAATAGACTTGTATTGCCTTAATCCCAGATCTAGAAATGGGATGTTCCACATGGATCCCGTGGATGGTGCAGACTGTGCCTGCCTTGTATGATTTGTCACTCGTCTGGGAATGATGACACTGAACTCTCCCACAGCACCAGACAGGTTCTGCTTTGTGCAGAGAGCCAACGTGTCAGCAAATGCACCAGCACCTTCTCCAGATACTCCTTTCTTCCTCAAGGTATCCTGAGATTCAGGGAATTTCCTACCCCACCAGTGGTAATTGCACCCCTGTATTGTCCTTTTCTTTGACCTTTCTTCTGTATGTATTTTGAGCAGTATTAGTCCAGTGAGTACTGAGGGGAATTAATCACAATTTGCACTTCATCCAATCCTCTTCCCACCCCGAATCTGGTCTTACTTTCTGTCAGATGCAATAGTTGAGAAGAGTACAGAGCAAATTGCAAAGATGAATGCAAAGATTTCTAGAGAGTCCTGGGGCTGCCTCTAGCTTTTTGCAGGGGAGCACAGTAGGAACAGCCAGGGGAGCACCGCAGCCCAGAGCTCTCTGTGCTTTGTAACCCTTCACGAATCACATATTTAGGCTGGTTTGTTCCACCTACACCCCAGGCCCACCCACGACCTCGATTTTGCCCCGTCACAAGCATCCAGTGCTTTTACTGAGTGCTGAAATTCCTTTTCTACACGAGGAGCATTTTCTGGGTGAGAGCTAAGGGGGTCTGCACAGCCCTTAGCAACTTCCCATTCAGGAGTTCGATCTGTGCGTTTTGAACTTAAACTCCCCTTCTTCCCTGCTGTCCCGTGAACCAACTGGTTGTTGCTTTTCCCTACAAGGAGCTGCTGTAGGACAGTGGTTCCATTTGTAGTGCACAGTGTAAGGGTCATTAAGGATGTGAGATCCTACAGTAAACCCTTCTGCTTAGAGTACTGCACTGTCTTAACTCCCTGTGGCTGAGATAGAGAGGTGTGGTTTGCTGTGGATGACTGATGTCCCAGAGTGGTGGTGGTGCTGTTCCAATCCGTCTCCAAGAAAAGGAATAAGATGCAGCTGCTCTGCGATGTGGTCTTAGTGCATCAGTGTCTTTGGGTTTTGCATGGAACAGACACTTTTCCCTGCAAAATACTAATTGTAAAATTTAAGATAATTTTTCGTGAGTGCATCTGGTTAAACAAATGCTCCTTTGAATGACAATAACAGTCTTCTGCTATCAGACTGTTCTGTGTAGCACAGCTAAAAACACATGCTTATTTTTTTTCATTGCAGGCACAATAAAAGATGGCAGAATAGCTCTAATGTGTCAGATTGTTGCTTTTGTACAGTACAGTACTGGAAATCTCATTTTGTAAAATGCGAGGGAAGGAAAAGTGCTACGTTTTTAATCACTAAAATTAAAAGAAAAATGAATTATTTTAGCTAGAAACGTGGGGTAATTTAATGCTTAAGTGTAGGAAGTTATAATGACTGTAGAAATACACTTCAGACACCTGTAGGGATTAGCACAGAAGAGTAAGGAATCCCTAAGTAGGAGAACAGGCACACAGGGGGTCATGCTTTGAGGAGGGGTGTGGGAAGGAGCACTGTTACTGAATTTTGGGCAGGAGAAAGTATTGCTGCCTGTCTTTTTGGTAGTTCGAACTGCAGGTACCTACGTGTGCAAGAAAAGCATCTGACCTATTGATTAGTCTTAAATAAATAAAAAATAAAATGACACAACAGTGGTTTAACTGATGCAGCCTTTATAGATTCCTAATACGGATTGGGACATTGGTTAACTACAGAAATAAATTGTTACAGCAAGTTACCTTGTGTCACACAGGATCTAGAACAAATCCCTAATTCAAGGTAGGGGGTTTGTTTTGCAGGATGTCTGTAAATGAAAACAGTAACAAGTTTTCACCAGCTCTGAAAGCGAAGTCTTAGAGGGAAAAGCATTTGATGTGGCATGCGAAAGGGAACTCTGGCTGGAGAGTAGGTGAATATAAGGAAGGAAAAAACATTTAATTTTATGAGACAGAGGAAAAAGAAATAGAAGTTGGAGCGACCTGAGTGCACAGGACAAGGAGAGAGAGGAATTAAATACATAATTATCCTCCTTTTCTATTTACTTGCAAGCCAGATTGATGGAAAGGTGGTTGGTGGTGTCATCAGTAAGAAACATCCACTGTGCAAAGAAATGGAGTTTGACTTTGCCATCTCCATTAAGAGGAGAGGAAGTCCAAGCAGAGAGACCAGAAGGAGTGGGCAGGATGTGGGAGAAGTGTCCTAAAGATGCAGGAATTGAGTCCCTGGCAAAGAAATGGAGCTGGCACATGAAGGCTTGTGTGCAGGTGAAGTTTGGAGGGAGCAGAAAATGGGGAAGGGAATTGCAGAGGCTGAGTCAGGGCCTCTGAAACAGGAAGAGGATGGCAACAAAGAGTGAGAGATGCTGAGGACACGGTAGGAGACAGAAGTGAGGCAGATGGCAAGACGTCAAAGAGCAGAGAGCCCCAGTGCAGGCCAGAGCTAGGAACCAGAAACATGGAGCTCAGGTCCTGACACTCATCCAGACTCTCTGCAGACCTCGGTGAGAACTGTTTCAGCAGAGAGAACAGAAACCTCATTTGTGAAAGAAGGGAAATTGAGGTAATGTTGCAACATTTCCAAGATAAAGCAAGGGAGGAAGGAAGTTGGTTGGGGGAGCTGGAGAGACAAGTGAAGCTGCATGATGGACACAACTCTGCTGAGGTAGGAGACTTGCGAGAGACTTTTTTCTGTAATGGTGTAAAGTGTAGATCTCCCCTTAGTTTCAGCTGTGCAGTCCCATAAACTGAATTCACTTTGTAGTGTGAGTGCTGATACAGTGAATCCAGGTGGGATAATGAGCTCAAACCACAGCTGGCCATTGGAAGCTGGAGAGTCACAGGAGCTGGATAATGAGTCTCTCAGCTGTACAGCTTCTGGGCACAAGGCAAGCCCAAAGAGCCTGCCACGATCACCAGGCACCATGGTCCTGCTCAGCTGGGGAGCAAGGAGAGCAACACCATCTGCTGAGCACAGCCTGGTCCTCATACAGCTCAACAAACTTGCTAAAAAGTTAGGAAAGTATATGTATGGATACAGAACCAATTTTCTAATTCTGCTTAAGGATGTATCCATGCTATTCGTGTTAGCCATGTTTGAATTTGACTTATCAACCTCATCCCAAGCAGCAGGCATATGCTGTTTGCCGTGGCCCATTACTATTATTTAAAAATACCATCTTTCTGCAGTTTGCACTTCAGAATTGCTGCCAAGATCACGTTAGACCCGATGAGCCAAATTAATCCCCAGAGTAACTCTGGCAGTCAGTGGATTTATGTCAGGGATGAATCTGGGTCCAATATAGATGTATTTTTTGGCAGAAGGAAAAGTGAAACAACAGGAATGAATAAAGGTTAGATGGATGGTCCCTCAGTTGTGCCTGGCCTTCTTGAAATAAGTGTTTTCCTTCTATGCCCACCCCTTCTTTCCAAGGAAATGCATTCCTCAGTTTTTCCTGCTGCTTGCTCCAGAGCCCTGAACTCGGGGAGCCACGCAAGGGGCAAAAGGTGAGTGGGAGGTTATGAAGCTTTTTGAGCTGTTCCAGGGAGCCACAGGCTCTTGTGAGACACAGTACACAGTTCCCAAGAAAATATGGGAGGAGTAGCTTTGGGGATATTCGAGAACTGCAGAAAGAGCTCTTTGGCACAGGGAGAGTCCTGTGGGGTGCAAACACTGCCTGCCACTTGAAGGTCCTGGCCCTGGCTGGCACACAGGCAGCAAATGTGAATTCCCTTTCCTCTGCAGGACTGCTACTCCCCGAAAAACAGTTTTGTTTAGAAAATACCACAAAAACCCGAGCCTAGTGAATTCCGGTTAGTATAATTGGAGGACCTAGAGAAGCAGAGAAACAACATCTTTGTTTAGGCTGTGAAGTCTTGCCTTGCAGTGTCAGTGTCAGGTGTTATGGTTGGTCTGCTGCCCCCAGTGTGACTTCTGGAAAGGACATTTAAAAGTCTGAATTTCAGCTGCACCTTTTGACAGTGAGATAAGGGCTTCCAGCAGTCCTGCATAGGAGTGCTGAACCACGTTACCATTGTTCCCAATCTCATTGTAACCCATTCCACAGCAGAATTAAAAATAAAAAGAAGAGGCAGGATGAAACCATGTTAATTTTGAGTTTCTCTGTATAAGCCTTTTTCCTAGTACACCTCACTCCAGACAAGTCTCCTCTAACCTCTGAAAAATGAGGCCCTTGAGTCATTGTACATTAGAGGTATTACTTTTCATATTTTACTCAAAACCATTATGTGCTCTATTGTGATATTGGGAGCTCAGTTCTTTGTGATATCTACAAAAAAATACACATTCATTTTTATCTAATGCTGACCAGTAGCTAGCTGGCAGATATTGGAAAGTATTTGGTAAAGGGAAAATCTGTCCTTTGACAGAAATACCTGTAAATCAAATGCTGTTTCCTGCAAACTGGGAACACAAGAACTCCTAGTGATTGGGGGAAAAGGGAATTCAGATGAAAAAGACCACGTATAAAATCTCACAAGCACATTTACAGGGCTGTGCCTCTGCAGGCCTTGCTGGACACATCCAGATGGCCGAGAAGCATTAACTGTTTGAGGATAACCTGGCACCTGAACACGAGCCAGTACTTGCCTGTGTTTGTGACCTGCTCAACTAAGCTGTGGCATTTCCTGTAGCTTTGCTCTCAGACAGAAGGGGGCTAGTCCCTGCAGAAAGGATGATTTTATCCATGTAAATATTTCTTCTAAAGAAGGACCACGCTTCTGCACAGAGCAGTATTTCCCTTTGGTACAAAAGCATCTCTGCTCAGAGGCTGCCTCAGCTGTTTGACAGGAGCATGCACGGCTCAGGGGAGGGACTTGAAGTTCACCTGTTTTGGTGTGATCACACACTCACAAGCAAGCTTTCTGATTGCTGTGAGAGTAATTGCGCTTGACATTTTAGAACCAGAGCAGCTTTTCAAAAATAAATTGAGAA
The DNA here is from genome assembly GCA_013397845.1 of Melanocharis versteri. Lineage (NCBI taxonomy): Eukaryota > Metazoa > Chordata > Aves > Passeriformes > Melanocharitidae > Melanocharis > Melanocharis versteri. Next base: position 66,881 of record VZTG01008517.1, read on the forward strand.
ATCACAAAGAGGTCTGAATTCAAGAACTGTCAGACGTGGTGGCAGAAGGACACGGCTCTGGGAAAAGAATCAGAGAGATCAGCTAAGCCTTGTGTGGAGTAGGTAAAGTTACTGAAATACCACAGAATAGCTGGGACTGGAAGAGGCTTCTGGAGGTCACTTAGTCCTTCCTCCAAGTGGGTTAAAGTAGAGCAGGTTGCTCAGGTCCTCATCCACAACATCATGGGATATCTGCTGCTGCTGACACATGCATTAGCCTCCATAATATCCATATTTTCTCCATCCTAAAAAGAAATCTTCCTTTTAGAAAACTGCTTTATCTGGGCTGGATTCATTTGTCTTGGCTGGTGCTCATATTCACAGAATCTTTAAAGTCAGGGGTCACTCCAGCCCACACTATTTATGGAGCCTGGGCTGGGGTGACGTCAGGCACGAGGTGCCACAGCTCATTTCCCCGCAGCCAAAAGAGACTTGGCTTTCATTGGGGCCTTTCCAAGGGGAGCCAAGATGGCTCTGGAAGACTCCAGAGCTCGTCCACAGGAGCAAGACTGGTCATGTGTAGAGGCTCACTCTGGCTTTGTGCTTCGCCTCTAGAATTACAGCACCCTCACCGAGGAGGCTGTGGGTTGCTGCAGCCCAGCTTTGTGTGGATCCTTGTCCTCCTCATCCCACACTGCTCTTCTGCAGAATCCGTCATGTTTGAATCTGCTGACTGAGGATGCTGAGGTGGGAAGTTCCACTTGAGAAGAATGCAAAAGCCGCATGTATTGATGAAAATGTTCCCTAATGGTTTTGCTGAATAGGATAAAACACCTCGATATTCTCAATCGAGTGAACGACCATGAAATGAGATTTTTGTTTGTAAAGTGTCTGAATCACCTGAAGGTACCAAAGCCAAATTTAAGAGTGTAAAGCATCATCTCCTAAATCTATTGGATGCTATGTGCATGAGCAAAACAGCAATGGCTTTAGTAGGCAAACTGCTTTACCTTTCATCTGAGAATAGTGGTTTTATGAAAACTGTCCTTTAAAAGCAAGACCTGGTCACTATTTGACTAATGGTAGCACTGAACAGAACAACAAGGATACAGCCCCATCAAGCTAGACAGTAAATTTCCTGACAGACTCTCTAAATTAACACCTTAATAATGTTACTTTGGCATTATAAGAATAAAGTTACAGCATCAGAATTACTCAGCAAGCAGCTGTAAATCCAGGATGGAGTTCTGGTCTCACAAATCATATTCCAGGCCCCTGGGTACAGCACCACACCATTTAGCTACAGAGTGCAATTCTCTTATGCCCTGTTTGTCCTTGCTTGAGAGACTTTGGCTCATAAAATGCGTGCACTGAGTTTTCTGGATTAAGGGGAAAAAAACCCCAAAATATATTTTTGTTAGTCTCCTGCACACTTATCACTGCAGATCTCTGAACATTTATGTCAGTTTTGTTTTACATTCCTGTGGTCTTTAAAAGATAGCTTGTACTTTGGGGTGATTTTGGAGGCTGGTGCAATTTATTACACTGCCATTTCAGCTGCCTTGTTCAGTAGAATAACCTCTAATTGCTCTGCATTCCCATCTAACTTTCTAACAAGATTAATTCTGTCTTGTGTCTTGGTAGTCCCTAATTAACATGATTTGTCTTCACAGTTAAGGGCTCCAGGGTATCACAGCAAGCTCAGAGTCACTGCTCAGTGAATCTTAGAAGCAGTTAATCCATCCTTCCATGAGCAGAGCAGATGCTGCTAGGGAGCTCCAGAGGGCTAAATTCCTTGCAAGGCACTGATGAGAGAGACAGAGGAGGCAGAGCAGCTGCAGCCCTTGCCTGGAGCTGCGTCTGCTGGGCTGGATCATCCAGGCAGGGCTGGAGGGAGAGAGCCCTGCGCTGCCTCGGGCCTGCTGCTTCCTTCTGCTCAATTAGAGCTCCCTGAGATGGGCGCTAATGGCCCTTAATTAACCTGTGCGAGGGCAGGGGCAGGAAGACCGGTGAGCATTTGATGTGGCTTCACCCGGCAGCCCTTAAACTCGTGTGGGAGCTGGAGGGTCATGCGTGCCCTCCTCCTGCTCTGTGCCTGACAAGAAAGAGCTTTCCCTGGCACAGACAATTAAGAATAAACTTCAGTTCATCACTGTGTAATTGGCAAGAAACTTTGTGAAAGCTCGTAAGAATCCATAGCCTTTTCCTCATTATGCTTCTGCTGTTACAAAGCTTTTACTTCCACTATCCTTTAGAAACTGGGGGTATCAGAAAGCTTTTCTTGCTAGAGGTTCCGTGGCCTCTCTGAAATGAGGAGGGGCTCTCCCCAGAAATTCTGCTGTTGGAGCTTCCAGGTTTGTCAAGTTTGGGTGAAAAGCCACATTCAAATTATTTCTGTATCAACAGCACAAAACAGAATGGCTTGAGGTTTCTGGATGTATATTAAGAAAACAGAAAATTCATTTCTGTGAGTAGGATTGGAGCCTTAAAGAGAGTCTTAAAAATAAGGGATGGTTTAGTGGACGATTATTTCTGGTCCCCTATTTCCTCTCTCATTAAGGCCCCAGGCTCCTGCAGTGGGTGGGTGCAGAGCATCCATGCTGGTGTTCCCAGCAGCTGGCAGGAGGAGAAGGGAACACAAGGTGGGATAAGTACCTGGTTTAATAGTAGACAATATAAATACAGAAAGTTCTGCATGGCAGGAGACAATAGAGAGAAACCAGCAGTAGAGCTGATTCCATGAAACAGAGCTTTTAAATGTCTGATAAAATTACAGAGCAGCAGGAGTGAGTCCACTTAGGTCAGATGAGCTCTGAGCAAAGTGCCCTGTGCTGCAAAGAGCGGTCATGCCTTTTGTTCTCCCTTATGTTTGTTATAATTGGAAGCCAATTGCACTATTTCTCTGAATGCTGGCATACTTAATAAGGATGCAAATTAATTAAAATCCTCCCTCCATTCCATTAGTTAAGAAAAAAAAGCAAGCACTGGGCAGAAGCGAGGCTGCAGAGCCTCGGCTGTTTTCACAGCAGTGCCCCTGGCTGGCAGCAGAACCAGCGACAGGTCGTTCAGCCTCCCTGGCTCTTCATTCCCTGTCTAACATGCAGATGGGCTGCCATCCACTTCTGATGGACTTTGATGGGCTTATCTCCACCAATTCATATTCCCTGACTGTCGGTGGTAGGTGTTACTTGCTACAACTTTCCCATTTCCTGTGTCTAGGTGTCTCTGCAGCAATATTTCCCCCCGCTTCTGGGAAGTTCCATGTTCTCTGCAGTGGCTCATACTATCGTAAAGCATGGTGCAAAATGTCAGTGGTGGTTCTGGGACCACATCATTTATCCAAGAGGAAGAAAAAAAAAAACAAAAACCAGTCTGAGAATCAAGCAGGTGCAACAGATTTTACCCTTTACCCTTGCAAAGATAATTCAGCAAGTCCTGTCAGAATTCTGAGGTCTGCTCCACCATCGTGGATTATGCAGCCGGACCTTGCATTTGCTGTTCAGCAGAAATTCTCCAGTCTCAAGTACTTCAAGCACACCCTTGATTTTATGCATCAAGTCAACAGAATTAAATCATAGGACTGGACTGGAAAACTTCACCCAAGGATTGTGGAATGTCTGGCAGTGGAACAAGCTGTACTTCAATCTCACTATTTATGGGTGGCTGCTTTTAAGTGTTCAAACCATTGCAGTGCTGCCGAGTAAAAATAATTTTGATGGGCCCGTGTATAATTAAAGCCTTAGTAAGTCACTTCACCTCCATGCAGCCCCCCCCTCCATGTAATTTAAGATTTTGCTGTGTATTTTTAGCCTTGGAGGTCTGTGGAAGTTTGTTGCAGTCAAGTTTTGAAGTTTTTGTTAAAAAACTCTGCATTTTTAGAAGAGTTAACTTTTTCTAGAGCATTAAATATGAGAAAAACCTCATTTTTGATGCAAAGGCGCTGCTGCACGTGGGCTGTCTCCTGTAGAATCTACATAAACACTGTCAAGTGCCTTCTGACCGCATGACACAAAGCTCCTAATAACAAACAGAGGCAGAGCTCGGTGCTGGAGCTACAGCCAGGTACTGGCCCAGCTGGGATCAGCCATGGGCACACAGTGCTTTGGGACATGATGGTCATTTTCCATGTGTGTAGGGAAAGCAAAGAGCTAATCCCAGGCACAGCCCGGGATTCTGCAGGCTCGGGAGTTGGAACAGACCCTGTGGAGACAAGGGTTGCAGGTGCCAGCTCTCCCTTGTCAAGTGACTGTATATTTTTGTCCACAGTGAGGCCAAAGGGAATGCAGGGAGCCAGAATTCCCTCTGGATGTCCTTCAGATATGGAAGGGGAAAATAAAAACAATGTGCTGGCAGAAGCTAAACAAAACATTTTTAATAGCAGGCCACAGAGGAAAAATTCATGAGCTACTCTCCATGGCAACATCTAGGTTCTGTCACGTTTGCTGCCTCCACTTTCTCCTCCTTCCCTTTCTCCTCTCCCTCTCCTACCCTTCGGCTCCTGCTGTTCCTGCCTGAGTCCTGCCCACACAGCTGTCCACAGGACCTGGCAGGCAATGGCTTTGACACCAAGTTGTCAACGATGTCCTCTCCTGGCAGGTCTGAACCCATGGGATTCAGGTTTTTAATTCTAAGAGGGACCAAGCAAGCCTCCTGTTTCCTAAGCTGTCCACTGCTCCTGCTCTTCTTACCCTCAAATTGTTAAAACCACCTATCCACTCTAGCCCCCTTGCACTGTACTTGGAAGGGGCAGACTTCAGTATGGGTACTGGAAAGGGGAAAAAAGCTTGCCCACAGCTACTTAATTAGGCTTTAACCTGAGCTTTAAGATGTTAGCCTAAAATGTGCTTATTTCTAGGAAAAAGCCAAACCAAACCAGGAAATTGCATTCAGACCTTACTTCCATGGCTGAAACGACCTACAAGTGGAAGGATGCAGGGGATGGCCCTGCCAGGTTGCACGTGGGGGACACCTGGGCCTTACTGGTGCTGCAGCAGTGTTGCAGTCTTGCCACCCCCACCTTCTTTATATCTCACAGTACCACAGAATTGTTAAGGTTGGAAAAGACCTTTAAGGGCATCAAGTCCAACCATCAACTTGCCGAGAGGAACAAGCCCAGCACCCAACAAGCAGTGAGGAATTGCAGAGTCAGTGACTGCCCCCTCCTGCAAGCACAGCTCTCTAAGGGAGGAAGAGGCATAGTGCAGACCCTGACGAGAGCGCTGCCCTCTCAAGCTGCAACAGCCTCAATGGATGACACAGAGGTACCTCAAATGTCTGCCTGAGCCAACCTTTGCTGTTCAGAGAGCTGCAAGAAGCTTGGAGAGAAAGCACTCTTACCTCAGGGGGTTTAGGTGGCACACCTGCACTGGCAGGTTCTCTCTCATGCAGCCCAAGCCCTGATGAGATCCAGCCAGGTGGAGACTGCAGGCTCTGGTGAGGATTGACACGAGTCAGAATGCTTCCAGGGTGTTTTACTCTGCCTCTGTTTCCTCGAGCAATGACACAAACAATTGGCCGCTTCAGGAAACTTCAGCAGATCATCATCCTGGGCAATAATGCTTTGCAACTCCATTTTGTCACCTTGTTAATAGTGACCTTTCCACAGCCCAGCTCTACCCACCTAAACAGAGGGTGGAATGGTGCTGAGCAGCAGCTGATGCTGCCTTAGCCCTTCCTTAAGCAAGGTTTCGTAGTTTCCCTCACCATAATCCAAAGGGCTACAGCTGGCATTGGATTGATGCCAAGGATGAGAGGCCTCCATGCCTGATACAACTCTTTACAGCTCTAACTGGAATATGAAAACAAGTTCATGACACTGGGGAGCCAAGGATGCCTTGACCAATAGATTCCACATTCACTGTTACACCGAGGCAAGGACTGCAGTCCTTATAACCCTTCTTGCACAGCTTTTTCTGACTCACACGAGCAAGAGCCAGCACATCTCATGAATTTTCAGCACATCCACAACATCTGCCTCACATACCTGCCAGCACTGTTTAATGACAGCTAATAATAATTTTACTAAAGGAAATTCAAAGACACACACCAGACGCGTCCCCACACAGAGCACTCCCCTGACACAATACACAGGTACAGCTCATCCCCACAAAACACACACTCATTAATTGCATCTCCCCATGATGATCCAACAGCCCTGCTCCCACAGACACCTCCAATTTTGTTCCCCTCTTTGCCTGTACCTGCTTCCAGCAGCTTTGCTCCAGCTCCTGAGTTGTGATGCAGCCCTGTTTTTCCTCTTTGGGAGCAGGGAAGGAGGCACCATAATACTGCCTTATTTACTCCCAGCACTACAGGGGAACGTCTTAAATGCTCTCCAGGCTTTCAGGAAGAAGAAAGAGTATTTCCCACCCCCCTTAGTGGCTCCAGGTTTTTGTAGGGTAGGGAATCATCATCATAGAATCACCATCATTATCTCCACATGTGGCCCCTGATTGCAGCAATTTGGGTTTCTGCTGTTCCTCCACCTGTACCAGCTCATCAGATGTGATTTCCTCGCGGCAGAGATGCTTTCTTTTGGGAAGTCTTGGATATCTGGCTGTCAGTGGGAGGCCCACTAAGTTGTCTGCATGCTCAAGTTACTTGCATTTACACTGTGGTCATCAGTGTCCCGTCTCCCTCCAGCTCCGACCAGGCTCCCACTTCTGATGTTTCTGGAAGGTGCCATCACAGCTGGTCCTCCATGTGAAATGTGCCAAGCTGCATGTCTGACTAAAGCTCTTGCAGGAGTGCCCAGGATAGGCTTTCTTGTAAAAACAGGAGAGGAAAAGCTTCTTTCATGCAGTTTAAGGTATTCCATAACACATTCCCTTCTGCACTCAGATAACACAGAGGAGACTGTTCAGGACAGGCCATGGTCTTGACCTCATGCCTTTCTCCACCCTGGATGAGTGACTCAAACAATAGGAAACCAGAGGAGCCCTCTCCGGAGTTTTTGAGCAAAACTCCGAGGTTTTGCTCGAAAAGAAAAAAAAAACCAAACTATCCCTGTCATACTAATTTGGTGTACTCTGTGAGGCCGGGAACCAGCAGGTAAAGGCTGTGGCTCCTCCCCCCTGAGAGGGGACTTTATCCTGCATGACAATGGACCAGAGAGGAGAGAGAGGGCAAAGCCTCCTCCTTTGCCCCTTCATTTAATTGTGTCGTGCTGCAGACAACACATCCCCTTCGTGTTCAGTGGGTTAAACTGTTGGAAACAAGCAGCTCTCTGTATTTACTGGTGTAATCTAAAAATACCCCAATTGTGCTGACAGCCAAAGCAAGCAGAGGCTCCCAGGGGCTCTTTTTCTAGCCCTATACCATGTGGGTGCCCCAGTTGACTGACACTGCCCCGAGTGGGACGAGTCCAAAGAGCGAGAGCGGTGTCACACCCCCTCACAGCCTCGCTGCAGACGGTGCCTTCACCCTCTGCCTCCCAGCTGCCCCAGAAGAGCAATCCTCAGCTCCCACCCGTCCCTGTGCCCAGCACCTGGAACTTGCTGGCTCTGGGTGCAACAGGGGCTGTACAGTTCCGTCAGGTGATTGCAAGGGGCTGAACAAACAGACTCATTAAAAACAGGACAGGACATCTTCATCACCTCCCCTATGTCCCCAAAGAAGCTGTATTAATTCATGATTTAGAATGATCCCAGATTTTATTGCAGTTTGGGTGTTTTCCATTGGGAAGATAGAAGAAATGCTTACTATGATTTACTTATACTGGCATAACTACATGGGCGTTCAGTTTATATCTGTTTGTGGAGTTACTGGTTTGTGTCTGCTGGTTGCACTCACAGCCTGAGACCTTTTTGGACTGCTGATTTATTTGGCCACCATCACCTCAGCAGTTGGCATTCCAGGTTTAGGATTTCCGATCTGTGGGGATTCGAGTGTCTGAATGCCTGGTCAGGGAGGGAAATGGTTCAGTGCCCCAGCTCTGAGGCAGCCCGGTGGTATCAGCAGATACAGCTTGCTTGCCTTCCTCCTCCTCCTCCTCCTCCTCTCTGTTTCCAGATGCAAATAATTCCATATTTGACAGTGTGTAAGCACGATGGCTTCCTAAGGGGAAAACATCTGCTTTGGCAAAAGCATTTAAGACTCTTACTCCTGCTTCACATTCTCAAGTGTATGTGGAGTAGAGGAAAAACACTTCCATCCTGTGCCTGCTGGCACGGCTGAAGTCTTGTATTCAAAAATGCCAGCAAGCTCCCAAAGACTGGCTAATCATAAGTGATAAAGAAAATGCACTGGCATTGGAAAATTGAACTGGCTCCCATGAGTAGGAGAGTGGCCTGAAGAGGAATCGGAAGCCAAGGTTCATGAGATTTGAATCCCAGTTTCTGTATCTATTCCCAGTCCAGAGGAGGACACTTAAATGCTCTGTTAGCTTTATTCCTTTCGGAATGGGACCAGACTTTAGCTTAGTCACCGTGGTATTTAGGGCATTAATTGGCTAATTCAGCACCTTGCTCTAATGATGTAAATATCTTAAAAGCCTCACTGGAATTATCTGAAGCTGTAGTTTAAGAATTATTGCTCATTTATGACCTTTCTTTGTAACACATCTTGGAAGAGTTAAAGGTAAGGCAAGAGGGGAAGATTTTCATTTTAAAAAGAGACGGGCATTTCCATTTGGCAAGATTTTGCATCCTGATGGGAAAACATAAACATCAAGTCTCTGATCTTGCCTCAATCCATATTTCATCTCGGAGAGTGCTGTGGTGTAATTTTGAAGACAACACTTTAAGGAGGCATGAGGGAAGTGTTCCAGGCTTCCTTCTGCTTCGAAAAAACTCTAAAGGAAAAAAAAAGTGGGTGAAACAGGGCAGAGATGTCACATAATCCCTCGTGGGTGACACAAGAGATGTGAAAGACAAAGCCTCAGAGCAAAGGACAGCTATGGGGAGACTTACACAACAACCTTTGGGATTATAATGACTTCCCCGTTCCTCGCTGCAGACCCTTTTGTTTTGGTGGATAAGGGGATGAAACCCTGCCTATGAAAGCCAGAAGAGGAAGGCCAGGGGTGGTTCTCACGCAGAAGATGCTGCCCTTGTCCCTGCCAGTGATGCTCTGCTGTAGGGCTGCCTCTCCCTGCCCCAGCAGCAGTCACTCACTCCACTCCCCTCCCCTCCCCTCCCCTCCGTGCCCGCTCCGTGCCCAGCTCTGGCAGGTGCCACAGGGAGGGGGTGGGAACAAGAAATCGGATCCAGCCAGCGGCAGGAAGACGAGCGGGGTTTTAGGAGCTGGTGGAGTGTTAGGAAGACGCTGGAATTGAAGCTTGCAGAGGGTGGCAGGATTAAAAATAGGCTATAGCCAGCCTTCCTCAGCATTTTGGCATCTCAACTGCCTGTTATCCTTGTGACCCACTGAAGAAGAGGCAGCAAAGAAAGAGATTCTCTTTCCCACCACCCCGGCAGCGCAGGACAAAATGGTATTTTGCTTCTAACCAGATGGTTCTGCTCTCTTGGTCTGATAAGATTTACTACAAGGGTGTAAACTGAGTGTTTTGTCCCTGTCTTCAGTCAAACCAAGGGACTCCCACCCTCCCCTGCGTTCAACAAGGCACTTGTGTGCACTGAAGATGTGCTCATTCATTCACATCTTACAAGCCATTTGCAGGCTTCCATCCTTTGAGAGGAAATAGGGCAGTTTTTGTAGAAACCATCATTTTAATTCAAGATATCAATGAAAGAAGGCATTTCACAGAACTGTGTCATCCAGTACAATCAACATTGCACCTCGGTACTTACCTTAGCAATGCTGCATTTGTTTTAGAATGCTTGGAGGTGTTGAAATCCACCCCTAGATAAGGTGCCTGAACCTCCTGGCCAACAGCTCATATTTTATAGGAGCCAGGAACAGCTTCTTCTGTTCTTTACCCATAGTGTGTATTTCTGCATGTTGGCTGTGGGACAGACAAGGCTTCCCTGAGCTGTGGGTTTCAGCCAGCCACGAGCACAACATATCAGCTAAAAGTAAAAAATCTGCCTTATCCAATGGCGTAAAATTAGGAAGAATCTTTGTGAAAGGCTGCTGAGGTGTAGGTTTTTGTTTTTTCCCCCAGCTTTAACTTTCATACATCAACAAGATCCTTCATCTGAAACATTTTAGGAAGTCTGAAGTGTGGTTGCAAGATTTGTAAATTGGTTTCAAGCAGAGCCAAGGGCTGCCACCCCAGGTCCCCTGGCTCCAGCACTTTAAGAAGTTTAGCGACTTCTGCTTGGCTAAAACATGCCCTCAGGTAGCAGCTTGTGACTGGGGAAAGCACTGTGCAAAAATGCTGTGCCACTCCTTTTTTTGTGTGCCTGCTCCTTCTAGAGCAGTATTTGTGAATTCTAGAGCGGACTGCCAGACCTTTAGAGATTTCTAGAGCCAGCCTTGCCCTAACTCTGGGTTCAGTTTTCCTTTTTGGTACATGTTTCGCCCGAAGAGAGAGCCACCAGGCAGAACAAAGGTATTTCCACAGATACGCAGCACTCCCTTGCAGTGCATGAGTGGTTGCTGTTAGGTGGGGAGGAAGGAGTCAAAACCCAGAGAGAGCTTTTTCCACCCTGGTCTTCAAGTACGGGTGCCAGTAGAATTCGGTGGGAGACAGCAGCGTGTCTCCGTGTGAACTCCTGCAAAGCGCTCCCAGCTTTTCAGCGCCGCAGCGGGAGCACCGCAAGCGGGACGCTCGGAGGGGAGCAAGCCTAAGGAGAGGGGTCTGGCAGGAGGCCGTGGCTCTCACCGGGTGCTGCTGTGCTGCTCTGTCCCCAGGCACATTCGTGTCGGCCTTCACCGTGCTCTGCGGGGCCCGCACCGACCTCCCGGACCGGCACATGTGCTGCGTCTTCTGGCTGAACATTGCCGCCGCCCTCATCCAGATCCTCACGGCCATCGTCATGGTGGGCTGGATCATGAGTATATTCTGGGGCATGGACATGGTCATCCTTGCAAGTAAGTACAGGGCACTCGCCCTCCTGACTTCTCCTCCCCGTGGCACCGCTACTGGGTGCCAGGGGATGTCCCTGCAAGCCACCGGGCCACACTGTGGGGAAGAAGAGCCACGGGATGGGTTCTGCAAGTCCATGAGAAACAGAGTAGGCAGGGAAATTGCTAGGAGGCGGTAAGAATGGGCGCTGTGACATATCTGGGAGAGCCTCCCATCCCACCACGTGGGTCAGGAGCTTCCCTCTAGGAAATGAAACGTGCAGGAAGGGGTAGCACTGTGAGCTCTGCTGACTGGAGCCTCCTCTGCCCTGGTCACATCCATTTGAACAAGAAAGCCCTTTCTCCCTTGCGACTCTGGCTGCAAATCCTTGGTTAGTGAGACCTTTCTGCTAGGCCACTTCTGCTCCCAGGGCCAGCTGTCTCCAGAAAAGCCCTGGGGACTCTCCTGGACCCTCCCCTTCCTCCCCAGGATACATTTACCCAATGTTTTGGAGTCTTTTTTCATGTTTCAGACCAAGTTCTTAGGCTGAGCCAGAAGTGTTTAGCTGCTCCTAGAACAAAATCCCATATATCCTTTAAGTTGACTAAAACAATAGTCTAAGGAAAGAAGAATCCTTTTTAAAATGTACATAATTGAAGTCACCAGTTAGTAGATATTACCAATCCAGAACACAGGCTCTGTAACTTTTACCTGGTAGAGGCTTTGACTGGTGTGAAAGTTGTGTCGTATCTCCTGTATCCTGGTGCAGAGCATTGAGGTGACAGCCTCATCTCACATCCAAAGCCAGGAGCAACACAGAGCTCATGGTGCTGGTGGCATCTGCAAGACTCCACTCTCTCTCCAGAGGCTGGCAGAGGCCGACGGGCAAGCCCTCAAACCAAACAAGTCTGAGATCTTTCAGGATGGCAGGACAGGCAGTTCTCAAAGCAAGCCCTTCTCCCAGAGGCCATCTTACCAGCAGCTTTTGCCTTTTGGTTTGAAGGGGCTCCACTTTGTCATCACTGCTGATGACATCTGTGGCTGCACAACAGAAGGGGAGAGAGGATCTCAGGAAGTTGCCAGGAACCTGCCTAAAGACAAAATGGATGAAATTGAAAAAAAAAAAAGGCAGGAAAACAGTGCACATTTTCAACTGCCAAACCCAGGGGTTAAACCCTCTCACCAAACCACCTGCTAATTTCTGAACCATCTTCAGTTAAGGCAGTCCCCGTGCAGACCAAACGATGGATATTAAAAAAACACGCGCAAAGCAAAAGCTTTCCTCAGGATGAAGGCAGTACTGCTCTTTGCTTTACCCTGCAAACCACCCACCACGTTTCCTTCCAGATGTACCGGCAGAGCAGTTTATTTCTGAGGCTGAATTGTGAATTGGTGTACATGTGTGATGTGTCTTTAAGAATCTGCCAGGTTTGTGTGTAATCCCATAATTGCATGTTCATCACCATAAGCTCTTCTGCTCTTCCTCTGCGGGGCAGCCCCCGCGTGCAGGTCGCTGTCTGGCAGGACCCCATGCCGCAGGTGTGGGGAGAGTCAGGAAATCATCTGTGCCAAAAAATAACCACCACCGACACTGTGACTTGCTTTGCTCCAAAGCCCTGCTCTCCAGCTAGAGGGGTTGGCGCTTAGGAGGGTCTTACTGGGAGGGTCTTCTCCATGCGGCTTGGAAGTATCTCCCAAACACTCTTTCCCATATCTGTCTGGATTCCACCCGTTTGGGAGGCAGAGGATGGATGAGCAGCATGTGGTGGGAATGCTCAGGTCAAGAGGTCCCCAAGCACAGCAGCAGTGTTTCATCCCTCTGGTGGTAGTAAAGAATGGCAAGAGGAGTCAACATGTCTTAAATTTCACCAGCAGCATCTGACAAGTTGCAGCCCTTGGCAGTTTCTTGCCATCTCATTAAATAGCTGCTTTTAAGTTTACTTGCCGTGCAGAGAAAGTAGTGGCTAAATAAAGCAGCTCTTGGTTGACGGAGAAGAACAGAAAAAACTCAATTTAAACAAAGAGCAAAGTGATCGGTTGCTCTTAGCTGGATCAAACAGCCCTGTCAGACCCAAAGTGGTTCTTGTTACGATGTTAAAAATAAAATAATAACTTAAGAAGGAAACCATGTTTCAAATGCAAGAAAGAAGACGTTTCATTTAAGAACACTGCCAGTTTGCTTTGGCTGGGTTTTGTTTGCGTGCAAACCTTTGGATGTACTGGACAGAAATCGTATGCCACTGTAACTTGAATCTGCGAGCAGATGGGAAATAGTTAAAAAGATGTGAAACTACTGCCCACCTCTAGTCCCCTTGCCTTGAAATGGTCGATCCCACGTGTCCCTGTGAGGGTGCCATGCCATTTGGATGGGCTAGAGGCAGGACACAGCGGGTGCTGTGTAAGCTGGTGAGGGCCAGCAGTGAGGAGGAGGGTGGGAAGCAGCCGAGGGTCGGGGACTCTGCTCAGGCTTTCCCGAAGGGATGAGCACCTCGCTCCCTGGATCTCGGCCTGCCTCTCTGTTAGCTGGTAGAGAGTTGGGAGGGAGTTACAACCACAGAATCATAAAATCACTGAGGTTGGAAAGAACCTCCAAAATCATTGAGTCCAAGTCTTCAGTCATGACCATCATGTCCACCACTGAACCATGTCCCCGAGCGCCACATCCACATGCCTTTAGAAGAGGAGGCTCATTGCAGCTTTTCGTCTTCTAGTGCTATTTCCCAGGCACAGAAACGGGGAGTCTGCTCTGAGGATAATGGCATGCTGTCCTTAATGAGGGAAAAAGGAGAATTATAGGCCAATCAGGTGTACTTCAATTCCTGGAAGAAGTAATCAAGTAAGTGACTCGCATGCATTTAGAAAATAAAAAACGCCCCCTACAAAGTCACCGTGGGTTTGTCCAGAGCGAGCTGTGTCAGACTTGGCTTGATTCCCTTCGGTGGCAGAGGAATTAATTTTGTGTGAGGTGGCAGCAGTCTGCCATCCCTCCGAACCTTCAGATGCTGACCCCGTCTCACACAGCGTTCCTACCAGGGCGACGTGGCCTGCGTGAAAATGCGCTTGAGAACTTTCCTCTAAATGGATTTTCCCGACCTGGGAAGATATGAAGAGAGGTGTGTTGAAAGGTCCCTCCTGAGTCCATCTCTGCTCAGTATTTTCATTTGTGGCTTGAGGATGGACTGGAGAAGAGGCTCCCCAGGCTCTGGCTGCGAGGACGGCAGGCACAGCGAGGGCAGTGCCCCCATCCATGCCAATCGAAGAAATGGTCTGGAAACATGAAGTGCCGCTCAGTAGGGACAAGCCCAAGACTCTACAGAAGGATTAATCGACTGCATAAATACAGACCAGGGAGCAACTTGTTTTTCAGGGAAGGACGTGGTGGCTGCAGTGAGTCACAAGTGGCACAGGGGGAACATTGCTGCAGAGGGAACAAACACCACACAGGCAGGTGGGAGCAGAGCTGGTAGGGCTTTCACTGATCCCATCACCTTTCTCTCCGTGCGTAAAGCTGTGGTGAGGCTTGCGGCCAACTTTGGAGGCTGTACTTCAAGTGGAAAACCTGGAGAGAGTCCAGAGAACCGTAAGACAGTAGGTGTGTTGATGATGAAGGTGTTCAGCGGGCTAGTAATTGTGAGAGGGCAGCAGTTCAGCCTAAGACAGACTTAAATAACACCAGGAAGGACCTGTGTGGAAATTAGAAGACGTTTTTCCTCCAGTAAGGTCAAATGCTCAAAATGCTGCAGAGGTGGCATGGCAAGATCTGCTCTCTGTCCCTGGAAGACTCCAAGAGTGGGTAGACCTATATCTGTCAGGGACAAGGCAGGACACAGCAAGAGACCAATTGACCTGGGGGGTCCTGTCCAACCCTCATCTCCTCTAAGGTGCCCTTTAGCAGGATAACATCCCAGAAGGAAGTTAAATTGAATGCAGTTTTGCTGTCACACTTAATTACTTTTGGCAGCACCACAGCACAGGGTATTCTCTCTGCTAATTGAAACGAACTGCCAGCTGGCCCCATTGGACACCAGAGATATCTTCTTCAAGCAGCCATATGGCTTTGGGAGCTGTCCTCTGCTGTACCTGCTGTCTGAAGGCAAAGGTAGAATTACAAGGGAGCACTTAGTTCTTTTGCCAAAAAGTGGCTGGGCAGTGCTGCTGCACTGTGCTCTCCTCGAACCCCTCACCAGCCCTGCGGGGATGATGCACAGAGCTGAGGCATCCAGAGCTAATTAGCTGGCCAAAGCCAACTGGAAAACGAGCCCCCAAAGGCTTTCCAGGCAAAGCTCCCTCTGCTACAGGCACACTTTGTCCCCAGCCCACACCTCCATCAGCCCCACTGTGCGGAATGAGCACAGCGGAATGGCCTTTCCAGGAAGTCCCTGCCTGCTCAGAGCCCGGTGTAAAAGGTCATGTGCCATTTCTTGACAGGCACGACAGAGAAATAACATAGTAATGTCACACTGACGTGGCACAGGGGACGCAAGTCAGGGACTTTCGTCCAGGCATTGTTTTGCCTCTGCTGAATGCAGCCAAGAAGTCAAGCCTGGTTTCTGCAGGAAGCCCTCCCTCAGCTTTTGGCCGCTGAATGAACGATGTGTTTGGCTGCACCATCGCTCTCGGGTTCACTGGATCCGGACTTCGGCTGACTCTCGGGGCTGATTGCCAGCCAGTAGTGAGAACTCACCTGGGATCAGGCCATCCCTGTCACTCCTTTGCTAGTTACTCTGCTCAGACTCTGCCAGAAGCAGCAGCAGATGATGGCACACTCGCTGTATGCTCGGGCTCTGAGGGACTTTGGAAAGCATCACCGAGCCTCTCTGCTCTGCAGGGCCCCTGCTAGGGCAGGTAACACGGCTGTCCTGGGAAGGAAAGGGGAGCAGAAGGCCCAAAACAACTGGTAGCCCTTCATGAGATGAAGAAAATTCCGAGGACAAATTGCCTGCTTAGACCTATCACACTTTTAAAAAAAATCTAAAATGAGCTGTCCCCCAAAGTAGGCCTGAGGATAGTAGTTAAAATATCCTTTTTTGCAGTTTCCTACCAAATGCAGCGGTGGGGCGAGTTCTTAAAATACTGTAGGAATGTTAAATAGCACCAGTGTTTGCAGCACCCAGACAGGCTGAGGCATGCTGTGGTTGTGAGTTACCTGTGGGCACAAGCAAATCCAGCAGGGAAACTGCCAAAAACTCTTCAGGTGTAGTGTTGCCAGCTCTCAGACTGTGAATGGCATGCCATGAGCCCTTTGGTACACTGTGATGTCTTGTTTGATGCCTTCCTTCGGTGGTTCCCCTTCAGTCAAACCCATGAAATACCAGTGTCACGGAGGATAGAGTTTCTGGGAGCACTGCTCAGAGGTGTTAGCCCATCCAGCCTGTCTGGCTTGGGGCTGGAAAAGCAGATGAGGATTCCCCCATCGTCTTTAAACAAGAGTCCCAAATGAAATGATCCACTTCAAGTACGAGGATTTGAAGTAATATTTAGCCCTGGTGTGAATGTCTGATGGTAGAGCAGCTGTTCTCTGTTTACTCTGCAGCCTCGGTTTGTTCATTCTCTTCTGGTTCTCCGTGTGTTTCAGATATATCGTCTACAGTTACATTTCTCCCTCTCTCTTTCTTTCATGTTCCTTTGCCTCCCTTTGTTCACCATAAAAGTCTCACAAGGTAAGTTTGTTTCTGTTCTTCCTCCTCCTCCTCACACTCCGAGGCAGTTTCCCATGGAGAGCAGCGAGCATCAGTCGGGACAGGACATCTGGAATTCGCTTTGGCCAGTGCTGCCTGCTCCCAGCCCGAGCCCAGCCGTGTGCCTTTATATGTGTGTGTCCGACTGTCTCTGTGTCTGTCCTGTGGCTGCACAGCCCCAGGGATGTTGACAATCTTCACACAGCATTGAAATACCCCTGGGGATGCCCCAAGGGAACCCTTGGAGCAGAGCAGGAACCTGTTTCAGCCTTGAGAGCATCCTGAAGCCACCCCCTGCAGGAACCCAGTCCCAGGAGAGCCTGTGCACAGACTGGGTTCTTTTTGCCTCAATTTTACATGCAATGGTTTACAGGAGAAGTGCAGTTTCAAGTAAACTTGATTAAATCAGTGACTTTGTGCACAGGCCCACTTAATCCCAAACCCAGAGCTGTCTGTTGTACAGAATTGCACCTCAATTTTATTGCAGCCATATTAATGTAAAGCCGCTTCATATAGAACAGCTATTCCTGAGCAAGAAGTGAAATAACTATTTTCACATACAAACTATTTGATAAGTTAAGTCTGAAGCATTGTAATAAACAAGTTTAGCATAGGACAGGTAATTTTTTGGCTTACTTTGGTAAAGAGAGAGGCAGGCTCAGCCACTGTAACTTCCTTCCAGCCAGTTTCAACAACGATAGCCAGACTGAAAGGATTTCTCAGTCTTAATTTTCTTATATCTCCATAAAAGGCATGGCTGTACAAGCAAGTCACTCTTACTTTAGCTAAAGAGCGAAGTCAGGCCCCACCTTTCTGGTCCATAGGGTTGTTTGTTGTTTTTTTTTTTTTTGACTCTGCTCCCTAAACAAATTACAATGTCTACGATGCTGTAGACAAGCCCAAATTACAAGTTTCCAGCCAGCTCACCTTGCCTTCAGAGCTGACTCACACTTAAAACATAAGTGCATGTGAAATCATCGTTTTGCCCCCTAGAAAAAGCTGTTTGAAAGAGATGAGAGTCTTTCTGTTCAGCTGCACACAATAGGCAGAAATTCAGTTAAGTGTCATTAATCTGTCCCTTGTGCTTGTTTAACAGCAGGAGATCCAGGCTGCCAAGCCTGGGTGAATGTGTGGATTTTTTCCAAAGTACAGAAAAGTTCATTTGCTGGAGTCAATTCTTAGTTCAGCAAAAGTCCCCTGAAGATAGGGGTTCTGGCACCTGCTGGTATTTTGTGTTCAGTTTTTGTAAGGGACTTAAAAAAGCCTAACATAAGGGTTGGAAAAAAATATTACAAAGTGGAAATGGAAAACTGTTTGAAAAGTTAAACATTCTTCTGAGGTATGAAATTTCAGGCTTCTTTGAAATTCAAAATATAAAAATGTCAGGCTACTTATGTTATTTAAGCTAAGAGAAAAAATCCCTCCAGATTTAAAAAAGTTTTTTAGTTGAAAGATCTTCACTGTGGCAGGCAGTGCAAGCAAGGACGGTTTGCTTCTTTAATAAGGAGAACTTCTGCATTGATACAGTCAGAATAACAAGCCCAGCTTCTCTTGAAAGGAAAGCGGGTAAAGCTTCTGGCGCAGTCATTGCAACTGCTTAGGAAAGCGTTAAAAAATCCAGTATTTTTCTCATCATCCTGGACCAGCACAGGAGCTGTGGGTGCTCTCCTATGGCCCTTCCCTACCCTAGCCTCCCCGGGGGATGAAGCTGTCCCTTATGGGATTTGCAGCCTGCCCTCAATCACCACGTGCAGGACAATAAATAATCTGGGGCCCAGGACCCCCAGGAGCTGTGACAAGCAGCAGGAGAGGCTGCTCGAGCCCTTGCAACATCCACGTGGCCACAACACAGTGGGGACCCCAAGGGCTTTGCTGCCTTCCTTGGGAGGAGCATCAAACCTCATGGCCACAGGAAGAGGAGAGGGTGTGAAGGAACAGGGATCCAGGCAGTTTCCCTGGTTTTGCTGCTCAGTTTCCTCCAGGCCCACTGGATGGCTGCTGTGCCCTAACAAAAGCACCTGTAATTCTGCTGGGCTGGAGCAAAGCAAGTGCAGAACCAGGCAGTGAGAATATCATTAGAGGCATCCCGGGATCTTTGTTTGAACTCTGACATGTCAGCCTGTGATTCAAGGCATTCCCCTTCCCCTCCAAGTTTGTTCACCTGTACAAACTGCAGCACAAATTGGTTGCTGCTGGGGAGCACCGTCAGCAAAAGCCAGCACAGGAACAAAAACAGGGAGAGAGGAAACCAACCTCCTCCTACCTGACAGTCCTCTGGGAGGACGAGGTTCAAACACAAGTAGATCCCAAGGAGAGATGCGTGTCGGATGCACGGCCTGGCAGGGCAGTGCTTGGGAACAGCCGTGTCTCTGGAACAGGATACAAGGGCACCCATTTTCCCTGCACTGCAGCAAAACGCTCCATAAAAAAAACTCCATAAAAACTTTAGGTTATTGGGCTGTACTGGAATTGGTGGCCACTGGTACCTGCTGTGCCTTTACAATCTCTTCAAGCCGAGGTGCCTGTGCCCATGCCAGGCTGGTGGCAGGCGGGTGCCACGGCAGCCGGGCTGGCTGCCAGCATCCACGTGGCTGTGCCCAGGAAGGTGGCAGCACCGGGCAGCCGTTGGCTAAAGCAGGGCAGGGTGGCTGCCCCGGGCAGCCTGGCCATCAGGGGGAATGTGGCAGCCCCCCTGTTTTCCCATATGGTTTCTGCCACTCCTGGTAAACCAGGCTTGTGGCTTGCTTGAGCTTCACTGAGGATCTTCATTAGGGATTAACTCTAATCGTGTTCCCCTCCCTCCTCACAGGCTACAAGGAACAGGGGATCCCACAGCAGCTGTAGTGGCTGGGACAAGTATGGTCAGAGAAACACGGCGAGAGATTTCCTTTGGCAGCCGTGGGCCACGGACCTTTTGATTACCCTTTGTCTCTCTTCTTCTCCCTTTTGTTTTGTCTCCTTGTGTCTGCCCGGTTCACCTGCCCGTCCAGCGGAGCGGAGATGCAGAGCGGCCGGCGCAGACTTGCACTGATGCCCCTGAGCAGCGGAGATGAGGCGAGCACGGCTTGGCTTAGGACTGGTCCCGGCCAGCACGCGGTGGGCGGCTGACGAGGAGGATGAGGGTGCCAGGACAAGGAAACACCCTTGGCGAAGGTGGCACCTGGGCAGGCAGCTGAACCAAGGGAGGGGGAGATGCTGCTTTCTCCCTCCTCCCAGGGAGAGGTCGCTGAAG
This sequence comes from Melanocharis versteri, assembly GCA_013397845.1. NCBI lineage: Eukaryota > Metazoa > Chordata > Aves > Passeriformes > Melanocharitidae > Melanocharis > Melanocharis versteri. The sequence continues at coordinate 86,679 of VZTG01008517.1, forward strand.
ATGTTCTGCCTCCTTTTTATGCTCGCTGTTAAAGGACGCTGGCTGTGAACATCAAATGCCAAGGAGCTATTCATAGATATATGTACAGGATGTAAAAGCAAACCAGTGGTACCTTTTTCCTGCCCCGAGATTCCATCCTTGACTGCTTTGCAGTAGTGGAGGGTCCAACCCAGCCCCCTCTGCTGTCTGTGTATATATGATGTTCACTGAAGCTCTGTCCCCACAGATGTCTTGAGAAGCGTGCTTGCTGTAAGTCGTATTGTACCGCTGAAGTGACTGGCACCGTCCCCTGCTTCCATCCGCTGCCACCACGCAGAGACCAGAGCTCCCACCAGCCTAGGGGACACTTTTCCCAGCACAGGACTGGTGTCCTGCAGCACCTTGCCTCTAGGGCAGCGAGTACAGCCTCGTGCTGCCAAAAGCCTCTCGTACTAGATGATACTGGGGGAGCCAAAGAACAAGACTTTTCCTGCCCCTGAAAGGGACTTGCTGGCAGTGTCTCCATGCTTTGGAAACAGAACCCTTCAGAGTGCTCCGAGTGCTTCTGGCTGAAGCAGTGTCCCAGCTCTGCTTCCCGGGGTAAGTGTCCAAAGCTCCTGTACTGAACGTGGTGCTAGCCAGGGGCTCGGGAGCTGTTGTGGTTGGAAGGCCTGTGGCCAAACAGGGTAGGGCTGTGTCTTCATGGTTTGAACATGATGTGCAGAGTTGCAGTGGCCATCCAGGTGGAGTGATCCCTCTGATCCCAGCAGGGCGAGAGGAGCTCGGCTTCATGTCAGCATCTGGATGCTTTTCCTCTCCAAAAAGATGGCAGGAGGAGCCCTGCTGAAAGAGGGCAAAGCTAGGCTGCTCACACCTGAGGAGGGCCCTTCCAGCCAGAGGAATTTCACACAAACCCGCTGCCAAAACTGAGAGCCACCCAAGCGTGGCAGAGCTGAGATCCACTCCCAGCCCATTGCTCCTGCCAGGAGGCAGATGGCGAGAAAGGCATGGCAGCAAACCCCACTGCCCTACAAGTGTCCAGCCTCTCCTGGTGTCATGGTCTGCTTTTAACAAAGGTTTTTAATTTTTGTGCAGAACAGGTCCTGTCAGCTAAAATACTTCCTGTTGCAAAGAGAGCTGGGGGTGTCAAACAGCAGCCAGTGCCCCTGAGCTGCCCGCCAAGGGTGGAGGAGAGCCCTGTGCTGGGCAGGGCGCCTGTCGGTGATCCCACAGAGAGCTGCTGGGGTAGGAAGCTCCTTTGGCGTTTTGGTGCAAACCTCTGGCTTAGCCTCCCCACAGCCCCAGGTGTTCTCCTGATGCCTGGACACTGTCTGGCTTTAATGCAACACCTCTCTTCCCAGGAAGTTTCCTACCTGCCCAATGCCCACACTGCGCTGAGAGGCCGCAGCCTGTGGAAAGCAGGCATCGGTACCTCTTTGCTCTCCCAGCTCAGGAGGTCCTTCTCCAGGGCTAAGGATAAAGCATCACCCACAGTCCCAACTAACTTGTGGTGGGACAGGACCCCTCCAAACTTTGCACATTTATCCAATGCAGGCGTCAGATGGGATGATGGACTTTTTTCACTTCATGCTTCCATGGCTGTGCATGATAAAAAGCTTTGGGCTGCCTGAACAGGAGAAAGGGGCACAGAGTTAGGAGCCTTGGGAGCACCAGCTTTCATTGTGAAGATCCTGGCTCAAGCATTTCCTCTGCTCTCAGCAGTCTTAATTGGAAAATACATATTTATATAAACAAGGAGGCAAATTTGTAACACAAACAATTAATTGTATATTTTACCAAGCCAGACTTCAGGTAGGGCAGTGTATTTGTACAGCTGAGAAACAGCAGCATATGGTAAGGAAAATGACAGGTCTCCAAAGCAAACCCATGGCAGAACCACAGGAATAACTCGGGCTGAATTTCCCTTGCCTCACACCCTAAACTTGCTTGTACTGCCACGCTGGACATACAGAAACAGGTATTTAGTCACTACCCTGTATCCAAACAGGGATGCTGAGCTCAACTTTTTGGGCTGCTGCATAGAAAGTGAAGATCATGACATGGTGCAGACATGAAAGTTGCATTTGTCATTTTAGAGGAAAAGAGATGAAAAACCATCAGTTTTTAGAGCGACACAACACAGGCAGCAGAGAAGCAAAGGTTTCCTTGGAGGACAAGTACCAGTTGGTGTTTGTTGTTAGCCCAGGGCTGGAAGTGCTGAAGAGGAAAAGCAGCACAGTTGTCCTGCCACAATTCCAGGCTGCAGCGAGCCACGGTTGCCTTGCTTTGCCAGGGAGAGGCTTGGAGGGCAGCAGCAGCTGGAGAAAACCAATCGAGCAGGTCAGTGGTGGAAAACCCAAGAGCCATCTGGGATCTGCGTTAAAGCCAAGGGATGAGCTCCTCAAGGTTGCCACTGCCGCAGCGATGGCCAAAAGGATTTCTGCTCACAACATTCAGCAATTTCAAGTGTCTTTGTCCATTTCTACCAAAGAGAGTGGTTCAGGGAGTGGTCTGTGCTGTGGCATCTGCAGCTCTGTGGTTTGCTGGACTGTACAGGTGTTACAGAACTGAGCTTCGGCATTTCCTGCACAGACCATCTCTGCTTCTCCATTTCCCACCTTGGAAAATAAGGGATAAATAGGATCCTAACCAGTAGCAAACGGGGAATCTGTAGCACATCTGGAAAACACCTTCACAAGCTGCTGCTGTCATCAGTGAGAACTCTTCTTTTGAGATCTATAACTAGCCCTGAAGCCACCCAAACCACTTGCCCACTCAGCTGCAGTGAGTGCAGCGACAAAGAGCAATGGTAACCCCTCACCTCTGCCAAAACAGAACGGCTGGGTCAAGTGCAAACACCAAACACTGCCTAAGCATCGAGTTAGTTGTGCTGTGGTGTCAGGATGGGTGTGCAGGAGCCCCTGCAGACATGGATAACAGGCCATGGATACAAGGAACCAGGCAAAACCTTTGGGTGCAGAAGCTCTGAAACAGGAGCAGCAAGCATGGCTTAAGAACAACTTCTTCTGGTGCCTGTGGAGTTGGGTTCACTTTTAGAAGGTGGGTTTAAACGTGTAGTGGACAGGCAGCACAAGAAGCCTCAGGCTGGGGGGGATTAAACAAGCTGACATTTTCACTGGGCTTAAACTGCCAAAAGTCGCATCTCCTTTGGCATCAGATGTCAGGTCAGCAGCAGATGCCCCACCCCAGAGACCCAGGACCTGCACAAAAGGTCCCCTGAGAACAAAAAGGGGCAGAATTAGCTCCTCATCACCATCACCAGGGTTTTGCTGACCTTTTGGGCCACATTTGGTGCTGTCTGTTTCTGTGCTTTAGTGAGGATGGGAGAACTGGGTTGGCTGGGAAAGGATTGAATGGAAATGCTGCCCTCCCTGGGATGGCTGCAGGTCTCCAAGAGCATCACTTTGGTTAGGTCTGGGTGCTGTCTGCATTTATTGCATGAGGGAGTTTGGTACCACAGTGCAGCACTGCACAGATAAGGTGTGGGACTTATAATTTACTTCCAGGTTTTGCTCTGTAAAATCTTTTCTTATCTTTGACCTTTTTATCAAATTGGTGAAGCCAAGAAAACACTCAGTGCACCACTTCAGAGGATCTGAAATCTGTCAAATTACACCCAGGAAAAAGCCTTATTTCTGCCTGTTGTGGTGATTTGCTTAATTGATTTTAATTAGAAGCAGACAGTTTCCCACTCTCTGCTTTAGGACAGGAGCCACTTTATAGATCGGCCTTGCTACCAGGCAGCAAGCATCAAATTGCATTTTCCCCAAGGCTGTCCTGTGGTAGTAAAAACAATGATAAATCCCTCTGCTTTTTCCAATAGCCCTGAATAAAACTAGCACTGCCAAGCTCCCCCCAGCCCAGGTGTGAGCAGCAGCCTGCTCTCAGGCAATGCTGAGCCTCTCACTTTGGCTTCAGGTCTCCCCACGGCAAGTAGTGGGGAGCTGTGGGGAGCTCAGAGACCGAGCCCAGGGCAGGGCTGTGGCCACCAGGGGGTTCTGCTCATCCCATCTTTAGTATCACAGCCTCCTCTGTGACTTGTTTTTCCCCCTCTCACAAGAGGTCAGAGTTCCGTGGGCAGCTGGCAGCAGCTAGAGGGGGGTGTGCGGTGCCCACAGCCCAGGCACTGATAAGAGCCATGCCGTGAAGACACAGCTACGAGTGACAATCTGGAGCTTTCCCCCATCAACAATTACTTTCTTTCTCTTTAGGGCAAAATTAACCACCCGGCGCTTTCACGCCTCTTTCCGAAGCATTGCAGAGGGGCCAACACCAACACCTCCACCTCCACCGGGGCTGGATAACTCCCCTCCCTCCTGCGGGAGCTGTGCCGTGACCGCCGCTGCCACCCAGCCCTGCCTCCTGGCCAGCACAGCCAGAGGGCACAGCCCCGAGCCCTTCCTCTGGTCCAGCGTGCAGGGCACCCAGCTATCCCAGCACCGTCACCTGCTTCGTAAATGTAGATGTTTGACATGCGAGTTTTACAGCTAAAGAGTGGTAGTGGGTAACGAAGAATAAACGCAGTTGCTTCACCCCCATCTGCCAGCAACACAGAATTTTCTGCTGCTCCTTTCTGATTGTGAAAACCAGGTTTCTCAAAAAAAAAAAAAAAAAAAAAAAACCCAAACCAAAACCAAACAACAAAACAAAACAAAACAAAAAAAGGGCTTTAATGAAATAGTTTCTTGAACCCAGCCGAGCTGAAAGACTGATTTACTACTCACTGGAAAGCAATTCCAGGTAGGAACCAACCCAAATGCGTAGCCAGTCAAAAACCAGCTTCATTCTGGGTCAGCCCAACCGCTGCAATGGAGGGCACAGTAACATTTTTCCAAGTTCATTGGTGTTGCCAAATCCGTATTCACCATGGGAAAGGTGCTTTGGCAGGTGTCCCCCACCCTCCCAGCCTTTTGCCTGGTTGGCCATACTCGCTGCAGGGGCTTGGCATTGCTCCCAGCTCTCAGCTGTGGCAATCACAGCCGGGAAGGGAAGGCCAGCGGGGCTCTGTGCCGGGAGCAGCTCTGGCACACGCAGCCGCAGGGTCAGGAGGGATAGATGTGGCAGGTGACTCCATCTGTGCCACATCCCGTGCTTCCCAAGACACACAGCTGCATGCTCCTCCCCGAGTGCATTCCACGCAGTTTGTTGAAGACCTTCCAGTTCTGCTGGAAATTGCCCCGTAAGTCTTGCTGTGAGTATTGTGCTGAGCTCTGTGGACAGGAAGCTGAAGCTCACAGTCCCAGTATTCTCCAGGGTTTTATTCCACCCTGTTCCTTACATCCTGCTTGTTCTGGGCTGACCCTGCCGTTCACACACATGCACACACTCCAGCCAGGGTGCATTTTCTTGCTACCCAGCCCAAACTGCATCCGCTGCAAGACACCACCAAGAGTTCCTTGACATTTAAAGCCCAGGTCCAAGGAGACCCATAAGCCTGGCTAGCTCTGACATCCCTCCCAGCTAAAAGCAATGTCTTCTCCCACAGGCTTGCTAACCATGGTGTGGCAACGCAGCCCTGTATTTTCCAGCTGACTTTGCTTCATGCTTACACACGCAACGCACTTTGAAGCAATGGTGCAATTTATTTCCCAAACTGGCACTCAGCATTCCCAACCTGCTGTGGGAGCGGCGTGCTGCAAAACCCCAGGTCACAATGGCACCATCTGAACCAAGGTTAATTACAGCGAATCCCACCAGAGCTCATGCCACCCACAAGCCATCCTTCCTCCTCTTGTCATCTGTATAAATAACTAAGCCAGGCTAAAAGTCAAGTCCTGCTTCTCTTGCACCCACCCAACTGGCCAGAGGGAAGCAACAACGCCCGGTCCTCACAGCTGGAACGGTGCAGTGGGAAGTGACGGCTTCGTTCAGGCTCTAAGAATGGCAAGGCCAGAGTAGCTCAATCCATCTTCCATCTCTAATAATGCTTTCAACCGGCAGGTGAAAGGGAACGGCACATTTTGGCTTGGGATCAAAACAGGGGCTCACCTCTACCAGCAGTGCCTGGAGGTGATGGCAGTCCTCCCCCAGACACCCAGCAAGCGATCCCACCCTGACCCACACCCCTCCTTCACCCAGCACACACCGACACAGGCGCTGCTCCCGAGGCTGGGAGGGGGATTGCTGGCTCAAGTCCGTGTTCTAATTGGTTTCGGCATGGGTACATCAGATTTTTCCACCCTAGGAAGGAGGGAGAGGGGGCCTGCCCACCTGTGCCGTTTGCACCTTGCTGGTGAGCCCACCTTTCATTTTCGTACTGGAGCCCAACCTGAGGGGTTGCAGAGGACCATTTGTATGCCTATTTATACCACCGAGTATTGGATTGTGACTTCTTGTGTTTTGATACTGTGGATATTTTTTTTAAAAGTTAAATATATTCTATTGCTGGACAGCTGGAACGAAATGCAGAGTCTCTTTATGTCACCTGGAGAAACCCCATCATCCCTGATTCCAAATGGCTTCTGGTTCTCCTCCTCTCACCAGCAAGGTGATGGAGAGTACCCAGCAGACACCCACATCCCCTGAGGAGAGGAGGCAGGGGCCAGGGCTTGGCTTCCTTAAGGAATTCACGACCAGGACCTTCCAGAGGAGCAGTAGGCTAGCGAGGAGCCTCACCTGCACCTCTGGAATGGAGACAAGGGAGGGGGGAAAAGCCACCCTGTGTTCCCTTGTGAACTTGCCTACCAGCAATCATTCTTGACTGGGTTTCGTTTGCAATTTTAACATTTTAATATGACTCCAGGCACATAATCCCTGCTCCCCATGAGAGAACAGCCCATGTGCTGTCAGGAGCTTGGCCACAGCCACCTGAGGAGAGCAGAGCAGAGCCGAGCAGGTGGCAGAGCCTTCCCGTGAAAGGCAGCTCTGCTGCAAGTGACAGCAGCTTGTCAAAACACCTGTGCATTTCAGCCATCCACACCTCGTGCTCCTTGCTCCTCCTGCAATGTACAGTGCCACAAAATGCCACTGCTCTGCTCCCTCCCCAAAGCCACCATGGGTGGGGAAACGCGTGGGAGATCCCAACAGGATCAGGGGGCCAAACTCAGAGTTGGTGCAAGACCAGCAAGAAGGGTCTTCTCTCACCCCATGGCTTTGAGGGGTCTGGCAGAAGATCCTTTCACTTGCCATATGTTTCTATTCATGCTTCAGCCCTCAGCAGGGGAAAAACTTTGGGATGAAAACTGATCTATAGTAGTGTGATACTATTAATACATCCATGCAGACACACCATCAGGTGGCAAACCCACCAGAGAGATCTGGGGTAATTATCTCAAAGAGATTTCTTTAACACCCTGCTAATGGAACCATTTCAGAAGGGGAGGAGGAAAATTAGCAATAAAGCACATGAAAGCAAAGTCAAAAACTGGAGCTTGGTGAAGACAGATGAGACACAGGGAAAACCTCCATGCCGGATTTCTGGGCATCCCCCTGCCCAGCCACCCACCTCCTCCACATCATGGCCCAGGGGGAGCCCCACGGCCACCACACACCTCACCCTGACTTCAGGGGGGAACTGGCTCACCCCCCAACACAAGAGCAGAGCCAGCCCAGGTGCCCTCACAGCACAGCACAGCACAGCCCTTGCTGTTGCTCCTCTGTGCACCTGCTCCGTGCAGCATGGCCGTGGTGGGCCCAAGGAAACTCCCTTTCCAGCAACCACCACACAACAGGGACAACTCCCTCCCTCTCCACTTGCAGCCTCCCCAAACCAGCTCACCTCCTTACAGCTGCCATACACATCTGGGGTACATGCAGCCCTGCAGCAGCTCTTGCTGGGAGCCCCACAGGGCTGCAGCCACAGCACCAATACCACTCCCAGCACGATGGGGAGCAGTTGTGACTTCCTGCCTGATCCAGAGCAATCAGTGTAACCAGGCGTGCTTTGCATCAGGCCATCTGGGAGAGTTTGGGCTGTTGGCTGCTGTTACACTGCTGGGGCAAAAGCAGCTTGTGCAGCAGGGCTGGGGTCAGTCCTGGCTTGCAGCTCACCCCAACAGGGAGCCAGGGTCTGCCCACCAGCAGCTCCCACTGCTGGCTGTGCAGAGACATGGAAACACACCACCTGGATATTGGATCATTTAGAGATACACATTTAGAAAAGCGTCATCTCAATTGTATTCTGTTCAAACTAGCCTGAGCAACCATTAAAAAAAAATAATGTCATGCAAAAGAGGGTTATTGCAATCTATGCACGTACTATGTCTAAATCTCAAAGTCATGCAGTCCAGATACACGTTCAGATCCACATGCAGCTATGAGAAGGTAGCACCTGATCCTAGGAGGTAATATTACAATTACGAGCTATTTCAGAACTTGTTTCCACAGGAAAACTGCAGCCCTGTGGAAGAGGATGTGAGCTGCAGGACTGGCAGGAGTGTATGTTTAAGACTAGGACACATTAAGCATTGTGCTGCCAGAGACATGAAGGGAGATTGTGGGTTTTTAAGGGACAGGTCTTGGTTCCGGGCCAGCCAGATGAATGCCAAATTCCAGGCTTAAATTCTGTTTATTCAGAGGCCCACACGCTGTCGAGCAGCCTGGGCAGCACAGGGATTAGGAGCCACTGTCCCTGCAGTGACAGTGTGTGAGCGCCCTGGCATGCTCAGAATGCTGCAACCTGCCCTGCTGGAACCTCTGCCCACCAAAGCAGCCACTGCCACTGCCTGACCCACCCGTGGCCAAAGGATACAAAGGGTTCAAAGGGTAGGATGGCACCAGCCTGCCCTGGGGATGCTCCCTGCACAGCAGCGCTGTGGGCTGGACCATGCTGGCACACAAGCGCTCAAGAGACCTCCTCTCTGTTCCTTAATGATCCCCCTGTAAACCACAGGGCCTGTGAGCCTTCCTGCAGAGCCATGTCCCACGGGAAAAGCAGTTGGGCACGTTTGAAGCACCGGCTTGGGGCTGATGAATGGTGGGAGGAAGCATGTGGCACCCCGTGGAGCCCACCCACGGGTCCTGCCATCTCCCCTCGCTGTTCTGGAAGCATAAAAAGAAACGAAGCATGGATTTAGCACTAGAAAAAGACACCGCGCTGCCAGTGGGAAATGTTTTTTAGCCACAGATCCTTCACAAATCAGGGAATATCTGTAGCATCTCTATCTTGCTACTACAGACTCCTGCTGCTTTTTCTTCTCACATTCCCTTCTCTGAGCCACTGCTGCAAGAGAAGTAGATCTGTGTGTGTGTGTGTGTGTATGTCCTTGCAGAAGTCTTGGGGAAAGCAGCATGTAAAGCATCTTGGAGCGAAAGCCCCTTCTGACACAGAGGTCAGTCACTAGAAATTGAAGTATTTGATTTTGTTTCCTGGCTCTGGTCAGGTGTTTGAGTAAATAATTTTGTGCCTCTGTTTCTCTCCGTGCTCCTTTGTCCCGGTGCTTTCAAGTCTGAGATTTCTACATTAGGAAAAGTGTGTTTGAACACCCTGGCACCAGGCAATGTGGAGGGGGGAGCTGGCCGCAGGTCTTGCAGGTCTGGCATTGTTAATACACACCAGATGAACGGCAGGAGGCACAAAGTCCCAACAAACAGAAAGCAGGGAGCGGAGCAGTGCCAGTAGTAGGATGAGCAGCTGGGGCCCAAAAATCTTCGTTTCCTCCAGAGCTGTCCCAGGTGGGACTCACTCAAGAGCCTTCTCCATGGGCTTCCTCTTCTAAGTGGCACCAGCAGCAGCTCTCCTGTGCTCTCTGGCTGTTCCAGGGTGGAAGCACAGTTTCATCCTGGAGAGCAGCAGGAACTACCAAGACAGGTCCCCTAAGGGTGGGAAGAGAACACCTGAGAGTAGCCAAAAAGCAACAGCAGCCCCCGGGGCACCCCCCAGAGCAGTAAATCCCCACATAAAGCCTTCCTTGCCAGAGGCATCACTCGTGGTGGGTCTGGAGGTGCAGCCCCACTGTAAGTGGGATGAAGTGTGGTCCTGGGCAGGGCAGGTCATCCCTGGGGTCGCAGGAGAAGAGTGTGACTGCTTTCATGGAGTTAAAACTACGTGGAAAAAAGATGAACCAAACCAACTGACAGGGCCCTGCCCACTTCTCCCATTTCCCAGGGGTTTCTAATTTTTTTTCTTTTTTTACACTTCACAATAACAAAGAACAAATTTGTGTTTTTTTCAAGGCCGGGGAAGCGAACAAAACGCAGACTCAAATGAGAGTGTGAGTGGGAATGCTGTCCCCCAGGGGACAGGGGCTGGGTCTACCGAGGGGCTCCAACCCTGGAACGGCACGGGGAGAAGAGACGTGTTGTCCCCAGCCTCCCATCCAGAGTCTCCATCCAGAAAGGAGATGTGGGCGGCATGAACCGGTCACCCCCTGCCCTGCTCAGGCTGGCTGCGGGATGGAGCCGCTGCTAGAAAGGGCGCTCATTAATTTTAACGACCTCCCCAGCTCGTACTGAGAAAGCCGCGTCCCGGGAGCGCCGGGGCTGGAGGGAAAACCCCAAAGCAGCGGCGCCCGGGGAGCAGCAGGGCCTGGAGAGCATCCCGGGCAGCGCTGGGGGGCGGACCCGATCCCGCCGGGAAGGCTCCGTGTCCCGCTGGGAAGGCTCCGTGTCCCGCCGCCGGGGACACATCGCCATCTCCCGGCCCTCGAGGGAAACACCGGGAGCCCGCCCGGCACCGGGAGCCCGCATCCGCCCCAGGCGGGGCCGGGGGAGGTCGCGTCTCGTGTTTCAGGTACGGCGGAGAGGGGAGCACAGCCCTTGCGGGGCTGAGAGCAAACGCGAGCTCGCNTGGAGGTGCCAGGCGTATCCCCACGACAAAGCGGCTGAGGAGAAAGGCACCCCCAGGCTGACGAGCATCCTCCACACTCAGAGGCTGTTTGGCCATCCTGTCACCGCTGCCATGGTGTCCCCGTGCTTCCCCGGCCATGCATCTCCTGCAGCAGCACACAGGCAGGAGTTTTCCTACTCTGGCAACGCTCCCACTCCTGCTTTCCCCCGGCCACGCCGGGCAGGAGGACATGGGGGCCCCGGGGCTGTTGCCGACTTCCAAGCTTCAGGCTGGGTTTGCTCTGCCTCACCCATGGCAGGGGTGAAACCCCTCCTGAGGGGCTTCCCAGAGACCCCTCAAACGCCACCAGCTTGTGTTGGGAACGAACCTGAGCACACGGTCTGACCCCTGTCAACCACCACAGCCAAGTCCTGCATTTTCACAGGCTGGAACGCCCAGCTGGCCCCCAGCACCCCCTGATTTATGGGAGGCCCGTTCTGGCAAGTAGTGCCTAATCAGATAATGCTGAAGGAAAGGAGCTGCCCCCTTCCTACCTACAGCCTGAGCGGCTGCCTTACACCCCCGGCACTGCTCCAGGTGCTGGGAGGCACTGTTTTGTAAGAGTAGAGACCGCAGCAAGTTCTAAAGTTTTCTTTGTTGCATTAACAGAAGTCCTGGCCTCTCTTCTCTATATTGAGCTTATGAATCATTTAGTTTATTAATCCATAAGGTGGCAGGGAGCTCTGGGCCTTGCTTTGGGGATGCAGTAAAGCCAGCTGGGGGGGCCAAGCCAGGCTCTTGCTGTGGCGTGTGCCAGTGGCGGCCTGCCCCTTCCCAACCCTCTGCATAAACCTTAGGGTCAGCAGATGCCAGCACTCAGTCACAAGCAGTTTCTTTTCCCGACTTACTCCCTTTCCCTCCTGAAAGGAGTAAGATGAATGTGTCTTCACAAACAGACCGTGTGAATCTGCTTGGAGATAGGGCCAGGAACTTATAGATAGGGAAGTAATGGGAGAAACTATCGGTTCTAGAAAATGTTACCAATTGACACAGACTGCTGCTCAGCTAAGGTCATGTTAAACTCCTGAACTTAGAGAGGAAGAACAAAGGCTTAATAGAATTACAAATAGTGTTTTGTTATATATAAAAAAGGAGTGTTGTGTGCATATTAGAGGGGGACATGCAGTAGGCGTATTGGGAAGTCTGTACCTTCCAATTACCTCAGCCAATGGGGAAAGGAAGAGGGTGCTGCGGCCAGGAAATCAAGGTAAAAAGGAGGCTGCATCCTCCAACAATTTGAGAGACCCCAGGGGAAATGCCCCATGGCCTTTCCCTTGATTCAAATAGTTACAGGACTCCTCTGTCTCCTTTCTGGACATAAATCTCTGGTATTCTGAATTTTTCCGCACACTCTCCACCACAACATCATGGTGTTTCCTCAACTCTCAAGGGAGGTTTTCACAGAACAGGGATCTTCATCCTCTGTTTTTGCATTTCAGGGTGCAGCTGGGTAAGTTTTGGAGGCTTTTGTTTCCCTCTGAAGGCAGGAAGAGGAGTCACATACCAGAGAGACTTTCAGTGGTCCCCCAAAAACTGGACCTGTAAGTAAAACAGGAGCTGTCAGCTCTGCTGGAGTGAGCTCAGCAGCCAGACAGGAAACGTGTTTGCTTTCCCACAGCCCAGGAGAGACCGCTGGTGCACAGGCAGCAGCCTCACATCCAGCATCCTGCCAGCTCTGCCTCCGACCAAGAGGTTTCTAGTCTTCAAATTCCACGCTGCAGGGTTTCTCCTGCAGTTTGCTTTAGAGGACCCGTGGTGAGTCAGGTCTGGTTCCCAGGCCGGGCTGCTCCTGATGGTCTGGGCACTAAATCTGGCTTTCCTATGGGGCAGCCCACCTGCCCCTCCTCAGCCACGTCCAACACAACCAACCAGGAGGGAATGGAGCTGCCTTCAGGCTCTGCAACCTGATTCCTCCACTGCACAAACAATCTGGGGGTTTTTCGTGGCCTTTGGTCCAAAGTGCTCCCTCTGGCCCTGCCCACAGTGCAGCTGAGAGGGAGAGAAGCAGGGGGAGTGCTTGGCTGTGCCAAGCAGCTCTGATTCTCCTGGGTGCTTTGGTATTCCTCCAGTGCAGAAATCACAGGGTGGCACCCAGAAACCGCTCAGTAGGAGTCAAAAACACTCAAAAAAATTTCCTGGCGTGGAGCTGCCTTCAGTGGCCTTCCCTGCAGAAGGAGGATGGAGAAATTCAGGCCTCTCTGAGGGGTGGCTCCCACTGAGCCTGGGCCCCCCACAGTCTCAGTTCTGCTCTCCCCCTGCCCTGCTCCCTGCTGAGCCAGTTCCTGTTTGCTGGGATCTGTTCCCAGCGCAGGGTCCTTCCCTACTCTTGCTTTTATGCAGCACTGCTGGAGCCTGATTCCCCCCCAGCCATGGACATGAAAGGCTGTTCCAAGGCTGCCACAAGCTGCACAGGGCAGACACTGACTGCACACCAGGGGAATGCTTCCCATATGCCTTTATTTGCAATGTTACAGGACTTTTTTACAGGCACTGTGCGTTGGTGTTCCAGAGCGGTTTGGATTTTTTTTTTCTGTATTACCCAATGACCGAGAGGTGTGGGAGCAGGGAAAATCCCTCACAGCAACCGTTCCAGCCTCCAGGAAGGCATAAGACATCTGAGAGCAACAATCTGCTTCTTCCGAAGCCACGAAGTGAGGAATCTGGTTTATAAACAGGCTTAAAAAATAACGTACATATATAAGAGCAGCTCGAAGCTAAAGTACAGCGGTAAGTGGTACATAGCTACGCGTATCTGTTCACACCCTTTCTCCAAAGCTGGAAAAGGCATGGCTTAAAAACTAAGAACACAGTTTAAAAAAAACCAAAAAGGATTCCATGCATTAAATTTTAGTGTTTTGTGCAATTAAAATGGGATGAAAATAAATATAACTTAAAAAAAAAAACCCCAACCTTTTCCATGACACTAATGGAGCCGAGGCAAGTCTATAAGGCACTTCCACATGGGCTATTCTAGAAAGCCTGGCAAGGAGCTAAAACAGTGCAACCATTTACAATGGCATCTGATGAGCAAAAGACACCTGTCTGGTGAGATAGGAACTGAGAAAAACCTTAGGAAACTTCAGTCCTTGGGAAAGAGGCCAGTCTGCAGATGGCTTGGTGGCCAACTCCTCCTCCTCCTTATTGCTGTGAGGGAGGTCTCCCCCATCAAGGGTGCTGGACTCATCAAACTATGGCAGAGGGGATCTGGAGCCCTGCTCCTGGGGAGGGAGACGGGACAGCGGGTTTGGGGATGGATGGAGCAGGTGAGGGATTTGTGGCTGCCAAGCTCCTGCCCCACCTCCCACAGCCTCCTCTCCCCACCAGCCTCTCCATGGATGACCTTTAGCGCACCAGCCCCGCCGCCGCTCGGTTCAAATGTTCCAGAAAGCTACAAAATAGCCTCCACCCTAAATAGGGAACTGGGTGTTTTCACAGGAGCGGGAGCGCAGGGGCTGTCACACGGCCCCAGCAGGCTGGGGAGCAGTGCAGCCACAGGCAGCCGGCTCTGCAGAAAAAGGGGAAGGCACAGGGATGCCTGACCCCAACTCTGCTTTGCCAAAGGTGTCTAACCTGGGAGCTGCCTTGCTGCTGTAACCCTCCACCCGATGCAGATGGAAATTATGGAGATGCTGAGGGGGGAGGGTCGCCCTGGGCTACGTGTGGGCATTGGTGGCACAACACACGTGCTCAGCTGCTGACAAAAAAGACTGATCAACCTGAATGGCTACTTTAGGTCTCATAGTAGTCCTTTATAAGCTATTTTTCCCAGCTAGGGAGGATTGGAGACCCCAGCAAAGGTAGGCTGGAAGCAGTTCCTAGCAGGGGAGCTGGGGCTCTAGAGAGGAGCCCAAAGTTTTGCTCACCAGGGCACCCAGCATGGGGGATGTGGGTTGGAAGCACCTGGCCATGGCAAATACCTGTGCCTGACTACATGGCTCTGCAGCAGGAGGGAAGCCCTCGCCCTCCAGTGCCACTCAAAAATAACTGAGCAACCTCCACAAGATGTCTTGAACACAAATTAAACCCCAAATCTGCCCTTCTAGCATCTCTGAAGGACTTGGCACAGCCAGCTCTCTGGGTTGAAAGGTGCTGGCAGAGACAACTAAAGGGCTCCTACTACAGTGTCCTACACCATCTCCACACCTCGCTCACACTCTCTGGCTGCCAGAGGGTGCTGGGCATGGCCACTGAGTGTTTTCAGGACAATCCCAGTACAGGAAGAGGCTCTTTCCTCTGCCAGCCCTCTTAACATCAGGCTGAGCAAGAGACAAAAGCACGATAGGCAAAGCATGCACTTGCCTAAGCAGCCCCTCCAGGCTGCTCTGGCCGCCTGCTCCCACTGACTCTGCAAAGCCAAGGTTTCAAGTTCAGCTTTTGTTCTGGCAGGTTAGCTCTCTATTTACAAGGAGAAGGGGGAAAAACAACCGAGACAACCTAAAAAAAACCACAACAAAAACATATTAAATAGGGAGAGTATAGCTTTCAAATGGGGGGGGCGAGGGCCGGAAAGTGTCTTGTAGTGCAGTTCAGAAGAGTCAGTCGGGGGCAGGTTGGGGGTAGTGGCAGAGTCAGATGCGCGGCTTTAATGCAAGTCTTCGCTCTGGGACAACTCTGTCAGGATCTGAATGAGGTTGTCCAGCCCCCAGAGGTAGCCGTCCTCTCTGTTCCCTTCCACCCAGGGCACGTTGTGCTGCAGAACTTGTCCCTCCGGCAGCGGGGTGGTTTTCCCAAAGTCAATCATCCAGACTTTGGCTTGTTCCTGCTTGTCGTGAATGAAGAGGAGAGAGCTCCCAATTACCTGTGGAGAGGTGAGACCAATTAGTGGTGCTCCTGTTGCTCATTTTCAGCCCTCTTTGGGGCTTTCAGATACCTTATCTCAGGCTGTATTTACAAGAGATGCTGCTGCAATTTTGCATGAGGAAAAGCAAGCTCTGGGTGCTGCTGGTTGTGTTTGCACATGCAAATGGGGCATTTGGACAAGCTGATTTACTTATACAAATCCCAGGTCTTGGCAGAAGGAGAGGATCAAAAAAATACAGGCATGAAAGATAAAGATGTCATTTTGGAAACTGAGCCAAGGTCCCCAAGGAAGGAATGAGATGAATTGTCTCAGCCTTCAGATGGGGATTTTTTCAAGGCTGGTTCTTTGTGATCAGCTTGTGCTCTTCGCACTCACCAATCCTGCAGACACCACTGCACGATGGGGATACTCCAAGTACAAGTTACTTGCAACGTGCTGTCTCCTGCCTGAAACACCATCCAATTACTCCCAGCTTGCCCCTAGAATATCCTCCTGGTGCTCACAGCACTCTGGGGGTGCAAGGCACAGAGCTGCATGCTCATGAATTTCCTTTTCTCTGAGTCCACTCGGCTGCATCTGCTTTGAAGGGCTCGTTCATATCCTGACTGGCCTTTGGGAAAATCCTGCAGCAAGTAGTGGCCTGGGCAAGCCTGTCAAAGCCCACAGGTGCATTTGGGCTCTGACAGCATAAGTCTCAAGGCCTGTTGCAGGGGGATGAGACCCCACAAGCCCAGTGGTCACCATACACAAAGAAGAGAGATGCTCAGCAGCTCAGCATCCTGACCCATTCTGGCTCACAGTCCCAGCCAGGCTGACACCCAGCAGCAGCTCTGCTGTGGCTTCCCAGTGCTTAGGAAATGTGTATCACTATCAGGCCAGTCACCATCAAGCTCTTCTGCTGAATCTGCTCCTCCAGTCAGAAGATTTTAGCAGGGGCTTGTACCGAAAAGCACCAATGGATGTGTTCCAGAGTTGTCCCAAATGAAAACTGCTTTCCAAATTCTCTCTGATGTGCATGAATTGGTGGATGGCAAACTCACTTGTCCCTGTGTCACAAATAGGGACCTTGGTGACCAGAGTGCAAGGGCCGTAGCAGAGGTGACGCAGAGCACTGAGAGCCACGAGTGCCCCTTACGATGTGCAGGTACATGGAAGAGAATCCAGTTGGTGTCAGCCCTCCAGAACAGCAGCACTAAATGTTACTGGAAACTCTCACATCTGTGCTATCAGCAGGGCTTAGCCTGAGGTTTGCCTTTAGACAAGGGTTTTAAACAGGATGCATGTATGGTTTGCAAAAGCTGTTAGGAATTTACATTTTTCAGGAGACTTTTTCCTCCAGTGAGTTGGGAAAACATCCAAGGCCCAGAGATACACACTATTTCCAAGAAATGCTTATCTTTAGCTCTCCTCCTGCTAACCTCTTATAGTCTTCTCTTGGCCAGGACAGAGCATTCTAATTTTAAGGAAAAGCCTTTTGCTGACATTCTTCATTTGCCTGTCCTGGACTGCCCAATTCCCCTCCAGCTCCTCAGAGGAGCCCTGCTCAGAAAGAGCCCCATGGAGGGACACAGAGCTTGGCAAACCTTCTGCTGTGCTTCATCTCAAAGCAGGATGGAAAGTCAAAGCTGCTGCTTTTTAATTTTTAAGGAGTGGAAACTCCTTTCAAACCCTCTTTGAAAGGCTGCTTTGTTTCTGTGTTTTCAAATGAAACCCTGGCACTCGGTTTCAGGGAGAATTTTGTTTCCTGTGTTGAACTGACCCGAAACCCTCAGTTTTGACATTTCCCTTCCAACCGCCTTCCAGGCGCTGCCACCAGGAGGCACGGCCCCATCTGCCTCTGGCTCCAGGCAGGACCCTCCGTGTGTGGCTGGGGCTGAGGTGGCTCATGTGGCTCTGGATGAGGGACAGTGGGCTCTTGGAGATGTGGCTCCAGAGCCCAGGGAGTCAAAGGTTCCTATGAGGCTCTTTTGTTCCTACACAACACGTGACAAGGGCATGCACTCTCATGTTTTGTTAAGTAGATGCAATAGCAAAATAATTGCATTAAGTTGCGGAGCATTTCAGTTCCTGAAATGGCCAAAAAAGGTAGTGTTCCCTCCTTGTTTTCCCATCAGCACTGAATCTTCACTGTAGAAAATGTTGGTATCGTGGACACTCATTTCTGTAGGAATGTCCTTGCAAAGGAAGAGTTTGTACTGTGGTGCTCCAACCAGCTACGGAAAGGCATGTTTGGGACATCTGCAATTTATGGCCTTGTTTGCTTATGTGGAGCAACTGTCAGCCAAGTGATACCTGACATGCATTCAAACAGACATTTCTCCTGAGAAAACCCCTGTGCTTTTACACTAGGGAGTTTTCCCTGTCAGCCTGAGTTCCTCCTAGACCACTTTTAATTTGTTTGAACGTTGGCTTTCAGTAGATTTGAGCCCATGTCAGATGCATAAACATTGTATGTTATCATCTATATTTGCAAATAAGTATTAGGCACACATATGAAAATAGAGATATAAGAATAAAACAGCCTCTGACTTTGACTTGTCTCCTTAGACAAGCTGAGATTAAAGTTTGCCTCTCGAGGCAGATCTATCTAAACACCAGTATTACCTCATGGCACTTGAAGAACGGGGATGTCTCCAGGGTAGCACGGATACCCTTCAACCGGTTAAGGTAACTGTTCTGGAATTACAAAAAAAAAAAAAACCACAAATCTAAGCCATCAGTGTTGCAGGAAACCTACAGAAAAACCACTGCATCAGGGCAGACAGGAAAGTCACCCCTGCTCCCAGCATCCTCTCCATGACACCGTGTTTGCCTGTAGAGATGCCGAGGGTGTTCCTCAGATACCCTGCACCCAACAACATCCTCCCAAAGACCTTTCCCTTTGGACTGTGTCCCTTCTTTTTTTATGATCCACTTATCCTTTTGGCTTCTACAGCACCCTGTGAGCTCCTGTGGCTTTCAAAACTTAGTGAAAGCATTTGCTTTTGCTGAGCTGGTGCTTTCCTCAGAGTGTCCCTGCTGCATCCATGGTGGGAACACCTAATTCAGCAGCTGTTACTTTTTCCCCTCCCCTGCACTCTCTCAATAGGTCAACTCTTCACTTCATCTGTCTTTTTAGCACTCAGTCACACATCACGAGACACTTCTGCAACTTTGTTATCAGCACTTTTGCAAAGATGGTCCCGTAGGCGGAAGGGCTTTCACAATGGCCAGCACACAGGTCAAGACCCACGAGCCTGTTCGAGCATCCCTGCAAATTGCTGGAAGGCACTAAACATTCTCAGGGGGCTCCACTGATTTTGGGGTTTAGATAGAAGAATTAAGCACAGGAACACACACGCAGCAGGTATCTGGGCACTGTAACACACCTGCAAGGGGAGAGGTGGGGGTCGCCGTATTAAAATGCACTGGCCAAGGAGCCCCATCCAGAGCCACGGCATGATGTGTGCTCCAAGTTCTTTGGGGATAAAATGCAGCCAGGCAACTCCATCTTCAGATCCAGGAATAATCCCTGGGTAAGTCTCGTGAAAGCAAGCATGCCAGTTTGAAGGAGGCAGTGCCGAGGGCCACTCCAGCTGGAGCCTTGCACTTGGAGACTTTATACAGCACAGCTTAAAATGGGAGTGCTTTGTCAAATAGGTTATTTGACACAGTTGGTGTAAATTGTTTACAGCCAGATCTCTTATTCTCCTGGCAACTTAGGGAAGCTTGGAAAATGCTGCCTGTGGCTTGCCCGTGTGAAGTGTGCCTGGCACAGGGCCACCCTTCTGCGAGACCAGGCACAGGCAGCCTGGCCTGCCACGCTGGGAGCCCCTCCCCATGCATACTGGGGTACAGAGCGGACTCAGGAGCGACCACCAGCCCAGGGATGAGGGACAGAGCACGGCTGGGACTCCTCAGTGGGTTTTGGGAGCCAATCCTGGAGATCCTCAGCAGACTAGGACTCGGGTCAAGCAGTGCTGCTGCAGCCAAGTCGCCTCCCAGCTCTCCACTGCCTTCCCCTCACCCTGCACCAGGATGGTGCTTCTCTTCAACATTTCTCATGCTTTTTTAAGAGAGATTGCTCAGCCTTCAGCCCTGCAGAGCAGAGACTTGATGAGCTGAATCAGGCTCCACAGGAAATGCCCTCTCCAGGCAGTCCCCCTCAACATCCCCCACTCACCAAAACGTTCCTATTTCCTCTGGTGAACTCGCTGAAGGCCTCCATGACTTGCTCCTTTGTCCGTGTCTTCTTGAAGTCCCGGTTCACAGTGCCGTCCTCTTTCTTGAAAAGAAGGGACAGTGGTGAGTTGGATGGGGAGGAAGGGAGTTGGGGCAGGAGTAGTGTTTCTGCAGCCATGCATGTTGCTGAGTAGGATGTGACCAGTGTTTTTGGCAGCTGAAGGATCTGTCTGTGGAGCAGGGGTGAGCAGAGGCAGCAGATCTCTGCTTGCACATCCCAAGTTATCCCACAGCCCCAATGCATTGACCTCTAATGCAAATGGAACTCTCCATCATCAAACACTTGCCAAGGTCACTGGCAATGTGGCAAACTCTCCTCACAGATCTGGTGCTTGCTGCTAACAGAGGCTGGAGACTACCTGTTCCTGGTGTTTCTGTGCCCAAATGGCTTCCCATGACTGCTGTGGCTGAGCATGGCACTGATACCAGCCCTGGACTGTCTCCCTGGCCTGGGGAGGACAGCAGAGCATGATCACAACGGGACAAAACTGAGTGTGGGTGGAAACAACGTCTCAGGAGCAGGCACAAAACCCCTCCACGAGAAATCCTCCATGGACCATTGCAGCAAGGAGCAAGCCCCATGGCTGTCTGGCCTCACTGGTCCTTCGATAGTCCATGGATCACAGACCCTCCAAGGCAGCAGCCCGGCACTGAGACACAGCGAGCAGCCTTGTGCTCTCCCAGAGAGCCTGTTCCCCAGAGGCACATCCATCCTTGGCCTACCGTGGGGATGCCATGGCTTGTCCACTGCAAGGACAACACTCAGCCCTGGCCCAGATGCTCCTGTCCGAACCTCTGGGCAGCTTTGTAGGTCTCTCTCCACTTCCCTGGTCCTTCTGGGGCTCTGATTTTTGCATCAACTCATTTCACTGTCCAGAGGGGCCGTGGGACAGGCAGGCAGATCTCACTTCCTGGATACAGGAGCTATTTTAAACCACACTTGCTTGTGCTCACAGCTCCATTGCAGGGCTCCATCCCACTGCTCCAGACAGCTTGTTTGCACACAATAGAGCAAAGGGACAGGGGCCAAAAGACATCCTGTGGGCTGGGGAAGATGAAGGATGAAGGAGCAGAGCAGAGGCCGGGGGAGGAAGAAGGCACAATGAAATCACCTGCCCCGGAGGTTTGAGACCCATCCAGGGAAGTGCCCCAGCATAGGGCCATGTGCATCCCCCTGGAGAGGAGGCTTGCTGTGGGCATGGGGGCCAGGCCAACTTGGGGGAAGGTCAAGTGTCCAAGGCGAGCCTGCCACCAAACCAACACCTGAAGTGCAGCTTGGGATGAATCACACAGTGCACTTCAGCTTCCAGCTTGTGTTCTGTGTAAGCGTTAACAAAGGTGGTAACAAAAGCAACGTACAAAGGAAAAACTCCAGGAAAAACTTCATTTGTACCAATTGCAACCACTGCACCAAGCTTCAAATCACCCCGGACTCAGGCTGACCATTGTGCTGCCACAGGGTGTAAAAACAATGCTCAGGGCTGGCAGAGTGTATTGGCAGGGGTCTGGGACAACCTTTTCATCTCTGCTTTCAGCTGTGACCTTGCTGAGGATGCTCTGGTGGCACGTGTGTGATGTATAGGGGAAGGGCACTTTGCTGCTATTCACCCCTCATCTGAGCCATGGTGTGGCAGCTCAGAAATCAACGCACCCTCTCCCAGGGGGATGATTGATATCAATCTGGAGAAGGGCCACAGCACTAATTTCACGTGTAAAAGAGCACAACTTTCCACAAAGCATCCAAGAAAGGAGATGGACTTCTAAGTGCTCCTAAAAATAAACAAAAATCACAGATGGCCTTTCAGATAAGGCAGTCTCAGCTCCAGGAAAGCCAAGCAGCCTATCCGTAGTGCTGCTCCCAGCATTACCCGCCTCCTGCAGTTTCCTTGCCCAGCCAGAAGTCGCTGCCACGAGGCTAATGACTGCCACGACATTCACAGGTGTCCGAGCCCCGAGGGGGCTGCCTTCCACGCAGCAGAAATGTGAGGGGGGCTGATAAGGACTACCACAACCTCCGCCCCACCAGCGATTCCAGCTCGCGCTGGCGTCACTGGGGCAGGGCTCGGGTCAGCCAGATCTCCCTCCAGCCCTGCGTCTGGCCTTGGATGGGGCTTGCAAGCTGCCTGACTTGGCGAAGTTAGGTGGAGGCTTTCCGGGCTGGTTTTAGGACCCTGCAAACATTCCAGCCCTGGGGAATGCTATCCGACCATGGCCTTGCTGCAGAAAATGAGCTCAGACCAGAGCAGCAGCCCAGGAGTGTCACTTCTTACAATAAAGCCCAAGCAAGTTTCAACTGGGCCACCAGGGATCACTTGTGTTACTTTCAGCATGGAAATCTTATTAATAGCTACTGTTTCCAAAAGGTTCAAGCTATTCCAGAAAGTCAGATGAATGTCATTATCTCATTTTGCAAAGGAAAATTTCCATTCTGAAGAGGAAGAACTGGATCCTCAAGGCCACCTGGGAAAGGGAGAGCTCAGCCAGGAAGGGGTTGCTATCCTCATGCCCAACCCTGAGCTGCCTGTTTGCCTTACCTGACTGTGCTATCCAAAAGGCTTCCACTGCTCCTCTCCTTCCTATGACCCCTTCCCACATGTCCAGGGTCAAATCCTGCCCTTCCCTTGCACTTCTCAGTACTCTCCTCTAGCAGCCTCCAGCCAGGGCAGTCTCACCGCTGCTCTTCACAGGGAAGCATCCACAGCAAGAAATAAAACATGGGAAGACGGCCAGGGCAATGAAGGCACTTTCCCTAACACAGAAACCCAATTCCAGAAAAGGGAGAACAACAGGGATACAGCACAGCATGACCAGCCCTGTTGGAAAAAAAGCCAGCCATGAAACAGCATGAATTGCTAATACTTTAGCTTAGGGGAAAATAACCCAGAAGCTGAGGGATTTAAGGAGAACTACAGTAATTAGAGCCTTGATCAAATTAGTCAGCCCCCTAGCAGCAGCAGCAGGAATACTGCTGGAGGCCAGCACTTCTCAACATTTTTCAATTAAAGGGCTGCTTCACCTCTTTGAAAAAAAATCCACTGCTCAGATCAGGCAACAACTCGTTTATGGTCGGCTAAACAGGAGGTGCAAATCTCGTAGCTCCTTTATGGCTTTTATTTCCCTCCACAGTGTTTTTTGCCTCCCTGGGAATATTATTTGGGATTTTTTTTTAAAGTTTTTTAATTTCAAGTGCTTCACATATGACCTGCTCTTGTGGTAAAGTCCCCTAAACATTCCCAGACTGAGAAGCACCACTGTAGGTGGTATAGGAGGCCAAGTATCTATCATGCTGGACTATAAACAGACAGGTATTTCTGATTACACCAAGAAAGCAGGGAGAAGAAGCAGTGCATGCAGGCCCCAACTGGTCCCCCTTTTTTATACAGCCTCAGTTTTATGAACAGCAAAACAGCAGCAAAGGGAACTAGGCATGGGGTTGCACCAAGCTGGAGCAGCTCACAGTGTGCTTATGGGCATCCACAGCAGGAAAGGGTCTTTGGGAGACCTGGGCAGATCAGGGAAGAGCTGCACAAACAGGCAAGTGTCCTGACCCGATGCAGGCACTGCAGAAAGCTGATGGGAGGAGCATGACCGGCATCGTCCCAAGGCAGAGGCATGGGATGGGCCGGGGTGCCTCGCATTGCTTGCCAGGAAACTTTTGAATGGGCTCAACCCAAGAGCTGCTACTGGGGTTTATGAGAGGGGTTGAGTTAGAGGTAAATGCACTGTATCCTGCTGGCCATGAAACAGCTGAATGAAGAAGGTTCAACATGCACAGAGGAAGAAACAACTCTCCTCTGTGCGTGGTCAGAAGTAGCAGCTCTGAGTGACTCACTCCTGCTGACCTCCTTTTAAACCCACGGTCTAACACCTGCATTTGTTTGCTGGTGAGGTGAAGGGGAACTCTACCAGGAAAGTCTACAAAATCTGGTGTGAGGGCTTTATCAGGGAACAGCTTCATTTGTTTTAATTCTATCATTTTGACACCACTGTCTCCAGGCAGGAGAGGTGCAGGAGGTTAAGGCCACAGAGGCCTAGGTGGGCACTCTGGGAGAATCCTGCCCAACTCAGAAAGCAGAAAAACGATCTGTGATCAAGAGAAAGAAACATCTCCTATCAAGACACATGCAGAAATGGAGCCATCATTTCCACTAAGAGCAAGTAGCTGCCCTGAGCTACTGTGTGGGCCCTCAGCAGCACCCCAAGCCTGAATTACTGCAAACACAACTTGACAGAGCTCCCGTGGCTGCCAAGCCAACACCATGCCCAGGCATGCGATGAAACCCTTGACTCAAGTGTGATATTACCTTTAATTCACACTGGCTGGCTATCAAAAGGCATGGGCCATTGCTAATGTTATGCAAGCAGCGTCACTAATTCTCTGTGGTTACAGACCTAACTCTGTTCAAGTGCCACCCCAGACACCTCTGTCACTGCAAAGCCTGCTCACCAGGAGAAAACCTCCTGGGCTGGCTCATCTGCTACTGGGGACACAAAAGCATCCCAGCTGGTGTCTCCAGAAACGTGAGCACTGCCCTGAGCAAGAGCAGGCAGTAGGTTACACGTGCATGCAGGTGCTGACAGAAAGTGCTCTGTGTGTGTTTGTCCCATTTCATGGGGCTCAGCTGCTGAATCTTCCTGGACAGGCTTGTAAACACATCCTCCTTACTGACTGTGGCTAAGCTTGCGGCTCCAACCGCAGATCGGCACACGTTCAAGGTGGGATTTGGATTAATGGCTCAGCCCAGTGGCAGAGCAGTATTGAAAGCAAACAACTAATCTGAGTCTTCAAGTTGGAGGATGGCACTTAGTATTTTGCAGGGAGGGAGAAATCAGCCAAGCAGCTGATGTAATGCGATTATGTCTAAAACTGTCCTTTTGCACGGACGCCCTGAGCTCAGCTGTGCTCTCAGAAGAGCAGCACTACCCTGGGCGAGGTGCCTGTGTGGTGGTTTGGCTGCAGGGGCTGCGGGTGTCCAGATGTGACATGGTCTCACCACCAGCCTGCTGCGTGTGTACGTCTGTGAGTTTGGCTAGCGAGCACTCCCAGCAGCTGATCCCCTGCTCTGCACAGCTGGCCAGACTCACCTTTATCCCCTCGATCCTGAAGCCCAGCGTGGCGGTGGAGCTGATGGTCTCCCTCCACTGCATGTAGCGGGGCTTCGTCACTGCCCGCAGCACGTTCTCCTCCTCGGTGGGGGCATCGGGGTCCACCTCAATCATCTTCTGGTACATGTCCTTCCTCAGGCTCGGCTTCTTCCGGGCCTTTATCAGCTCCTCCTCCAAGTACGTTCTGCAGGGAGGGAGCGGGTGTATGAGCAGGGCTGCCACAAGAGGTGCCATATACCCACAGACAGCCCTTGCCCCAGAAATCAGGCTGATCCAGGATAGCTGATCCCTAAGGAGCAGTGCAGCATAGGAAATAATGGAGCAAGCCTCACTGCGGGTGAATTGATCCTGATTTAATTACCACTCCATCATCAACACCCGATATCTTTTCAGTTCATCAAGGAACCACAACCAGCTTGGCAACAACAAGGGAAATTATTTCTCACACATGCTCATGGCCTTGCTGCTGCCACACTGGCAGACTCCTGGTGCCACCCCTTGTCCTGAGGGGCCCGTACCCCAATGTTCAGGAAACCTGAGCTCTTACAAGCTAAACATGACTTTCAAGATGTGCCCAGGAAACTGTGCACATGCTCTGGGACCCAGCTGAACTGAAGGCAAGAGGGAGGTTACTGTGTCCCATCCTTCAGCATTAGCTGCTGCTCCCTTTGAGGGTCAGCCAAAGCTCCTCTGTGCCTTTCCTGTGCTTTCCAATCCCCTGCACCACGAGGGCTCTGCCTCACCAGTTGCTAAAAGGGGTGTTTTCACACAGGGCTGTTTCACTGATGGTGATAATTTTGCCCAGTATAGGTCTGCTTCAAGTGGACTATCTAGCAAAAGCTTTCTCTACAAGATGAAGCAGAGGAAGGGATGCAACCCTGGCCAAGTGCTTACCACGACCCCAGGTCCAAAGGGTGCAGCCAGGATGGGGGAATGGAGGAAGGAGAATGGAAGGTGCAGAGGACCTTGGTTTCATGCATCCTTCAGAGGAGCACCCGTCTGTGCCAGAGCACACTGGTAGAAAAGCTCTGCACTTTGGCATGCATAAAACCATCATCCACAAAGTAGTACTGCCTGCAGCAATAATAAACCACCATGGAATTCCTCTTGCAGCTCCCAAATCAACCCTGGCTCAGCCTGGAAAGCGCCCAGGGTCTCCTCAAACAACCCCCCAAGATGGGTGAGATGTCCCAGCCAAACAACACAGGAATGATCCTATCTGTCACTGTTCTACACCTTCCACTAGCCATGCCCAGCTCTGCAGAGGGCCAGTGCCCTCTGCCCGGGTCCCTTGTGCCAAAATCCCAGCACCGAGTGTGTGGTGCACCTCCAGAACCAAGCAAAACACACTGGGAAGGTGCTGGGTGGCCTATGTGGGACAGTGTTCCTGCGTCCCATAGGCTTAGCAAGGCAAACGGTGCCTTTGCTTAGGGCAGACACCCCAAGGCCATCAGTCCCTTTGAAAAATACTGCAGGTAAAAGCAATAAAAGTCTTCAGCTGCGATCATCAAACCCGTGATTTTGGGGCAGATGGATGAAAACAGCAGAATAAAGCAGCAGCATGCTAGAAGTGCTGCTCACACTGCTCAGAGAGCTAGAATTCCTTCTGATGAGAATGACAGATCATCAATGTCTGTGGCTTGGTCCTCCCCATTGCCTCAGGCTTGTGCCATCACCAAGGCTTAAGAAAGACAAAGTTTTGTTTAGGAGCGACTGGAGTAGGCTGCCCATCCCAAAGCCAGGTTGGCACGAAAAACCAAACCTGTATCTGCCTGGCAGCAAGCTGCTGGCTCAGAGAACAGGTTTAATAGCCCTGAGGTTTAGATTATTTGCTCAGCCATGGGGATGCCCCATTCCACAGCATTAACTCCATCCATCCTCTCTCACCAGCTCCTCCCACAGCACCATCTTATTTCAGGATGACGATGCCCAGCACATTTGCCCCCCTGCCTGAGCTCCAAAACCCCAGGTGCATAAATCACCTGACATGTGATCTGTGCATGAGAGGCTTTCTTCCTCCCCGAGACAGCCACAGGAGCACCCTGGGCAGCATGTCCAGCAGCTCTCCTTCTGGTGGCTGCTGCCCGGGTCCAGAGTGAGTCCTGTTTCCCTCCCACAGCAGCATGTGTGTGCCAGCCGGAGCCACATGGCTGCGCCGGGCCCTCTGCCCTTCTCTCCACCCCTCCGGTGGAAAGTATTCCCCGCCTCTTCCCTGCCGACAGCCCGGCACGCCAGTTCGAGTTTCACATCGGGATTCAGGAGGGGAAAAAAAGATTCCTCCCTCCCACAGAAATCATCAGCTTTTCCAGCAGCGCAAGCGTCTCCACCATGTCTGGGCTGCGCCTTTGCCAGCGAGGGGGGTCTCAAGCCTTCCTGCCACCAGCTTGCAGCACACCCAGGGCTGAGGGGTGGCCTGAGGCTGCTCCAAAACTGGCAGCCACCTGGGGTCACCAGCCCTGCTCACATCTGCTCTGGGACACCCTTGTCAGCTGTGGCATGGCTCACTCAAAAACTGCTGCTGGCCAAGTGGCTGTAGCCTGGGATCCTGGCGGATCTGGAGATGGTTCTCAAGGAGGACACGGGTAATGTTGCTCATCTGTTAGGAAATGTTTCAAGAGCTTTGCATGGAAGGCACTAAACTACTTAGCACACGCATTTTATCCCTCCAGTGTGCATAGGAGCAAAGGCTACGCAGAGGGAAAATTTCTCGCTCACTGAAATTGTGCCTTTCAAGCATCTTTATTTCACCCCTCTGGCCCCCTGGGCAGGATATCTCCTACACGCCATCCCTTGGCTGTGTCTTCGTGTGCCAGAGAGGACCTCTGAACAGCTACTGTGCCATTCCCATGTACCCAAACCCAAGCAGAGTGCTGTCCCCTCCAAACCTTTCCCAGCATGCAGGACAGCCAACAAAAGGAGAAGGAAGGAGCCTGATGTATCCTTTCCATACCCAGGCTTCCCCATGGCTCTCTCATGCTGTTGGCTGAGCTTTTCCTGAAGAGAGGTGAGCCTGGTGCTCATAATTGTGTGTTTCAGGCAGTTTTACCCAGGACATGCATTTATTTTTGAGTATCCCATCTTAAAACTCAGAAAACATCCCCAAAGCCACTCACCTGACCCCCATTTTGCAGTCCATAACACAGGGGGAGTCAAACTCAGCCAGCAGATCTTCCATCTGGTTGTATCGCTCCCCATCCTTGACCACATCTCCGTGGTAGGCAGGGACATAGGGCTTCAGGACATCGTTCATGAGGCGGTCGAGGCAGCGCTGCTCTGATTCACAGTGCTTCTTCAGTATCCTGCCATTGGCCGCCGCCTTGAAACTACCTGAAGGTGACAAGGGACAATGTGGCACTTGCTTTGGATGGCGGGGGGACGATGCTGTGCCTTCTAAAACAGGAAGGGCAGCCCAACGCCTTGGAAGTGCTTCCATTTACACCTGCACCCAAAGGAGTCCCCACAGGCAGGGACTGAAAAGCTCAGGTTGCCAGAGATTTATGACCAGCACCGTCACATCCCAAACAGGGCAGAGACCCCTCCTGCAGCACCCAACATGTTTGCTTCACATCCTCTGTGCACTTCTCAGTAGGTTCATACCTTTTTGTCTATGCTCATGTGTGGGACACCTTTGTGCTGGGCAGCATCGCCTGCTTTGCAGTGGCTCGGGAGGTGGGCCTGGCTCTCACCCAAAGCACCCAGCTTTCTGCTGCCTGAGGAAAAAGCAGCAATAATACCTGCTGGCCCTGGGAGACTGAAAGCCCAGAGCACCTTCACACCACCTTCCCAGGCATTTAGGTAAGTCACTCTCTGGGGCTAGAGACTGGGAGCTGCAAGCTGTGACACTCATGCAGCAGCCTGAAGCAATTCAGGCCAACAAAGCCCATTAACCTGGGATAACGAAAGGCCTTGCCACCACTCTGTCCCTCCCCACGCTCCGTACCTGCGTGTCCCGCTAGCTGGATCCAAGGGTACTTCTTCTTGAAAGACATCACAAACGGGGACCAGTGCACCATATTCTTGATCTTCCTCCATGACTTGCTCTAAGGGGAAAAAAAAATCATGAAGGTGAATGCAATGTTTTAAGCTTTTACTGTCTGTAAAGTCATTTCAGGTAGCATGCAGCTGTTTTGGACAGAGAAAGAGGCACTGGAGCCAGCGCAGGATGGAAGCAAACAGAAAATCTGCTCTTTTCCCATTGTGCTGTGCCAAGCTGGAGCTGCTGGGCCTCAACTCTACATTCAAAAATCACGAGTAACTTCGCTAAAGTGGATGGCGTTACAGCGTTGTTCCAGCTGGCTGCTCCTGCTGCAGAGCGCCCAGCCATCCACACTGCCTTGTCCCTGCATCCCTCTGCGGGAGTGGCAGGGACATTAACCCATCCCTGAGCACTGGATCACAGCAGACGGAGCGGGAAGGCAACCCAGGACTGCCATCCAGCCACAAAACTGAACTGCACGTCCTGAGGGGAACAAGAGCACAGGCACACAGAGGCTCCCTGCCTGGCGTCTGTTCCCCCTGGAAGGCAGCTGCTGTGTCCATTAAGCTGGCAACCCACGTGCTCTGATCCGCCCGCTCTGGGCCACCCGTAACTACGGTTCAGAGAACAATTCCCTTCTGACATGTTGTGTTTCTCACCAGATAGATTGCTCAAAACTATTTACATGACTGTAACGAAGGCTGCACTGGACGTACGAAAGCCTCCCTCAACGGCTCCTTCCTGCGAGTTTTTCTCTGGATTGTTCTAGGGAACACACCGCCAGTAAAAGGCAGGGGATGACCTCTTATCTTGGCCCCAGAAGGTGACGGCACAAACAAATTATGTGAACAATATACAACGGCAACAATGGAAAAATGCCTTCTTGCGGGAGCTGGGACAAACAGTATAGTCCTTGGCTGCTCCAAGCTTCTGGGTTCAGCTGGAAGCCAGCAGATAAATTATCCTCATTTGCTCCACTCTGAAGGCATGGGAGGGAGCCTTCCAGAAAGCCCAAGTAATCTCTTCCTCGTGTTTGGAGAACTGGCCCCTGTTCCAGTAAGGCTTCACAGACAGGCAGGGAAGAGCCAGCAGCCCCGACTTGCAGTTTGGATGCTCGCTGGGGGTGAACTCACAGCACAGGAATCCGTGCTGGGAACTGCTGACATGTTTAAATGGCGAGCAAGAAGCCAGACCAGGATGTTAGTGTCTAAAGCGTGGAAATTACACTGGGTTATCCCTGCGCCGTGCACCAGCCCGCTGGGGAGCAGGGAGATGCAGGGGCTGCCCAAGCGGTGGGCAGGACAGGGGTGGGAGAGGGCAAGAATAGAAGTCCTTCCCCACCTCGCAGCCTGGGAGGAGCAGGGTAGCCCTTCCCTGGAAGGCTGCCCGTGGCCGGGAGCGTCCCGGCGCAGCCTGGCACGGGTACAGCAGCACAGGAGTTTGGCAGGAGCTGCCCAGGTGCGGGGTGACACCGGGCATCCCCTTCTCCCGGGCTCCTCCATGCCGTGGGCTCACTCTGCCGCCCGCCTTGCTTGCTTTGGCAGGGGGGGTCGGGCAGTTCCCTACCTGACATGAGGATGAATGTTTTTATTTCCACACAGAGTGCCAGAACTTGTGTGTTTTAGCTGTTCTTTGTTCTCCTTTTGGCAGAGAGCAAAGGGGAAGCGGGGGGGGGTGTCCCCTCCCTTTGTTTTTAAAATAGTAACATCAAGTCCTGGCTGATGTCATGAAAAAGGGGGGAAGAAAAAGTCTCCGGGGGAGTCTGGACTCTAAACGAGTGTGACCCACCTCCTCTAAAAGAAGGAGTCCTCCTCTCACTTGCAGCACAGCATAGTAAGTCACCTGGTCCCAGGAAACACGCCAAGGACATGTGCCTTCCCAAGCCAAGATTTTGTTTTTTGGTGGTTAGAGCTTTTTAGGTAAAACCTTGAGGTACTTCAAGGTACAGGCAGAATGAAGGCAAACAGTCCCTAAAGCAGGGCAAGCCACTCTGGCTTCCCCCTGCCTGGGCTTTCCCAGGAGTGATGCTCTCCATTCCTGCCCTGCTCTCAGTGCAGGGAACGATCCCGACTCCCCTGGAGACACAAAACACAACAACCACAACCCTTCTGCTGATCTGAATGAGACAGAGAGCTAGTCACTCAGCACAGCCACCCGAGGAACAGGTAGCACATCCTCACCCCCGTTACGCCAGAGGGAAATGTTTTCATCCAGGCCTCACCCGGTTTCAGGCACACCTTTAGCCAGATATTTCCAACCCAAGTTTTAAGGACATATGTAACGACTCTTTTTATGGCAAAGCTTGAGGCAGCTTCATCCGTTTTAAGCCACTCCCAATCTGCTGGGAATTGACTGCAAGGTCAGTTGTCACTGCCACAGGGGTGATCCACAATTCTGATTCATGCAGCCCCTTTCCCCCAGCTTCACAAGGGCCATCACTGGACACTTACAGGGGAGAGGAGCGACTTTCGTCTCTCAAATTCCTTTAGGAGTCACTGCGTTTTTGTTTTACGCCTGAGCCCCCTCCCAATGTAATAAGGGAAAGTTTGCTTCATCGAAAGGATGTTGCTCTGTTGTGGGAGTGCTCAAAAGGCTGAGTTTTGTAAGGCGCAGCTGCTAAACCAGCAGCTGCATGACTCCATCTGTTCTCTGGGACAGGCTGCAGAGGGGAGACGGAGGCTGGACCCTGGAATCAATGCCCCCAGTGATCCTGCCACTCCCTTTGCCTGAAGATAGCAAA
Organism: Melanocharis versteri; assembly: GCA_013397845.1. Classification (NCBI taxonomy): domain Eukaryota; kingdom Metazoa; phylum Chordata; class Aves; order Passeriformes; family Melanocharitidae; genus Melanocharis; species Melanocharis versteri. The sequence continues at coordinate 118,288 of VZTG01008517.1, forward strand.
AATTCTCCCTAGGTAGAGAGTTGCTCCAAAAGGTCAGCTTTCCCTTGAGCCCCAAGAGAAATGGTAGGTGGCTTTTAACCATCTGCAGAGTCCTCCACAGCTTCTGAGGATGGCAAGAGGTCTCTGTTTATTCAGACACTGATGTGCATTCAGAGATCTCAAAACCCATGGTTTGGGATCCCACTCATGCCAACCCTCATGTGAGGCTCTGCACCCGGCCACAGAAAACCAGAGCCACGAGGTTCACACCACTCCAGTCTGACTCCACAAGCACATGCAGGAAACAGCCCCTCTGCTGCCTCCTGCCCTGCCTGGTGCTATTAATAGACAAAGGGAGTATTAAGGCTATTTACAGTAAAGAAATCTTCTTTAACATGGCCTGTTAGGAGCCATAAGGTTATCGCCTCCAGGCTCATCTGTAACTTTTGGTTTACATTTCAAGGAGTTATTTGCTCACACATCCAGGAGCACAGGCACATGCATGGAGGTGTTACCTGTGGTAACTCCCCAGACTCAGACCAAAGGATTTTTCACCATGCTGGAAGAAATAGTTCTGCAGGTGGCATTACTAAGTGATGCTGGTAAAGGGCAGATATGTGCTCTTCTCATTTGCCTGCAAGGAGGTGAGTCCGCAGGTGGTCATTTCAAAGGGTGAGCACATTTCCAAATCTTTTGCATGATCAAAGCCAGCACCTGATGTGGCACCCTGGCACCCAGCTCTCCCTGAAATCCAGCTCTGTGGCTGCTTTGCCTCCCAGAAAACCCAGGAAGCTGTGTGGACTGACTGCACTTTTGCACAGGCAGCAAGAGCATGGAGCCTGTATAAGCAGGGAATATGCACGAGGCGTCTAATGCAATTCAACACTTTTTATTTAAAACCTGGTTCAGCACCAGCAAATGCCAACTGATTAGCTGTTAAGTAAATTATTTAGTGACTCTGGAAATATATTTAGCAAGGAACGGCACTGTTTTCCCTAATAGTCTGCCACACAGAGCTCAGCAACTGCAGAACCAATTCTAAAAATGAACTTTCCAGGGTATCTGCAGCACTCTGCTTCTGCCTCTGCTCTTACAGCTTTTGCTTGCTGCAGAGAGCCATGCCCCAAGCCTGGGGTGGGATACAGGCCAGAGGAGTTAATCCCTCCCAGTGAGCACCCACAATTGGTCAGTAGGAGAGGAGTGCTGGGAAAACAATTTTATCTGCTGTATGTTTAACTTTACTTATCTGAAGCTTAAAGCAAACTCTAGGCTTTCCCCATCTGTCAATAGAGCTTCGTATGGAAAGAACAACATAGGAGAATTTAGTGCCAGCGCAGAAGGTCAGAGGATACATTGTGTTTAATTAGATTAAACAAAAAGTGACTGATGAGCTCAGTGCTCGCTGTACATTTTCTCTACTGCATATTTATTCCTTTAATGTCTGCTCAAAGGAGACATGCCTTTCTCAGACTGCTTGTTGCCTCCCTTTCCCAGCATGGACTCAGGTGGAATTTGACTGGTGTTATTCCCCATGCGTGGAGCCAGCAGGGTGCTCTTCCCTTTCCATGCATTCAGCCAGAGAGATAGGCAGTAACTAATTTAATTTGCCGAAATGATGCTTTCCTATGGTTTTATGGGACCAAACGTTCCTGGAAATAGCAGGAGCTGGACCTGTATTTTAGTGTTTTTTATCAACTAGAGCATGCATGGTTAGAGGCAAGATTACACAGCTGGGCCAGGGGATGGAAAAGAGTGGGAGCAGCATTTAAATTAATGATTTTCCCAATTGTGAAAAGAACGTCAGCTTCTTTCTCCCAGGAAATATCACAAAATATCAGAAGAGGTGGAGAAAAACTATGAGGAGACAGTAGTGTCACCAATGCCCACTGCTTCCCTAGGCTTCACTAGCGTTGCTGCAGCCCAGGGACTTGCATAAGTGACACCCTGGCTTTCCCTTCCCTTTGGAGAAAGCCCTGCTCCTGGGGGCTTCACTTCCAGCTCTTCCAAGGAGTGACATGAAGCTGTGGTGCTGCGGTGCCAGGGGCCCCCGCAGGCTCCAAAATGTTTCCCCCACAAGTAGGAGGGTCAGGTGGCCAGAGCCTTTCTAGTTTAAAAAACCAAGGCAGCAAGAGCTGAGAAGGGCAGACTTTGCACCACAGAGGCCTCCTCTTTAATAAATAAATGAGTGGGGGGAGCGTTTGCCCGCAGAGTTCACTCCATGCCAGCCTGCTCCACGGACATGCACATGCAGCCAAGGAAAAAGAGGCCATTTAGTTTTCCATGTTTAAAAGAATGAATGTGTTTTCTTTTGCTCTTTAAAAAGTAGTTAAGGTTTCCCTAGTGATGATTGTTTCCCTTGACTGGGAAAAACCTTGTCACTCCAGCCGCGGCAAGGAGGCCAACTTTGCTCATTGTGCTGGATGCTGGGCACGGAGGGCAGTGGGGCAGAGCTGGCAGGTACCACAGAATGCCTCCTCCTGGTGTGTCCTGGCTTGGGGGTGACCAAAATGCAGGATTCCCAGTGAAAAACCTGTGATGGGATGGTGCAGAGCTGGGGTTACGCTCTGCTTGGCTCTGCCATCTCCCAGCCCCTGGAACAGCTGCCTCTGTCCCAGCAACAACAGAAAGAGCCCAGTCACCGCTTCAGCACGCACCAGGCTGTGACCACTGACCCTGATGCTGGCAGCAAGTGACAGCCCATATTTTAAATCGTCTTCCTCCTACACAAACTCCTCTCATCCTTGCCGATGCATTTCCTTCCGTGCTGCACAGCAGCTAAATAGCCTTGTTTTGGCCAGAGGAGCAGCTGGCAGTGGAGGAGGGGGGCTTTGGATCAGTAGGCATTTATTGATTTAGTCACAAAAGGTGTAATACAAAAGTTTCAGCAGCTCCCCAAAACCTGGCAGAAGCAATGCCAGTTCCACGTCCCACAGATGCTGCTGAGCAAAGAAAAAGTGAGGCCCAGCATCAGACCTCACTGAAGTTAATACAAGGAAATACAGTTTGATGACTGAAAGGCACTTCTGGGTGCCTAGAAATTCTAGTGCAAACCCCCAAGCCCCATTAGATAAATTATTTTGGTGACTGCAGTATAGATGCTCCTGTTGGGGTGTAGTTACTGCTGTTGGGGTGTAGCAACTTCTGCTACTTTCCAAGGTCTCCATCTTATTCAGAGTGAGAAAAAATCCTAATATGTGCATTCTTTTACTTCAAACACTTTGTTTTTCAGAATAGTCTCATTTTAGCCTGGAAGGATTTTGCCTTTCACAAGAGAGAAGCCACTCCCCTCTGGCTTTGTGAGGAATGTCCTTTTCTCTGGTGGGATCAGGGAGTTGTCCCACCAAGACCAAAGATCTGGGGTAGAGGGTCATAGAGATAAAGCTACTGCTTCTCTGCTGTCTGCAGAGATCAGCATGCGCGATAGACGAGCCTCAGTAAAAATGCGTGGAAGCCAGGAACATCTGCTCGGATCATGGAAAAAATATTCCAGTGTATTGGAAAAAACCAGGAGCTTGTTGCAGGCTCCCTCTTCCTGCTTGTGATGGAAGCAAGGAGAATTAGAAACAGCAGAGGCAGATGAGTGAGCAGCAGTCCTTCAGCTTGACCTCCCCTATGACAATGGAAGGAAACAGAGCGGCTGTGGGAGCCGGGAGCACAGCAGTCACCCATCGCCTGGGAGGACATTTGGAATCTCCTCACCCACAAAGCGCGAGCAGAGCGGAGCAGCAGAGCAGGAGCCACGCCAACATTACACTCAGGGGAAATGGCTACGGAGAGAAGTGGTGTCAGACCTCTCTGTCCAGTTCGGCAAAGCAGGAAAGAAGACAAAAAAGCCTAAGTGAGAGTGAAGGCAAAGCCTGCATTGGAGCTCAGAGTAGCTGAGACTCAAAGCTGCAGCTGTCTCCATGAGGCATTTCTTCTGGTGGAGAGCCTTTACTGAAGCAAAGCTGAACACCTCCTAATGCAGATCAGCCACAACTGACCCTCCCATAAAGCCAGTGGAACTATTAATTGCCAGCATTAGACATGTTCAGCCTACTTTCCTGAGTGGGAACTGATCCAGATCTCTGCAAATGTATTTGTTACTCATTATGTACACACCAATAAGATTCGTTAAACCATTTCCAGCTTGGAAAAGGTAAGCAAGTAATTCAGAAACAGCAAATCACTTTTGGTGGACTGCTACTTAAGCTGTACTCTGCTTCTTCCTCAGAAAGCAGATAGCCTTTAAAAGTCATCAGACTATAAAAATCCTTGCCGGTAGCCAAAAGTGGGCCTTGGTGAACTGATTTGTGAGAAGAGTCCCAGAGCACTGCAGCTCATTGGTGCAACACGCTGGTGCACAGAGCTGCAGGCAGCCAGATCAGGCGTCCAGCTGAGAAACGGGATGTGCTGCCCAAAGATCTGACCCTGTATCCCTCTATCAGGGAACTTGTCATCAGCTTTGATGGAAACTGCTCTGTTTCCATCTGGAGACTTGTGTTTGATCCCTTTCCCAGTTCCAGGGTATTCACCACCATCCTTCTGGTTCCAAACATCGTTTCAGCTCATCAGCTCCTGCAGCAGCACAGCACACACTGGGGACATGGGCTCCTGAGTCTGTGCTGGCTTCTCACTGTCAGAGTGCCAGCAGGGAAGGATCCCCGCAGCCTTCCCAACCCTGCCACTGTGAATCCCAAACTGCTGCTAGCTCCTACATGCTGAGACCAGGAGATGTGCCCTTCTTGACAGCAAACAACTGCATCAGTCTCTGGTTACTTGATTTGAAGTCCAGCTCGGCACCCTACAGGCCAGAGCTGCAGCTTCGGGTACGGAAGAGACTCAGAGCAGTGGTTTGGTAAGACACAGCCTTCCTGCAAGAAACAACCTGAACACAAAACCTGTGCTCATACACGTCAGGGACATGGGATGGGAGCCATGTCCTCCCAAGGGATGAGCCAAACCCTGGAGTCCTTGGGAAAGAGGGGTGTCGGCACAGGGCACGTTGGAACACACACAGTCAGACCAGCAGGAGACGGTAAAATCCCAGTTATTTCCAATCTGGCTGATTTAGACTGGTAGATAGAGTTAATCATAGGACAGGAGCTGCCAAACACTCTCTTCTACAATTTGAAGGTAAGCTTTTAGAGATTCAAACCAGGATGACACATTTACAGTCTGCCTGGAGGCACTTGGGTCAGAGACACCAAATGCAGGAGTAACCTCAATGACTGGAACAAAGCAGCTTTTAATACTTGGTTTCTTGAATCTGATTTCTTTCTGCCAGCTTCAGGAGGCGACCCAGAAATCTTGGTACTGGACTAGTCTGCTCTCTGACACGGGCCATAACATGAGCTGAAATGCCCAGAGCTCATGTCCCCAAAGAAGGGGGTGCACAGGGATCTCCTCCCCCGACAAGGCTGAGAGCAGGCACACGCTCTGGTGTGATGATACCACATCACTCATCCATTCAGTCTGACATTACCAGGCAGGGTGGACATGGGCCAGACAGGGCTGCCACTGACTTCCAGTGCTGCTGTAGCTATGTGAAGTATTTCCTCTGGCATAGCACAGAGGGCATTGATACGGATGATGTAAATGTAACACACCAGGAGCATAATGCCCACAAGCACTGAGGATGCATGAGCAAGGTTAACCAAACCAAGTCATGCGATGTCAGTGAAGCAATCTTCAGGAGAAGCTGGATGAGAAAGGCCTGGCTTGTAGACTTGAGCTTTGCTGCTGCTGAAACCCCCCCAACTGGTTTTGGACACAGAAAACCCTTCCATCGCTGTTCCCTTGCTCTGCCCGCTCATGGAGTTAGATCCCTGCTCTTCTGCTGTTTGACCCATAACTGCACTCACTTTGTGGAGTGTGTGCGTGAGAAATGCAACTCTTTCCCATGAGCATTTCCAAGTGAAATGTTCAGATGCTTTTAAAGTGCCTTCCGTGAAGTGGGAAGGCAGAGCTGGAAGGGAAGAAAAGAAAGAGCCAAGCTCTGGCTGTGGAAATTTGTTTAAAATAGAAAATTTTTAAAATTAGTCATTAGCGCTGAACATCCTCACATTTACTGGGTATAGGAAGTGTAAAAAGGTGATTTAGAAGAGCAGTTATAAGTTTCATAAACATGACTAAACTCTAAAGCTTAATGTTCAACAGGCGTGACCTTTTAATTCCCCTTTAAATCAGTTTAGCACTTTCATTTGTGTTTGGAGTCCCTCATGTTTGGATAGCACTTTGGTGATTTAAAGTACTATTTAGGAGTTTTATTGTCTCTCCTGCTTTGGAGCTGGGACCACAAATCCTCTGCTAAGTGGCTGGAGGAGTTTCTGCTTGCACAGGAGCTGCTGGGAGCACCAGCCTGCCTCGGCCGTGGCTCCCCAGCACTCCCAACACATCACCATGGGATGGTCCCCTTTTCCTAGGCAGCTCCTAAATATAATCAGCAACCAGCAGGAGCTCCTCCAGGAATGGAAGTGCAGTTTGATCCTCCTTGGTCTCGGATCCCTACAGAAGGAGCGCAGTAGAAAGACGAGGGCTTTGGGAAGCCTCTTTGCCCAGAGAGGGGCATTGCAAGCAGCCAGGAAGCCACAGGCACACGCCACGCAGCACCTTCCTCACAGCCGCAGACCTGCTCCATATGCTCCACACAGTGCCCAAAGCATCTTCCCAGGAGACTTGGCACAGCATCTCAGAGGTTTTGGTCTTTAAAGAGTACTAAGGGCTATTAAAAAAGTGGCCTAAACCTGAAGGCAAAGAGAGATTTGTTACAGTCACTGTGCACCCACAGAGCAGTCTCCCCATGTGCTGCAGGTAAGGGCAGTGCAGCTCAGCTTTTCAGCTCTCTATTGCTCCCGGCACCAGGGCTTGTGGGCATACACGAGACTTCTCTCCATCAGAATGAGACAGACACAAGCTCGTCCACCATGGTCTGCTTCCAAGCCCACCCTGTTGGTGCCCTGAGACTTTCTCCTCCACCAGCTTTCCAGCCACATGGCCCTGAATGGATATGGGAAGCACAAACCATGCACTTCAAAAGCAGCTGCTTGCGGGGACTCCTTTCTCACTGGACACATCAACCACAGGCTGTGCTGGAGCCAGGGGCTCACAGGAGCTTGGCAAGACCAGCTAATTGCAGGGCTTCAAACATGGACCATCTAACACTTTCAGCTGCTCATTCCCAATTCTCCACACAGCAGCGTCAGGCTGAGAACAGGCACTGTATGCCCGTCTACTTCAGCCACATTACCCCCTTCCCTATCCATACAGATCCAGACCCAGCTGCACTCACGCTCTGCCAGGCAGGGTGCTCGTCACTGCCACACCCAGGAGCGGGCTCACCCAGCCTGGTGAGGACAGAGGGTGGCAGCAGCCCGGCACCAGCCGCTGTGCCATGTGGGACCCCGGAGACCAGGATGGAGGGAGGAATTCATGTTAACAGCACACCTCAGCTGCCCCCCGGCCCACTGCAGCAGAAGGGCTGACAGCGAGCAGACCTCACACAGAACCAGCAGTAATTTTATCCTCGGCTTCATTGGCGGAGTTAGAGCCCTATGCGCACCCCTTCACCATTTTAGTTATGAGTCATCGAAAAATGTCAGCTGCAGGCACACAGCTCCACTCCTGCGGGGCCAGGTACATACCTCTGCTCCCAAAGCCAACATCCTGCCATGCCTGCCTGCTGGGAGAGCATCCGAGGAGCCGGCTGGGCAGCCCTGTGCCAGGGGAAGGCCAGCACGGCACTGGGAGAAGAAGCTGTCACGGCAGCAGGCAAGGAGGTTTCTCCCTACACCGCTGCTTCCACGCTGCCTTTGAAGCTTGTGCGCAGAGCTGGCAAGCCCTGCTGCACCCTGGCACTCCCCTGAGCCCTTAGGGAAAGGAACGGGATCCTCAGAGACACGGAGAGGGTTACCCAACCCTACATCCTGGTGCGGCACGCGGGGTTGGATTTTCCAACCCAACCATGCGCTGACACGCAGGGGTGGGGCGGGGGAAGAAAAAGAGGATTTCAGCTGTTAACTCCTAAGAAATTGAGGACAAAACTTACCACTCCTGTACAACTGGCCACAATCTCCTGTGAGCTGGTGCATGCCATGCTGCAGAGGTGCCAGCCAGCGGAACACTGGGTTTTTGGCGGAAAGAGGATTGCAGGGGCCAGCAAAGAAATTTGCTGCTTTGGTGCATGTTTACAGCCTTACACAGGGTGCTGGGGAGGAAAAGGTTTCTCTAACTCAAAAGGGAAATGCTCATCTGAAACAGGAAAATGGAACTTTGTTTTGCGCATTAATAGTGGAAAATCACCTCTGCAACGGCTGTGTGTTGAATCCCTGGGTGTGCAGCAGGGAGAGGATGCTGGGGGAAAAACCCTGACCCTGCCAAGTCGGCTCACTCGGGACCCCAGGTAAGCCCTGGGGACTGATGCTGGCACAGGCACAAACGGAGACATGCTGAGGTTTTGGGGGGAAACTACTCAGTCAGGGCAATAGTAGAGTTGGTGAGTGCCCTACGTGGGATCCCGGATGTGGGAAGAGAGGGTCTAAGTTCTACAGCAACTCTGACAACACGTTGACCACAAACAGCATCACCCAAGGATCACCCAGGCAATTCAGGTTCATAAAGACAGATCCACAGATCTGATTGCTTTTTTAAAAAAGGGAAATTGTTTCTAAACCAAATATTTCTCTTGAAAGAGGCTATTTTAAGGTGAGTGGAATGACACAGTGTGACATCCTTTAAAGAGGTAGAGATCATGGGTTTCACATTAAAACCCAGATAGCCTTCCTTGGAACAGCACTGTTATGGTTGAAGAGGATTCTCGAGAATTTTCTGGTCCAAAAAAGGAGACAAAGATGAAGGCTAGTTATATATCTAGCCATATAATCGTGAGGGCACTTGCACAGGCAATACAATGAACCCATTATAAACATGGGTGTAGCACAGGCAGAGTTCAGCTCATTGTGTCCTAGTGTTTCTAAATATATTTTGTCTTGAGGGAAGAGCAAGGGAGAAGAGAAATGAATACAGGGAAGACGCCCAGTCTTCTGAACAACTGGGTTTTCCATCAAGGCACAAGCCCACGATCTCTGAGGCTGTGTCTGTGGGTAGCAGCCGGCTGCTGAAGTCCTCCTGCTGCAGGCAACTATGTTCAGCTTCTCTTAGAAGGTGAAGGAAGCAGAAAAGGAGGAAAAAAACTTAGTCATCTTCTCCCCTCAAACAGTTCGCTGTTCATTTACTTCAGCAGCACATGAAGCACTTAGTCACTCTGTCTCTGACAGGCTTTTTCTACTTTTTATTTTTCCAAGTCAAAATAAAAAGACAAAAAGGAGGTTTCTTCCCAAATAAGCAGCTAGTGGAGGAGGCTGGGGGTGTGAGCAGCGAGTGACCAGGACTTCACCCCACAGCTCAGTGGCTGCTGCAGACACCCAGGCAAGTGTTTGCAGAGTGCAGGAGGAGAGAGGGCAGGCGCTGCCACTTCCTCTCGCTCAGTGACAGCTCGATGAGCTGCTTCAGCAAGCTGAGGTGCCAAGCATCCTCAGGAGCTGAGATCTGCTTCATGCCCCTACAGGCAGCTGGTACCTGCCCTCACAGTAAAATCAGTGTTTTAACACGCCACTTACACTCCAGGTGTTTTCCTGCAGCAAGGCAAGGACCACCCTGCAACCTAAACCACACATGCAGCTTCGATGTCCTCCATTCTCCAGCCCAGAAATACACTGTCAGAACAGCACTTCTTTTGGGGTTGATTTTAGCGAGCCAGCAACCACAGCTCCTGCATTAGAGTCCTTAAGGATAGAAACTTTCCTCAAAACTGGCTTTGTCCAACAGTGTTGTAGAACACAGGAAAACTGCTGCCCCTCCTGACTCCTCTCATCCTCAGGAGCACAGAGGGCCTTGACATTGTCCCTTCCTCCGGTGAGCCTTTTGACTGTGAAATGCAGGCACCCACACCAAGGTGCACACTGGTGCTGAAATGCTGCCTCAGAAGGGAAAGCTTGAACAGCAGCAAGAAACAAAGTGTCTCCGAATGCAAGAGCAATCTAGAGCTGGGCACCTGGTTTCTCTCCCATGCACAGTATCGTGCAGGGTCTGAGGACTGGGAGGCAATCCCCAAAACTCCCACCATTTCTTCCCCCACCAGAAAGCAAACCCGCTGGCATGGCAGTGACCCAGTGCACTTTACAACTGACTCAGGATGGGGTTTTTGGAGGACTCAGAAGGCACCCAGATGGCTCACAGCTTCCTGTTGCTTCAGCTTTACAATAAAGCAACATAAATAGATCTTCATTCTTTGTTGACATTTGATGCTGTACAACAAAACAGGCATTGTTAACCTAAAAATAGGAAACGCTGTGGCAGCTTTGAAGAAATTCAGCGTTTTTCCTGTACTGATGCAAACACAGTGGCCGAGTGCCAGATGCCTCTGTCCTGCTTTGAAGAACGATGAAATTCTTCACAGTGCTCATACATCACCGCTTTGTTAGCACCCGGCAAGCTCCAGCGACACCAGCAAACCCTGGTATTTACTTCTCCTGCCTCGTAAGGGAGGGGGGGATGCTTACTGCTACATTTCATCCCTGGTGGAGATGGACAGCCCTGGGCGCCTATCACTGAGCAGAGCGCAGGCGGAGGTTGCCAAGGCACCCGCTGACTCACAGCCGGGCCCCACTTCTACATTTTTCCATTACACGGTGTTGAAGCTTGCAGAGCAGGAGGTAGCTTTCCTGAGTGAGCAACTGAGAGATCGGCGAGATGGCAGAGCTCTGCAAGGCGTGCTGCGTGCTACTTACACCACGTTTAAAAGAAGGAGTGCATGATGCAGCCAGAAAGCCGCCTTGCTCGGAACAAATGAGTGCACGTTTTCAGATCTGGCTTGAAAAAAGGGCATACCTACTCTCACACCCCTCAGAGTATGGGTACAGAAAAGTCAAGGTTCCAAGTAGAGCAAGGTGTGGGCGGAGAACCAGAAATTCCTGGTGACTTTCCCTGTGGAGCACAGGGATAACTCCTGGGGGAGGATGGGCTGACACAATCCTTACTCCAGTGTGTTACACAGGTACCTGGGCATCCTGGGACCAGGGCAGTGCGGCTGTACTAGCACAGGCACTGCTGCCAGTCCCACCTACGGGGATGACCACCCCACCGCTGTGCCATCATCTCCAGTGCTATTTAAGGGGGCTGAGCCAGCTCTGCTCATGCTTGGGACGGGCCAATGCCTTGCAGCATGGATGGGGAGCAGCAGCACAGCCTAACCAGCCACATGACCCCAGCCAAGAGCAGCTGCTTGCCATACACACAGTCTCTCGCAGCTCCACGCTTTGGTGGCTCTCAGGGTCAGGTCTCTCCAGATGTTCATCTTAGTTCATGGACTGATTTTAACTCTCCTCTCCCACTGCTGGGTGCCAACAACCACAGGGATGGTTCTTCAATCAGCAGCTTGGGGCAGCAGCCTGCCCAGCTCCTGCACAAAGCCAGAGCTATGTGACACCTCTGGTCACAGCTTATCTACCACCCACACAGCTCAAAGCTGCAGGCCAGGCTTGTGAGGTATTAAATGCCACTGCACACAGCAACTTATGCAGTTTTTAACCACCTCAGAGCCTCAGAGATGGGCAACTGGGGAACATCAAGCCATTTTTGGGCATACCTATTTCAAATACAACTCAAACATTTTGAGGGATGGAGTATGCTTGCTAGAAGTTCAGCTAACTGTTGGACAGTTTAACATATGGTGTAATTTCATCATGACAATTTGGGATTAACATTTTAGGGTCAGTGTTTCCTCTTCGGTTCAGTTATTGTCCAGCGCACACAATCCTGTTTGTCCTTCCCTGGTGTGGGCAGAAGCAGCAATCTCAGCATTCCATGCTGGGATCTCCTGCCCTGCAGGGTTAATTCCCCTACCACTCTGGGGCACTGTGCAAGTACTGGGAGGCTGCAGCTGTCTCACAAAGCCACCCCCCTTAGCACTGTGCTGGCTCACAGTGTGGCAATCCCTTCTGCGGAGTCAGGGACCAGCAGACAGGCGTAAAACTAAAGTATTAGTTCAGTGCTACTGAATCGTGGCTTGGGAAACCTCCCCTGTCTGAAGCGAAAAAAAAAAGGAAAAACCCCATGTGTTTCCAAGCTCTTGAATTGCTCCTGTTGCTGATTAGGGATGGAAGGAAGCTACAGACATGGAGTCTCACCTATGGGATGATTGCTAGAAGTTCCCCATATCTCCCTTGCAGATTTTCTATACGAAAAACACGTCCAGCTCTCTACAGAAAAGCACAGAGACCTTCACAGTCTCGGAACAAAGGGTACCATGATCAACTCGAAATTGCAAGTTACCTTTTGGAGCTAGTTGCTTTTTGGTGACCTTGCTGAGCTCCACTGCTTGGCTCCACTGTTTTGGAGCCACTGTTTGGCCTGTGGAGAACAAAACCTTATTTTTTACTGCTAGAGTCACAACTCTGTGCAACAGCATATGGCTGTCAGGGCCTCTCAGGGATGTAACTGGCCTTACAGGATCCCTGGCCTTACATGGAATGAGGAGGAGAGATTTGCAGAAAATGAGCTGTACTGCTTTGCAAATGTACTATCCCTGTCCCATGGCAATCTACTAATAAAAGCAGTATTTGCATTTTTTGCATAAAACCAATTTGGATTCACTGTTCCTTCACCTGCGCAAACACCAGGACTCTCTGCATGAAAAACAAGTTAGGAAGCTACTGATGAAAAAGTGGCATTGCTGATGCCAGCACTTCAGGAACTACTGAAAATGTTTCAAGTGCTCCCTCTTAGAGCAGGCAAAGTGTTTCAAACCGTGGCCACCACAAGACATTTGAGTCCCAGTGACATCCCAGTCAGTGGGGGAGGCTCACACCTCCTCACCAGTGTACACCAGTACCACATGCCTAGGATGGCACAGTTACCTAGGGACACGCCCCCAGGACACCACCAGGGAGAAGGATCCATTTCTCCTGAGCTGGCACCTCTGAAGTGTCCAAGAAAACTGCTGCCAGTGCTCTTCCTGCACACAGGCCCTGGGCCAAGGGCATGATTGCCACTCCGGGGTTCGGTACCGACCGTACGCCAGCACTCGCAGAGCTCTGCACAGGAGCTATGCAAATGTTGTGGCTAAATCTTCTCCGTTCCTAATCACAAATGTAATTGTGTATGCAAAGCTGGTGTGGCTGCCTGGCCCCTCGCCTCAGCCTGCTCACCCCTTCATGAGGGGAAGGCAGGGACCCTCAACACCCATGCTCCAGCTCATGAGGGTAGACGTAAAAATCTCACAAGACCTAAATCTGTTAGTGGCGTTGTCCAGGCAGTGGTACTGTGGATGCAGAGGAAGAATAAAAAAAATCCATAAATCAAAGTATTTCATCTTGGCTAACACGTGTCTATGGAAACAGCAGCACAGGTCTACCCCTCTCATGTAGCCACCAGCACAAGTAGACATGGCACAATTGGAGGAAAGATGTCCTATTTTACTTAGATTATAAAGAACTGTAAGCTTTTTAGGGCATTACAGTTAGTGGTTCTGTAATGGAAAAGTTTATATGCTGGAAACAGTGTCTTGTTAATGAGCTAAGGTATTTTTAGTATTTTTAATAGCCACAGAGTGTTTGAGATTTTAACAAAAAACGTGTTGATGAGGTGACTATTTGTGACACCTACTGATGTGCCAGACAAGAACAAAGTATTCTCAAGTCAGTGACTGGCACATCCCAAAGAGTGGCTAGATGAGGGGAGGGTGGAAGAGGAGATTTTTGTTTTCAGTATAGGGAGGTAGTTAAAAAAGGATCATTGAAAGCATTTGGAAAGTTTTAGCTGTGGCAAGCAACTAACAGAGACTCTTTTGGAAGATGCAGGTCCCATCAAGAGGTTGTTAATTCGAGTTTAAGCAGCTCCGATGGAAAGGAGCAGAAACACTTACAGAACCGAGGATCTGGACAAAATCAGGAGGGGAGCTGCAGCTGTGTTTCAGCTGCACAGCAATCAAGGCTGGGATTTGGGACTGGCAGCAGAGCTCACTGTGAGGGCTCCTGGTTTCAAGTGGAAAGTTTTAGATGCAGGGGGATGGCTAATGCTCATGTGGGGCACCATCCTTCGCTCCACAGCACCGTTGCTTCCTTAGATCAGGAAGAGGACAACATAAAAAATTATCCACTCCAAGAGTCTGGTCTCAAGAGCTGGATTTTGTGAGTCAGTCCTGGGTCTTGTTGAGTCTCCTAGTCTCATTGGAAAATATGAAAAAAACACCCTCTCTTTAGACAAGCCTGCCCTTTGTGCGCTGGAGATCCTGTTCTGGTGGCGTGGGGCTCTTCACCACTCCTGTGCTGCTCTTGGGCCACGATGGGAAGGCTGTGATTTGGGGGAACCACCCTGCCCCAGCTGGCCATAGGAGAGCAGTTCCTGAATTGAAGGCACGTGGTAAATGCACTCTGGATGAGCTTCCCTTTACAGAGCCCTGTTTGAGCAACTTTCTGGAGCCAACTTCTAAAAGTCTGCAACTTTTAAAGCACCCAGGAGCATTGCCTGGCTGTAATTTAACCTTGTGATAATTTCAACCTGTGTAAATGAAAGCCATAGGGGCAACTTGTGCCTTTCAGCCCTGTGAGAGAGCAGCCATGTCAGCCCAGCATCCCATGTCAGCTGAGCATCCCATGTCAGCCAAGCATCCCGTGCTCAGGAGCCATTAACACCTGCGTCAGGGGAAGGAGGACAGAAAGAAATGGAATACAAAGCCTGAACTCAGGGTTGGAACTTTGCCCTTTGGGTAGCTGCAGGCAGTGGGGGCTGCACGCATTTGCTGCATGCTTTGAGAAAGCTGAGAGCTGCACACAGTGATTGAGAGTTGATACCAGAGCTGTGGTTACTCATATTAAGATGGCACTCCAAAATCAAGCATTGGTCCCACCATGCACTGTGCTACATCATCTGGGCATATGTGGCCAAAGGTATTTTCCTTCCTGACCCATTCCTATCCCACATACACAGTGCTTGCTTCTCCCCCTCCTTATTTTCTGCTGGACAGACAGCAAAAGGAACTTGACCAGCACCTCACTGTGGCCATCTCTTGCAATGGAGAGAGCCAAGGAAGTGCCAGATGCTCACTGTATCCTGGAGCCCCATGCCCCAGGGCAGTCCTAGTGTGATGCTGATAGTGTGCCTGGCAGCCAGCTCCTTCCCTGGTCCACCAGCAGCCAGAATTCGCTGTACTATCACTTTGGCACACTCCTTCCTTCCCTGGCAAGACAGGCCAGAACTAAACTTTTCCATTGAGACGGGTAAACAAAGACTTTGCTTTTTCCCCTGTAACAGAGTTTAGCCCAGGAAGTCACATGAGCGCAGCTGCATCCAGCATGTATATCCAAAATGGCTCAAGCTGCTGGCAGAGTATGGATGTACAAAACCTGATACAGGACAAAGCTCTGCCCTGGAAATGCACTTGCACCAGTGCGTGGAATTGCACCAGAAACATCCTGTCCTTCCGCACAAAGGCCAAATCTGACCCTTCGCTGGAGTGGATTTCCCTGCCACACACTATGAGTCAGGGAGGACACACTGTCACTAAGACTGTCAGAGCCAGCTCTGTGTCCTGGCTCTCCCCCTAACTTCCCACAGCTCCCAAAGCCTCCTCCTGAATTGCTGTCATTTGTTGTCCCAGTGCACAAAAGGCACCTTCGGCAGGACACTGAAATGCAGGTAACAGGAATTTTGCTGCTGGAGGAGCCTGGCTGCCCCAGCCAGCCAGCCTGGGGACAGAGGCTGGAAAACTACAGCGCAAAATAGCTGTGCTCTGGAGTACGGAGAAACTATGAGCAGTTTGCCTTAGGGGCAGCAAAAACACAGGGATTTGCTGATGGTCATTTTCTGCTATTAGAGCAATAAATCCATTCAACTGTCAGCCAAAATGCCAGAGAAAAAGAATGTGAGCTTAGAGAAAACAGGAAAAAAAAAGTGTTATTAATTGAAAATATTTTCCAGCAACTTTCAGAGGCAGTTCTGAGCCCAGCACCAATCAGTCAGAAAACCTGCTACCTCTGAACCTGTGCCAGGCTACCCCTGCAGCTATTGTGCTTCCCCTGGACTTCGTCACCCTGCACAGAGATTTACAAACTCCAAAACACTGTGAATTTAATCTGAAGCCCTTGAAGAAGATAGCAAACACAGATTGTGCCCTTTCCTCTTCCCAGGGAGGAAGGCAGGCTAGGAGGTTCAAGGGCAGCACGAGGTGTTGACTTGGCAGTCTGCAGGGCTGATGCTGTCCCGAGCCTGCATTTTGTTCGCTGAAAAATAATTTTCATCAATGCCATTTTACTGCATCCCCACTTGTGCCTCTTCTCTTACCTCTCTTCCCTCTTCGGTGAGCTTTTCTGGATGTTTTCCGATGGAGCACATTGTCCTGGTAACCTCAAACTGACTTGTGGGGAAAATGTAAGGCAAACTGGCCAGGCAAGCAGATCTGTGGTGGCTCAGCTTCTCCTAAAGCTGAATCCCTGCTGCCGCCTGCAAAGGCACCTTCAGCATGGGCTGCTGATAGCAGACAGGATCCATCATCTTGTGATCCTTTTGCTGCTCAACGGGACATTTCCAGCCCCTTTATTGGGGCTGCCCATCTGGAGGCAAGAAGCTCTGCCCCTGTCTCGTTCCCAGTAAAAGCATAGACATGGAGGCGTTTGGCTGGAAAACTGTTAGTAATCCCATTTCCTGGGGATCTGGGGGCTGTTGCCTCAGCTGGAGTCCCCCACCTCATGCTGCAATACACCATAGCTGCCTGGTGGGAGCCAGTGACAGCCAGTTCCAGCGTTCCCACTCAACGGCTCGCTCCCTACGGAAACGAGCTGTCAGGGCTGCACAGCTGGGATGACAGCTTCCAGTTGTGCTGTGCTCTCGGCACGCAGCCCATTCCCGGTGGATGGGCAGGATCCTCAGCCTAGGTACTTTCCCCAGGTCCAGCAGGCAAGCTGTTCTGTTCTGATGCCTCCAGCTGATTTTGGCAGCTGTGAACGGAGCAGGTCGCTCAGCGGGTCAGCGCTTGCTCTCAGTGACCGGGAAAGATGGGTCAGCGCAGCACAGGGCTATCAAACTGCTCCTTCATGCCAAGCACTCCCACCTCTTGCTCAGAGACAGGGAGGTCCCAGGCTGAAGTGCTGCCAGACCTGCAGAGTAATCATATCACCAGAAGGGCAGTGGCCCCTCTCCCTGTGGAAGAGAGCGACTTTCCAGGACTGGGAGGATGTCCCTGATTTGGGCTGAGCAGAAACTCAGTTGCAGCAGTGAGACTGAGAGGCAGGAGGGCAGGAGCCCAGCGCCCTGGCACTGGTGCCCAGAGCATGGGGTTGCTGTGGGACAGGCAGTCTCACTGGAGCACAGGGCTTACCCCAGGGCTCATCTTCAAGAAGATGAGCAGAGCCAAATCTTTTGCAGGACAGACCCATGATGGGTTTCTTGACGTGGGACCGGGTCGGACTACCATGATCCATCACCGCTTTCTGAATTCAAGGCCAGGCTGTGCTATCTGACCACATTCATACTGGGGCAGGGTGGAAACTGAAAGCCATGGTGATGACCCAGCTGAGGGGAAAGGAGGAATCAGCTCGACGTGTTGTGATTTCCGCTCGGCCCTATTGATTCCTGCAGTTACTGAAGTGGCACTGTTTGTTGATGTAACAGGGACTGACTCAGTGGGAACAAACCCCAAGGGAAAGGTCCATCTGAAATATTTGTTCCTATTATTTACTCTGTGGCTTAATCAGACATCTCTGCAGAAAAATTAGAAATTACCTCGCCTTGTAATTTACTGAAAATGAGGTCACTGGCCCCGATTCACTTACAAGGGGCTTCGTAAGAATCAAAATGCTACAACAGAAGAAAGTGAGCCCACATGTTCCACATCCCAGGACTTCCACCACCTAAAGCACATGTTCTGAATGCCTGCAAACGCATGTTTGTTTTCTTGTCCTGGAACACACTTTCTCCAGTAGGGCAAAAAGGGAGATATGAGAACATGCATTTTTGCTACAGCTGCATGAAAAGCCAGGTGGTGATGAATTGTGTATCCATGCCACACATCATCAAAATGTTCTATCAAACACAAAGCTCTGACAAGGAAATTACAAGATTTGGCTTCATCCTTCCCCTCTGATGCAAAGCTTCATTTGAACTTTAAGCTTATCTTTGCAATGTTGAGCATGAACATCTGCAATTTCTATGGGATCTAGAGGAAACTTCACAAGAGCAATCTAGCAGACAGCCATTTAGCATAACCACATTTCTAAACTACAGGGCAACCATATTAAATCAGGCTCCTTTCAACACACAGAGAAGAAGAACAGGAAAGGCAGAGGCCCCAACAGCTCTAGTTTGAGACTAGTGTTTCATGCAAGCGACATTTTTCCAAAACATAAGCA
Source organism: Melanocharis versteri (assembly GCA_013397845.1). Classification (NCBI taxonomy): domain Eukaryota; kingdom Metazoa; phylum Chordata; class Aves; order Passeriformes; family Melanocharitidae; genus Melanocharis; species Melanocharis versteri. The sequence goes on from VZTG01008517.1 coordinate 136,647, forward strand.
GCAGGTAAAAAGCCCTAGATTGATTCAACTCTACCATTACTTTAAAAAAGCAGTGCAAAACAACCCCCCCTCAAATCAGTCATGAGCAAGCTTGGTCACTGGCTTGCTTGGAAAGTCCTTGTCTCCCCACTCCCAGTGCCTCAGTGCCACCCAGCCAGTTACCGAATGCAGATTTGTAGCGCCCAGAGTCTGGCAATAAAGAATGTTTTCAAGGAAAGTGGTTGGGTTGGCAGCTGAGATATCAGCAGATAAATGCACAGAAAAGAAAGTTACAGCTTCCCAGAGGAGCAGCTGTTTAATGCCATTCCCACCTGACGAGCTTCCCCTATTGCGCAGCTTCCTTGAGGTTTGTCTTAGATTTTTTGATAAGATACTGGGAGTTTACATACCGAGGAATTGTCATCCTCGAGAAGAGTAACACATGAGCATTAAAGCTTTTGAATCAGGTTTTTCAGATGCACACAAGTACTTCTCTCCACAGTTCATTAGTGAGTAGCTTCACAAGTTTCAGCATCTACGCAGTGCCTTCATGCTGCTCCGATGGCACTGTGTAGATTCCTAAACTCATCGAGCGTCCACTGATCCTCTCTGGGCTGTGGGACACAAACAAGGCTGCGGGGAACCCAAACCTCCACCCCTGCCCCTAAGTGTAGGGGAGGGCACGTGGATATGACTGTGAGCCAGTCACAAGGGCTGCAGCCCACGTGGATGGAGGCGATCCTGATTTGCCAGGTGCCTGCGGATCCCTGCCACCTCCCTCTGCCCCATTTTGCTCTGGCAGAGCAGCCCACACACAGGATTCCTTCACAGCTGAGACAGCTGCTACAGCTGGCACAGAGACCCTGGACCTAAGGGGTGGAGATGTGCAGGGCCACTCATCCAACGAAACCCAGAGGCGGATTTTCCATCTGTGTTTCTGGGCGGTGCCCCACGAGAAACAGGGAAGGCGTTGCAAAGTCATTTTAATCCGGTAAGCCTTGTCCCTACCTGATCTCATTAATCAATTCCTCTCAGAGAGAGGCAGTAATTTCAATGGTATGCTGCCACACTCCCTCCTCCTCCACTCCTCGAGTGATCCAAAGGTGCTTTACATGCCACAGCACCTGAGCCCGGATCAACAGGCAGAGCATCTGCCTTCTGCTCTCCACTCTCCTCCACCAGTAAATCCGGTATTTCATACCCCACACACTCACACTTGTAAGTCCAAGCAGCAAACCTTTCAGTTTTAGCTTGATTCATCCTTTCTGCATCATTTCTCCCCAGACTTGCCCATTAAAGCTGAGGCCTCTTGTGCAACAGGACATAGAGCTACATGTCCAGCAACAGCCCCTCCATTTCACAGGCTATGGCAGCTGTCCTTCCCAGCAACTTACTCGTGTTTTCCTAGGAAATGTGGCAAGCACTAATCCCTTTGTTTTCCTATTACTTCTGAAGAAACGATTGCACTCAGCATTTGTCACCCCCAGATCTCCCTGATGTCATGGGATGTTTATTTCTCCGTCTCTGTGGGATGCAGTTCCACAGGCTCTGTCACCACCAGAGCGGAGCAGAGGGTTGGGACAGGAGAACACAGCCCTTCCCAGCAAGCAGTGGCATCAGCTTGTGAAACGTGCCAGGGTGTTTCTGACAGGCTGCCCTGCACAGCAGACACCAAGCGCTTGGGAAGGGAGAGCGGTGACTGAGATGAGGCAAATTTCCCTTGTCACTGCCAGCACTTGCGGGGGTGGCCATGGCACGCCAAACAGGCAGAGCCAGGTACCAGGAAAGCACAAGCAACAAAGGGTCTGTGTGCTCCAAAACAGAGTGTTGAGGGGTGAGGGAAAAGGGCTAGCACTGGTGGGATGTGAGGCAGGGGAAGAGGAAAGGCAGAGTTGCCCTTGCCTGCTGGGCTGCAGAGCTGAGCACTGCCCTGCTTCTTCCCCGACACTTAACCCCAAAAATCCTCGCACTGCCAAAACAGCTTCTTACAGCATCGGTTCAGTGAATCTCAGCTGTCCTTGAAAACAAAAAATCTCTCTGCAGCTCAAGCCAGTAACACCTAAGATGCAGGGTGGTGGGGCTATGGGACACCCTTCTGAGGATGCAAGTGGGTTAGGTGAAAAGACCCCCAAATCTAAAGTCTAGCAGCATTTCACAGAGACACCATAGCTCACATTCAGAGACTGCTGAAATACTCTCTGTTGTGATGGGAAACCTTTTATCATAAGAATAAGTCAAATCAAGTAAATGACTTTGCCTCCTTATTCATTAAAACATTCTCTGCACCTGCCTATAGCCAGTGGCCCATAATTTGCCTGACACAAAACACTGCACTGCAACAGGAATAAGCATCCTCAAGTCCCTCATTTCCAGCGACTGAAGGCACTTGACACCCCTGAAACCAGACCTCTATCCTCCCCCCTCACCCTGCTATGCAGCACTCAGGCACTTCATCCACCCCAGCCTCCCCCTGTTCCCATCTCTCTGCCACAGAGAATCAGCCATGCCTCAAACTTTCCAAGCACCTGTCACTCCTCCCTGTGTGCCCCAACAACCCTACCTGTGACAGGAATTCCCACAACAGTCCATCATCGTTGGCTTGCCGCGGGCACCCCTGCATCGCAATCCCGTGGGAAAGGCTCTTCTGCTCACCCGCTGGCAGCCCAGGACGCGGCGAGCTCCGGGAGAGGCAGTGCCCAAAACACTAAGAGCTCTCCTGCCTCATGTTTTGCTCCTCAGGCTCTGACGACAGGTCTCTGCTGTGCCCAGGAGCCTTTATAACTCGCACGTGGTGATTCCTTAAGCTAGAGGCAGTTTTCCCAGAGGTTTCCCGGATCTCCTGTGCAAGGCTATTGCCATAAATCAATTGGATTGCTTAGTCACCTCTGTTTGTCCAGTCAGTGCCAAGGCAGACCTGCTATTTCACAGCATGTACTGTACTGTAAGGAGCCAGTTCCTGTAAATTAGATGCACCACTGCGAACTGAATTGCATATTGTTTTCTACATCGACTTGTTTTCTGCTGGCCTGGAAGAAACACACTCTACAGCCATAAATAAGACAGAGAACAAAAAAGAGTTACAGAGTCATGTTAAAGACCACCTGACAGAGGGCCATGTGTGCCTGGGAGACTGCGGTGTGACTCCAAGGTCTGAGGAGTGAGGAAAGGGGAGGTCTGAACAGTGCTCTGTGCTCCAGCAGGCACTGGATATGCTCATTGAAGCCAGAGTTTTTCCCTGAGGGCCACTGGAGTGTGGAGGGCCAAGACCCTTCAGGCAGTGTTTACGAGCATGAAGCACTGTCTGAATCAAAAGTTGCTCTTCAGCCTTGCCAGCCTCAAAATGGGCTACAAACTAGAGGTATCCAAGTAAGTGGGTGCTTAAGGAAAGGCTGACCTCTCTGCCAAGCCTTCCTCATTTCTAAAATGGAGCACTCAAGGATGCCTGTGACATGATTATTCCCACATAGATGCGAGCCCTGGAAGCAAGACAGCATCTGCTGTCCCCAGCCAGGGGGCTGCACCCCACATCTCCTAACAAAGAGCTCCCATGCCTGCCCCTGGCACAGCCACAAATGTCCTCACAAAACCAAGGGCTGAGAGCCTGGTGGGTGCCATTTCAACAAAAGTACAGAGAGGCTGAAATCAGCTGACAGAAGTTGCTGGAAAGCTCTACTTTCATCGCCCCTCACTCTCTGCTCCTCTACAGGGGCTCCCAAAAAGGCTGGGAGCTTCTCCAGTGCTTGCAGTCACTGTGGGGCTATACCCACCTCCTCACTTATCTGGACAAAAAAATTGCGTCCAGCTCTTTCCTATTGGAAAGGTTTGTATTTCAGTTCTCCTTACCATATTGATTATAAAATCTAACTTTTGACTTGTGTGATTTATTAAACACAAAACATTTAAAAATCTGGAAGGCCTGTGGCAGAGGAGGAGAAATAATCAGGAAAGCCTGTGTACTAATGCTGAAATAATGTTTAAAGTAAACAGGAATCGGGGACTATTTGTGGTATATCCTGTACAATAAAAGGGATGAAAAGATGATGTATCACCACCAAGACCTTATAGTATAAATGAGCAACTTCTAATGAAACTTTCTGCATTTCAGAGGCAGATTGTCTAAATCCTGAGAGAGGCAAGTCACTGATGATGGCTGCTGTCAGAAGTGACTGACAAAAGCAGCCAAATTGCTTCTATGAAAGGACAGAAGTTTCATAAGGTGGTTGCAGAGCCTTCAGGAGCCTACCCAGAAAGTCAGCACTGCCAGCCTCCCTCTGGATTTGGTGCCTGGATTTAATGGCACTGACTTGCCAGGAGAAGAGGGCAATGAGTGTAATTAAGGAAAAATAGAGAAGGGAAAAGCACAACAAGAATTAGTACAACGCTCAGGGAAAAAATCCAAATCCAGGGAAGAGATGCTAGGTCCCTGGAAGAAGCAAGCACACTCAGCAGCCAAGACCCAACACCTCTGTCCCTGGGGCATTTTCCTTTTCTTTGGCATCACGATGGAGTAGGGGCACAGGGAGGCTGGCATGCCCATCCCTTCTGGTGACAGCACAGCAGGTGAAGCTGGGCCAGATCAGATTCACGCTCTGACTCTTCTTAGCAGAGCCCCAGTTCCACCACAGCTGCTGCCTGGCTGCTCCCATCCTCAGCCACCAACACAGGGTTGTGTCCCAGCTGTGTCCCTTGCTCCCCCAGCAGGGCCCAAAGGTCACAGCCAGGCTGCCACAACTACTGCTGGAGCTGCCACAGGAACAGGGACAACAGCACAGGGAGAAGGCTACAGAAATGCAGACCTGCCATATCCTCCGAAGGATGAAGCTGTTCTCACCCCAGGCTGCCTTCAATGCACAGCACACCTGGCTTCTCCTACCCAGCCGCTTGACAAAAACCTCACCAGGTTGTAATGCCAGCTTTGGGAACAAAATGTCCAGAAAACCTAGGCGGAGATATCTTGCTGATAACAGAGAAATCTGAGGGGGATGCTCACAGTGCGGGATGTCCCTTGCTAAAGGAGGTACTGTAGGTCCCAGCCTAACAGCCTGAGCTTCTCCAGACTGGTGCCTGCAACAGAGCATCCCTGTGGCCCCAGCAGGCCAGCCTTCCCCGGGCTGGGGTGAGACATGAAGCAGAAGTGGGCACTGGTCTGAAATGAAGTGACGGTGCAGGACACACTGCCTCGCTCTGGGGTTTGTAACAAATGCCACTCACGCCTCTGCTCGTGACCACCCATCTCAATGAGTAGGCTCTTTGTGACAGGTTTTCTTGGTGAGAGTCACAGAGGTGCTGTGGGTTTAAAGATTCACCAGCTCTTTCTCATTCCCCACGCCACATAAGCAGCATGTTTCTATTCTGACTTCAACTATTACAGCAACTAGGGATGTTTGTGATTTCTGTGGAACTAAAAGTAATAGCAACCTTCATATTGGACAAAATCATGAAGGACTTCTTTTTAACAGTCTTTTTTATTGAAAAATCTCCAGTTATATTTCAGTGAGAGCTTTGCTTTCCAGTAAGAACGGGGGGAAACTGAAAGAAGTTTTGGAGTTGGGTCCACATGGTGTAAATATGACTGAGGCACTTGTCAATGCATGGGTGGAAGCACTCACATCCCTGAGCAGGAGCTGAGAGGGGAGGATGTCACTTCTGGTTGCTCAGATGCAAGAGCTCCTGTCCCCATCCACACCCTGCACCACAGCACGAAGGACATGTAAACCCCTCCTCAAATCATGTCCTTCACCGCAGACAAAAAGCTCACATCTTTAGCCCTGAAGGTCCAAGCGCTGGCGGTGACAGTGGGCACTGCATGTGCAGATGTGCTGCCTTTGTGTGCCTGCGTGCTGTGGCATGTGCTGGCAAGTTATTCCTGCCATCCCTGTGGCTGAAGCACACTGAGCGGCTGCATGGCAAAAGCAACGCCATGCTGAGAAATACCGTAACAGAACGTGAGGTCTCTGGGTTCTGGGTGTGTCTCCCTGGCTGTGCACACCCACGCTCCCGCTCCTCCTCAAGCCACTCACAATTAACCTCCCAAGGTCTCTTCCACCTGCATGCTACTGCACCTCAGGCCGGCTGAAAGAGGCTGCAAGAGAAGTACAGATCTGAAGAGGAAACTCGTAGGCTCTTGTTTGAGGGTAGAAAAGAGAAGTTTTTATCGGTGCTAACCTGCTCACCTTGGCAACCTGCCACCAGAAGAAGGAAACATACTGCTTCTCTCTTCTTTCATGAGAGGTTAAGGACTCCCCTCGGCGTGAGGCCACGTACATCTCTGCGGTCATGCACCCCTGCAGCATCTGCTTTTATGTCCGACCTCACCTGTCTGCCCCTTCAGCAGTTACTTTGGGAGGTGGCCCTTGATTAAGAAGACCCAGCGCCAACCAAATTATGGATCATTAACATTCACAGAGCTAATCATTGAAAGGAGTTGTACAGAGCCCTGACTGAAAGGGATGAAACTCCCAAAGGATTAGATATGCTGCTTCTCTGCAGAGCAGAGCCTGGGGGTGCCTAACCCAGCAGCAAACAGCCAGGCATCAGAGACAATCTCTATTGTCCTGTGCTGGCTGTGTGCAGGCAGTGGAGCCTGGCTGGGAGCTGGCAGAGCTCCCAGCCTGATGGGATGGTAAAAAGAGCCAGTCCCACAACTTGGAGGAGAAAAACCCAGTGCAGTAAGAGTGGGGAATTTCTGTGGAAATTCTGCCACAGACCAAAACTCCAAGACTGTCAGTCGGCAGGGTCAGAGAGCCCACCTGTAGGAACATGTTTTGCTGGACCAAGGAAACAAAAGACAACCACTTGCCTGAACAGAGGAGAGGCAGAGGAGAGCCCAAGAATTGGAAGAATATCCCATCCCATGGGGCCATGTAGCCTAATGGCACACAACACACAGCAGCATCCAACAGGGCTGCCTGGACTACTCAAATCCACAAAACAGGGTAAAGAACAACACTGAACACAGAGGTCTCAGAAGGCAGGTGGTGCAGTCCCAGTAAAGCCTTCCCGTGTTAAATAATGAGGCACGTTGGTCCCCAAGATGCCTTGGGACTGCAAGCTGGCTGTTCTCTGCAGCCCATCAGCTCCCTGTTCTGGTGCTGCTGCATCTGTGTCTCCCTTCAAAGTGTCTCCTGCACCAACACGTGCCAATCACCCAGCTGCACCTGCAAATCCTGCTTTTTCCAGGCCCGCCACATGAAGCACACAGGCCTGTAGATGGGAAACTAGGGAACAGCTCCAGCACCTCAGCTGCACAGCTCCTGTATGAGGGCATATGATGGACCAGCTACTGCCTGAAAGCCCTGCTGATGTGTCTCAGACCTATCCCAAACAACATCCTTCTTTCAATCCTGAGACTTTCTTGGCAGCCAGGTCCAACTGAATTCCACAAAGACTCCATGGCAATCCCTGGGTCTGCTGGTGACACTCCAGCACAGTTTCCCTCTGGACACAGAGCAAGATTGAAATCCCTGTGCTGAGAGGGCAACACGCAGCTATACACAAACCACCTGAGGACCAGAGCTGCTCACTCTCTAAGCAATGCTCACGTAGTATGCAGAAACCTGGGGGAGCCCCATGGTCCTAAACACTTCACTCCTTGCTTAAACAAATATAATCTAAAACCACCTACTGAAGAAGGGGTACCTTCTTCCCCTCCCTAGACAAAAAATTCAGCTGCATACCTTAAACCAAGTATCCTATTGCCTTGTTTTTCCACATTTCTCTGCATTTTCTGTTACAATAAAGCATCTCAAGCAACCTCAGACTAAAACTGCAGGAAAAGGGTGGGGCTTTGTAACAGAGCTCAAAGTGTGCTTTATTTGTGTAACCCTTTGAGGTGGCAGCCAGATCCTCAGCTAGTGTAAACGTGAGAGCTGGGCTGAAGCTAAGACAGCTTGGAGACTTCACAGCAGGGAAGATGTTGCCTGCCAAGTTCATCAGTGCAAGATGCTCAGGAGTGCCCTGATGATAGTACCTGCCAAGGAACAGCCTCTTGGGATCACTGCAAGCTTTGCATGGCATATGCTGGGAGATCACACCAACTTTGGGGAGAAAAACACACCCTTTTGGGTCCTGCCTCTGCGGTGCCTGAGACTGCCATTGGACTAGTGCTGGTCTGTGTGACGGACTTGGGGCTCATCATTTGTGATGCTAGGTCTAAGGAGCTACAAAACCTAAGGCTCTCACTGTTTCAGGTGCTGCATTTAATAGGAAACTGGGCAAATACTGTTGGAGTTCCAGCTATGAGGGCAGCAGAGCCTGCATGGCCCAGATCACAGCAAGTGCATTCTGAGTGTTTGCTCTCAGCCGTGCCCTTGTTTCACAGGAAGATGAACCCACACGAGGAGCTGCCCTCTCGTTCGGAGCACAGCCCTTCACCGCCACAGAAAGCTGCAGGCCTTTGCCATGGGCCAGGCAGTGCCTCTGCACCCCACTCCACCACAGACACCCCCAGCCCATCGGCCATGGAGGCTGCAGTGCAGAAATCCCATCCTGTTCCTTCCAATGTTCAGCTTATGGCCACTGCTGGAATCCCACATGCGGCTGCCTATCTCAGCCTGCAAAGCTGCGAGCAGGTGGCTGGGGTGCTCCCCCAGCCCTTTCTCCCCCTGGCACAGGTGGGCTCAGAGCATCCCATGGCAGGGAGCTCCCCAGTGTGGCCCTGCATGGAGCCCACTGATTTCTTCTCCAAGTCCGTGTGCATATCCTCACAATTTCATCTCACAAAGTGTATGTCGATTTACCAGACAGGGTAGAGTAGACAGGAATGAATGGAAGAGTTTTCACAATGATCTTAGATATTTCACTTGAAACCCATTAATTTGCAGGCTAAATAATCCCATATATAAACTTTGTCTACCTCCTTACTCAGTTTTCTTCATCAAGACCTTTTCACTTTCAGCCTGAGGGGCGACAGAGGAAGGCAAGAAGTAATGTTTCACACAGGCTTCTAAACAAAATAATCTGGAAACTATTACAGTAATGTGAAACTGGCTTATTGGGCTTCTACTGATCCCCTCTGAACAGGTTCAAAGAATTATTGGGGTGATTATTGGGGTGAGACAACATGTTTCAACAGCTAACATGAATGTGGGAATAGAAATGTGCTGCTCCTCTGGGCATCACCAGCAAGTGATCTCAAGGCACACACCTACCCTTAGAAACCTTTGTGTTCTTAGACCCCAGGACACAGAGGCAAATGAAAGCAGGGAGAAGTGGGGAGGGAGCTCTTACAAAATTAATTGCACAAAACTAAGACTTTCTAACCCACCTGCTGCCTAGGAATGAACTCTGCACCTTGCTAGTATTGGTTCTAACAAATTCGTGTCTTTTCTTGACTTGTAAGATTTAGAGCTTCCCTGGAAAACCACTCAGGGGGCATAAATATTGAGAATATGTGGCCTGGGGATCCAAGCTGCTCTAAGCGCTTTTGCAGGCAGAGGAAATGTGCAGCATGAGAATAAGAAGCCTCCAGTAAAGGACTAAGTGAAAGAAGAGTTCAATTACAACTAATCAGACCCAAGCACTAAAAGCGTTTGCCCAACATCACCCTCGTTAGATTAAAACTCGGTTCTCTTTCACAGTGGAGACTGTTAAATGAGCTCAGGTCATACCAGACTCAGGACCTCCATGAGCATGCTGCCCTTTCTTGGTGCAGAGAGAGACATTCCCAGCTTTTCCTACAAATAACCGTGAGCTACTCAGTCAAACTGTGCCATCCTCTTGTTGCCCATCCTTTGGGGACATTTTCTGCCAAGGACGTGCCTGAGCATGTTAATTGCACAGAGAGTTTTAAAGATGAGGCAGGGGACCTGCAGACCTAATTCTGGAGATGAGGACACGTGCGGGGACTGGAACAAGGAAGGAGAGCAGGGCTGCAGGGAGCTGGCTGGGGCAGCCAGAGGACGTCTCCAACACAGACAGGCTCCAGATCCATGCCCTGCTCAGATCACCCATGCCAACCTAGTCCATGAATGAGGGATCCCATTAAATAACCGCATCTGCCTGGGCTTCTCTTGGCACATCTCATGAGTGTCCCTCTAGAGATGTGGTTATTCTTTTCCAACCGGTCCTCTCACTGGGGGAAAGAAATTGTCTCTCCTTCAGAACAGTTTGCAAGGTGGCATGGGGCAAATGGCACCATTGGGGACTGAGACTTTTCTTCCCTGTCACACTGGTGCCTCCCGGTGCGAGTTAAAGCAAGGTAACCCCCATACCTCCAGCAGAGGCAGCCAGGAGAGCTGAGATAAAACCAGGCAAGGGGCTGGATTAACCCTGCAGCCCCTTCCATAGCGAAGCAGAGAGTGATGGGGTCAGCAGCAGCACTCCCTGAAAATGCTGCACATCTCCCTGCTCTTCCTTGAGGCTCCTAGGAACGATTTACAATAAGAACTGCAGACACCTGAGGAACCACAGCCTGCTCCAGCATCACAGCTCAATTTTTAAGTGTTCGAGGCGCAGAGGACCTTTGCACAGAAGATGTGAGACATGAACGTTGCAACCAGGTTCGTACTGGTGTCCACATGAGCACCTGATGTGCACAAGCCCTGAAACTGGGCACACACCTCCTGCGTGCACATGCATGGAGGAGACATGAAAGCACTGGGCTAGATACTATGAGGTTGTTTGCATTCACTTACTGTAACATTTTGTCCTTGGGACGGAAATTCATCTCACCTATTTTTAGACATGTTCAATGTAGATGACTGCATCTATGCTAGTTAACTCCTTTTACAGTCACAGGGCTGCTCAGCCTCAGCTCCTCTCGTGCTGTGCAGGCAGGTCATATACAGTCTGTTCTGCAGGGGCCTGTTTCTCCCCACAAAGGGAGCCTGGCTCAGACCTAGTTATTTGTCACAAATCCCACCCCAGTCATCCATCATTAAGTACTTTTAAAGTCTTGTTATCCAAGCTCTCCTCTCTTCCCCCTGCCTTTCCATGTCAGCCTTGCATGATGCTTTCTTCCACTACTTTTTCACAATGCAACTTTTCACATAATTTTTCCCTCCACTTCGCTCCTTTTCCATCTCCTGCTCAGATCTTGCACTCCATTTCTCCCAAACTTCCCATTATGCTGCCACCCCATAGCACCCACTTCTCCTCCCGCTCTTCTGCCACCACTCAGAACCCGACGCAGTTGGACACAACTCCCAGTAAAAGCGGCTCCATCAACCCTTGCCCTCATCCTCATAGGACGGTGCTCCACCACAGCTTTGCCGCCCCTGCACCCCACCTTGGAGCACCCACGCACTTCCCCTCGCCCCCACGCCCACCACCACTGTGCCCCTGGGGCTGTCCCCACGTCCCCCCACACACCCCCACGGGCTCACCCCACTCAGCTCCACGCTGCCATCCCGGCTCTGCCCGGCCTCCCCCAGGCTCTGCGTGCAGTGGGACGCCGCAAGGACGCGCACGATTTACATGTGGCTAGAGCAGATTCCCAGATGGCTTCATAGCTTCCCTTGTATTCTCTTTAGTCTTCCTGGCCCCCGTGGTCATTTCCCTTTTCCACCTGCCTTTCCCCTTCCTGCCCGCCTTATCTCTCTCTCGTGGCCTTGCTCTCCCACGCCACGCCGCTCACGCCCCGCAGCCGCCCCATCCCGCTGGCCGCGGGCACCCCCCGTGCACCCCTTGCTCCCTGCACTCACGGCATGGTCCCCACTCTGCAGCTCCCACCGGCCTCTGCCTGGCTGCAACGTGGGTGTCACAAGCGGAGGACAGCTGAAAAGACAATCAGCGAAAACCCAGGGAGAGTCTGCAGCTCAACTTGACAGAATCCTGGAGAAAATGGTGTCAGAAAGGAATCGTACTCCAGTTCCAGCTGGAGCATGTGACAGGACCGAAAACCCTTTGTATGCCTCTGTGAGATCAACTAAAGGCAAAAAAAAAGTGATGTGATGGCAGAGGAGAGAAGCGAAATGTAGGACTAAGGAGAGGAAAGAGAAAAAGGAGAAAAGTAAACAGGAAAAAACAGGTAGATTCTTAGAGCCATTTCACATGCTTTTTTAAAAGTTGCACTTTCTTTGAATTATCTGTGCTGGAGATATTTTCAACCCAGCTCCACTCCCCTGGAAAGATTCATTTGGCATGCATTCAGTTCTCAGATGAACTTGCAAAACATGAAAGAAGTTGCAAGTGTCACTAAAATGTAGGATAAGCCTCAATTCTGAGATTGATAACTGTACATCTTCCTCCTTGACAGCAAAATGTTGTCTCTTATCCTCTCCCTCGCTCCTCACCTACTCTGACCTCTCCATGCCCAACTCCCAACAAAAGCAAGTTTACTTTTCCTCCAAATGGCATGGTAGGCATTTCAAAATTACGTAGGATCATAATCAAATTATCTCTTAACTCATCTCGAATCTGATCTAAGGACACCCAGGGAAAGCTTTCTGCTTCACCCCGGGAGCACATTATGTACATCATCAAAAAAAAAAGTTCTGTTTGCTTACAGAAAGAGCAGTAGCAGACTTAAGTCCCCTTGGCATGAACAACAGCCCTGGCCTAGGAAGAGAAACTGCAGTAATTTCAAAATTGTTGACAGCACTTTCACAGAGTGTACTCAAACCGCTTTTTCCATTGATCTGACGACCCTGGTTACTCAAACAGCTCCTCAGCCTACTTCCTGTTCTGCTGGAGAGCTCAGCAGCCCTGCTAAGAAACAGAGGGAAAGAAAACCAAAATCTAACTTTATTCTGAGGTCATCAGAAATAGCTCTGGTGGATGGTTCCTATTTTTGTTCCAAAAATGTATTTATAACTTTACTGCCATCAGAGGGCACAGCAATGTGACCTGTCCTACTCCCTGAGATGCCAGTTCAGCACAGATGGCGATCTGAGCCCATGCACCACTGCCAACAGGTCCACATCTCTGAGCACAGGGGAAACTCAGTCTTTGTGCCACATTCTGTTGCTGGTCTCCCCTTGCCGTGATTTCAGATGCCTTGAAGGAGCCAGACGGGAGGGGGATTTTGCAATGCGGGCAGCTCTCCATGGTCTAGCCATTTACATAAACAATGCACTTAACCCAGCCATCTGTGATTCATGTTGTTCTTACTCTGGATCAAATTTATCCATTGTGCAAGCCCACCAGACTCAACAGAGCTACAACAGAATTGATTTGGTCCAATCTGATACCAGTCTTGCAGCTAAATTGAAGCAACGTTCTAGAGCGCTGACTCTTCCCCATGAAGGTGACAGGGAAGTGTTGTTCAAGTTTGCTGACCCTGGTTCCTGCAGTAGCAAAAGAAGACAGCAAGGGACCAGCAGACAGCAGCAAATAAACTCTTTCCAGTGAGATCAGCCGGAGCTGCCACTGCACAATCTGCCACTGAACCCGCACCTGGAGACTCCCTTCCTTTTCCAAAAAATATCCACAAGATATTTTTTAGATTAGTGGTGAAATCTGTGGCTTATCATCACCCCATACGAAAATTAAAGTGTCTTAGGGCTTTAAAGGAATTAGCAGGTATTTTCCAAAGTATTCTATCTTTGGAGAATTTATTCCCTGAAGCTCTTACACTTGCTGAGACATTAAGTGCCATCACATTGTTAGTGTTTCCTGTGCCAGAGCTTGTTTCTCAAATCCCCACTAGATTCAATAAACACTGACACCAAGTAATAACATTCAGCATGTGTGTTGCAATGTGCGCTATGTTGCAGCTGGCCATGCTGTCTAAAACTGACTTGCAACTTAATTCCCAAGCAAGTAACTTCATTGGGAAGTATATGGAAAATGTTGCTGTTATGCAAACCTCTGTTTTCTGACAATAGCCAGTAAAGCCTCTTTCCCCCCTCAATTTTATATCCTGGAAATATTCTAATTCTGTTTGTTACGCCATCAGTAGTTCTAGCTAGCTTTCCAAAGGCAACTGCTGTCCAGAAGACCATCTGCATGTTGTATGCAACCTTCAGAACTGCCCTCCTGGTGTGATTTCACTGAAGTCAACCCCGCAGACGGAGCACCTGAGAGCAGCCCACCACCTGGAATGCGACACACACAACATCCAGGCATTTGCTCTGAGGATTAATTTCCTTTAAACACGTTATAGCTCTAAGAGCATGCTAAAAACAAGAATATACTTGCCTTCTTCCCCATGAGGGAGAAAAGATACATATCTATCAGCTGGAAAGGGCAAAAATGAACACTGCAGCGTCTTAGTTCAAGAGGCAAACTGGGGAACATGTCAGCGTATCTGACGAGAGTAAATTGAAATCCTAACACCATGAGAGATGCTAGAGAATGCTTGGCATCACTTCACACAGCACCTCTGCACCATTCAATTACAAGGTGGTTTGGGATGGTTCAACAACTCTGCCTGGTATTTTCTGGGACCTCTCCCAGCCTGAGATTCCTTGTTGAAAGATGTACACAACCTTCCACAAATCACTCAAATGCTCAGTTGCAAAGTCGCTGCCTCCTCACTTTAACATAATCAAAGCTGTACTCCCATCTCCTGGCAGCTGCTTGTGTCAAAGATCTGTGAATCACTTCTACCTGTAGAAAAAGTGATTAGTTTTCAAATTGTGTTTTATATAAACTATTGACAGGGAAGGAGCGTGGGCCCTCTTGCGCAGTTTGTATGGTGCTTACTCTTCAGTGACCACCTGTATCTCCTCCTGCACCCCTGCCTCTGGATTCAGAGAGGACTTTTGAGTTTTGGTGGGGATGCAAGAGTCAAACGCCACCTGTGCTCCCAGGCCCCACGACACGCATACAAACAGGAAGGCAGATTTTGCTTTAGTTGTGTATGGGCTTTTTGTTTCAGCTGGGGTGGGGAGGGAGCACTGGCGTTCTCCGATTGTTCCAGGAAAGCCGAATCGGCTTACGTGCTCTGCCCTCCTGGCCTTTCTTTCCATTCAGCACCATTCTCGACCCAGAGAAGCAGCTCTTTCAGCAGTCCCTTTGCCCACTCCTGCAGTTCTAACATGAGCTCTGCCTTGTTCTCACAGCCCCCAGCTCTTGCAGTCCTCAGGTGGCTGAGACTCTGAGTTTTTGTTTCTTAAAAAAAGCACATTTCTAGGCTTCTGCCTTGCAGAGAACATATTGGAAAATTGTCCTGAGTGTGACTTACAGGCATAGAAGCCAGGAAAACAATCAAACGAGCCCAGCACTTCCAAAAAACTGTAAACTTTTGGTAGTTTTTAAGGCAATCCTCATTGTTTTCTGGGAGAGTTTGAGTTGGCAGTGTTTGA
Source organism: Melanocharis versteri (assembly GCA_013397845.1). NCBI lineage: Eukaryota > Metazoa > Chordata > Aves > Passeriformes > Melanocharitidae > Melanocharis > Melanocharis versteri. The sequence goes on from VZTG01008517.1 coordinate 151,814, forward strand.
ACAAAAAATGCATGGTCGAGGGAACTGCATCACTGGTGCACTAATTGGCCTTGATTCCTCATCCTGATACAGGCATTGATCCCTGCCCCCTCCACTGCTGGGGGACCCCGAGCCACCACAGAAAGTATCAAAGCCATCCCAGCAGGGAGCACAGCCTGCTCTGATGCTCAGCCACTGCCAGCCCCTCTCCCCTATCATAAAAACATCCATATCCTGTCCACACCATGAGATCCATCTTTCAGTAACACTAAAATTACAGTGGTCCAGAAAAATTGTTACAAACCTGCCTCTTTCAGGTGAAACCCAGGATTTTCCCATGAATGGAAAAGGTCTTTCCTATGGCCCCTGCCCTAAAGGGCCTGATGTTACGAAGTTTGCCATCCCACACTATAGCATCTATTCTCTCCCTGTTTTGTGCCCAAACCCCCCCAAGACATGGAAAAGAGGGGCTCAGGAGACAGTGAAGGTAAATCTCAGCAAAGGAGGCTCCATTCAGTCACCAAGGGATGAGGAAATGGCACAATGTGTCTAAGCCAGGCAGAAAACACAGCAGGGAACAGCAAACCCGACTATGGCTCATCGTACAGCAAACACGTGTGTTCCTTCCCCTCTGCCCGGGGAAACTCTGCGGCACATTTTGGCTACAGCAAAGTAATTACCACCTATTTGCTCATTTTCCTTTAATGAATCAGCTGAATGAGACCAGTGTGAGTGTCAGGGGAGTGAAAGTCTGTCATTCAGCTGTCTGCAAGCTCCGGCTTCTCTGAAGATTTCTAGATCAGATTTCAGGGCGTCAGGAGTTTGGGTTATTTTTCTAAATGAGGTTCGACACTGCATCTTCTGGGGAAGATGCCAGTTATCTACAAAACCTACAGCTCTTATTAATTTGATACCACAGGTTTCAGTCTGAATCACAGCAATGTGTGGTTGACCTCAGAATAAACTAAAGTTCTTGTTCCATGGCATTAGACTTAAGGGCTGGCCAGCATGGGAGCTGGATGTATTTTTTAACACCAGAGCTCAATCAAAAAAACTAGGGGTGAGGAGATGTTCAGGTTGGGCCGGACACAGCTAAAATCATGGGGCTGTGAAAGGAAAACTCCGTAACGTCTCATCTGGAGCCAAAGCAAAAGGAGGTGTTTCATTTCAGGTTATGTAAGTCTTAAAAAACCTTTTCTCTTCTCTTCTTTCAATGTGTTTTAGTGGTGAGGTCAACTTTTAAGTGAAAAATGCCATTTTGAATCAAATCTACATTTCAAATACTTGCAAAACATAAACAAACCATTCCCAAAATGAAACAGTTCATTCTGAAAGTGTCAGAATGACATGCACTGCTATTTTTAACATCCCTCCTTCTTCTCCCACCTCTGTATTTTTTTCTAGGCCAGAACTATTCAGAAAATGTGTTTGAATTTGTGAATCATTTTGACTCCCCCTCTCCCCTGACATTTGCTGGAAAATCTATTCTCTGCCAAAAAACTGTTCTTCCAGATCCAGCCAGCTCCTACAACCTCCTGGCCTGCCAGGGTTTGTCTGGATGGGTCTGAGGCTCTCACTGCCCTGGGGACAGAGCACGGATGGGCCAGAGGAAGAGCGGGCCATGAGGACAAACCTCAGCCTCCATCCAGGCAGTGATGGGCTCTGAAAAAGCTCTGAGCCACCCCTTCTTGAGACTGAACAGGGAGTCGGGCTCCAACAGAGGCCACCACACAGAGGGAGTTCCTCATCAGGCTGCAGCTTCCGCATATGACGAGAGGGCTTAGAGTTTTGGTTGTCTTGGAAAAATCTTGTATTCAAAGCCAGGCCCCTGAAGGTTAAGTGGATGTACCATAGGGACTTGGAGCTGTCTCCTGTCAAGGTGACAGAAATTTCAGATTTGGATTCAGTCAAGACACAACAACTCTGAGGTCTGCAGTGCAATGTAGACATTTGATTCCTCGTAGCCTGGCGATTCACAGAACAATTTATGCCTTTGCAGTGCAAGTGTAAATGTTACCGCTCCCATTTGTGAGTATTTTGCTCCTACCCTGAAACTTTTAGGAAGTGGACAACTTGGATCTCTTTCAGTCCTCACATCCAACCTATCTGTAAGCCTTGCAGATTTTTGCAGGATAGCATCCCTAACAGAGTCTTTCCAGCCTACCCACCCAACTGAAATTCACCTTCTGGGCTCATCACATCATACCCCCACTTCCCATCTCAACAGCATTTGCTCTGCAAAGATCCATCAAACTCATTGCTGAAAGATCGCTTTTTGAATCTGTCATTTGGCCCTTCTGTGGCTCTCAGCCTCCCTACCTTGATTTCTTCTCCTGGGGTGCATCTCTAAGCTCCTTGGCTTTTTTTTCAAGACTATGATTTATTCTATTCCCATCACTTCTTATTTCAGCGCCGAAAGGTCAACTCCTGCGTATGCTCAAGCATGAGATCAGCCTATATTAAACAGGCTCCTCTGAGCTTTCTCCCTTCTGGGAAGGGTTCCTATCTACAAGAACAAACCTGGAATCTGGAACTGCCTACTGAGACGCCCAAATGCTCAAAAACCAAATACCAGAGTTGTTTGGGATGTATGATACAGGGAAGACAATAACAGACGAGGTGGCATCATGCTACCTCTGCATTTCCCTCTCATTACCAGCCCAGCATCTGGTCAATGTTTGGTCACCTGTGACCACCTGGACTCCTCTGCTGCTTTCCTTGGCTCAGAAAAGCCATTCCAGCAACACAGGGTAACATTAGAAAACAGAGACCCGAAGAGAGAGGCCAAGTCTTTTCTCCTCTAAATGAGATATAAATGAGGGGCTGCTAATGGAGGAGCTGAGCTACAGTCCTGGCTTCAGACCATCTGTTTTAACCTGCTGAGGAAGGTGGCTTCCACGAGAGCCAGACATCAGTTGCTCTCTCCTCTGAGAGAGTCTGGTTCAGCTTGGAGCTGCTTTTCTAAAAGCTCATCTTGAATGTATGAACTTTACACAATTTTTTTGTCAGTGATGGCACATCTTGCTCAAAAGCTGTGACACGCACTGTTTGTGTGTGAAGGTGGGAATGTGACATCCAGCACGGCAATTCTGTTTGCTTTGCAAAAAGATCAAGGTTAGTTCCCACTCCACTAAAAGCACAGAAGGGAAACACAGGATTTGTCAAGCAGAGATAAACTGAATCGAGAACATTCTATATACAGATTCCTAGGAGAAGGTTAAAACAATGGAGCTGGGAGAGTACACTTGTCAAGGTTTTTTCAAACAATCCTTTTTCACATATTCTTTTAAAATACAATGCAATTCAGGTGGATAGAGACAAGCCACCGTTCTAAGATCTCTTTCCTTTGTTTCCTTTCTGGCAGCCCTGGTCTCCACCCCACCAAGACATCCCTCCCACGAACTCCAGGGTGGAGGGCTGTCAGCTCTAAGTAAATATGGCTCCAAGGAGAGAGACAATAATTAACACCCTCTTTCTGAAGCTGCTTGGCAATTACAGTTCCAAGTGCCTCCTACTCCTGTGACCACATGCCTCACTTCCAAGATGTATCTATTAACGGCAGCCCAAGACTGCTGCCCAGGGGTGCAGCTGTGTGCCAGTCCCTGCCAAGAGCAGGATGAGATGCTCGGACTCAAAGGCCAGCGTGGCAATGCCCATCTGCTCTCCTCCCACCTTTTGGAATTGCCCATCCCTTCTTCTGCTGCCATGATAAGCACTTAGCCGGGCTGTGCACACTTGCTGCTATCCCACACTCCATCTGCAACAGCACCCAGAGGTGGGAATACCACCCCGGGGCCTTTCACTGTCACCTCGTGTGGGTACCCAGGGCAGTACAAGGTACGAGGTGATGCTGAACTGGCCTCAGTGGAGCTAAGACAATGCTGTACAGGCGTGGATAAAAAAAAGGAATTTGGCTCCATTTCAGAGTTCAAAGAAATATTTGAGCCTATGGGCACTGATTCAGGCTCATCTCTAATTATATCCCAAGTTCAGCCTTTTAAACCAGTTCTTTAGTCCTCAGTAAGGGTCACTTTGCAGTTGTTATTACAGTTTCTTGCCAATCTGTTGTTGGATTTTCCACTTGACATTATTAAAGGATTAAGTTGTTTGTCTCATCATCTTTTATCTGTCCTGTTCAGTTTCCTAAAAACAGACTTTAGCCAGACCAGAGAAGATAGAAGAAAAAAAACCCCAACATTTTCAAGATATAATCATGGTTTGGGATTTGCCATTATTATTGTTTAAATTTATTACTTTGGATATGTAAACTTTGCTGACTCCTTTAATCTGGAATGTATTAAAGAAAGCATTAGGCATTACAACAAGTCATTGGATTACACTGCCCCAGTGCAGCTACAGCTGTGGAAGAAATATATAACAGGAGATCCCGTGGAGTTATACATTTCACACTGAGCTCATCAATTGCCATAGAGAAGACAAAAACAAATGTAGCTGAGCCTGGAAAGAATGTTGCTAAAATTGGAGAAACATTTAATGTGAGTAGCCTAGGGGTGCAATAACTTTGCCTGTAACTTAACAAAACCCACCCACATAAAACATACCAAGAGAGATTACAGATTGGACTTTCTGATCTGCAGTCTGCCAAGAAAGCAAACCTGACTTTTTTCCCCTTCCTGCAGATGCAGGTTTAAATGGTCCCCGCAGAGTGTTAAATATATATTACCCATAATAGCAACCATATTACATTTGGACACATCGCTAATCCTCCAACTGGCTGCTCTGTACCTTGCCTGCAGTGGGAGGATGCCCCTGGATAACTAATGGAGCTCACAGCTGCCAGCAGAGCAACTCCTACGGTCCTCATGGTGAGAAGGAGCCTGCTCACTTCCCCCTCACTCCCACCCTTTCTTGGAGCCCTGGTCTCCTCTCTTTTGAGGGGTATGCCTGGGCTTGCATTTAAGTACCCCTTTAATGAAAATGTTTTGAATGCATTTAGCCCAACGGGATAAAAGCTACTCCTACGCCTTCCCAAAATGCAGGTCTGCAACCAGCAAGGCTCAGTGGTGAGCTGAAGGCCAGCCTTGGCTCTTGCCTTTCTCCCGAGTGGCAGGGATCAGAGATTGTTTAGCAAGAAACAAGAGAAAAACACCCAACCCTAAAACACAGTTTCCTAAAAGCCTCCCTGCAGAACTTTCCATTTATAAACCTTCTATCCCCAAAGGCTCTGAGGCACTGTACCTGTGAACGGGCAAACCCCCCAGATGGACTGCATCTCTGGTTCATTAATTCAGCTTAAGGTTGGATTTACCACAAAATGTAACTGGATATATGCAGGAGAGAGCATGGCGAAAAACGATCAAGGACCAAACCTTCAGCATGCTCCTGCTGGCTTCAGCGGAGCTACAACAGCTTTTATCAGCGTTTTATCTGACCCTAACAAAAGGAGCGAATTGTTTAGCAAAGGAAGAGGGTTCTTTGATTCTACCTTGCTGCAGATGAATTGCCCAAGCAAGGGCAAAGGGACAGGAAGCGAAGCGGGGGGAAAAGGAGCTGATGCTGAAGGTAGGTGCTGCCATTGCTTAGCCCTTGCTAAACAGCCCTTTCTGCAAATGCTGATGGGGTGGGAGGAAAGAGTTGTGTCATCTCCCTGCCATAGCATTCGACCAAAATGTTGAGCTGGTTACTCCTGGTAACCAGGTTGATATATTGGTCCCCATTCCGGCTGAAGGGAGTTTTGTGACAGTGAAGACTGCAGGCCGCATGAGACCTCCCTCTGCTTTGCATAGTACAGGAACCCTATTGTCCAAAATTCCAAGTACAAGACTTACAGTCAATGATGAAACCCTGGGCAAAACTCAAATCAATTCAGCGAGGTCCACGCCAGAGCAACCCCAGCTGCCGACCTCTCTGCAAATCAAGTGTGTGAAGCAAACGGTGAAGAGACAACCTGATTCTGTCCTTTGAATCTAACTCATTAAAATGTCTGTTGGCATGCCCCTCCAGAGCACATCTCTGTCTTCCACAGAGACGAGGGATGCTTTACTATTACTTAAAACCACAACAGTGCAGAATGCTAATGAAGTTCCTGTTGTGTAGCACTGATCAGATAATACACTGTATTGCTTACAAGAAGCAGTTGTAAGTGCTAAGCACTTGTTGGTTTACCCCCTAGTTCTCCTTCCAAAAGCAATCCTTGTGTTTCGAGCAGCAATAAATCTTATATCTGAAAGAAGAACTGAATTCCTTCTACTGGCTGTCTCTTTTCCCATGTCATTAATGAAAAGAACTTTCTTTACTATAAAAAAAAATCATGCCTTTCTTTTCATGGCGGAAATGTATGAAAAGACTGAAATAAATATCAAGAGAGGGAAAAGTCTAACACGGGTCTTAGCAGCCTGCAGCAGCTCCCGACTCCAGTATTACCCACCTCTGAGAAATTAAGGTCAGAAACCACTCTGTAAAGGCAACCCGTGGCTGACAGCAGCCATGAGGATCTCTACAGGTACACAGCCGTGACAGCAGCTCTGGGCTGAACTCCCACCATGCCTGGGAAAGAAGGAGCTGCAGACTGCATTTTCCAAAGGCTTCCACCAATTCTGAGCGCACTCACAGTGCACACACCCAGACTGAAACTTGCAGCTGGAGACACCAAACTTCTGTATGAACCCATGCTGAAAGGCACTGCTTGATGATCATCCTGTTATAGAGCAAGTCGAATTTTGCTGCCTAAACACTGATTTAAAAGCCAAATCACAGGCACTTGCTTTTGAGGCTGGTAGACCTCAGACTATCAGCTTCTTGAACTACTCGGAGCTGTTCTGCACAGCGTGACTTGGGTTTTTATGTGTAGGAATAAGAATGAAATTCCAATAAATTTTGTAGGAGACACTCACGAGTACTTTAGAAATAGATTCCTCTGTCTTCAAGCACACTCTGGGGCTAGTTGGGAAGATCCCATTAGAGTAATAGTGAAGACAGATACCTTAGGAGAACCTTAGGATGCCTGAGGAGACACCCAGCAAGGCTAAGCAAGATGAATGCCATAAAAGGGCCATTTCAAATGACCCAGCAAGTGCAGAAGCCCGCATTCCCCAAAAAGTCACATTTAAGAACAGGGATTAGGCTGCAAAGTTACTCAGTGATTTGAAAATGTTAACATTTAGTTTTCACTGTCTGTTAAATATTAACATATCTTTCTTAGAAAGCTTGGCTGGGCTTCATTGGAAGAAAGCAGGTCAAATTTACTGCACAAATTTACCTACTGGTATAAACAAAATGATCTCCAACCATTACAGAAGACTAATCTTAGCTGAAGTGACATTTAATGTCATACATTGATGCCATTATTTCTGTAGTGAGCTAGAACAGAACCACACGCAAAGAAAACATTAGCTCAGCAGTGGCTTTTAGCCATCGCATGGCACGTGAGAGCTCAGTGCTGCACTAATATTTTCTTCACATGCAAATCTGTCCTAACACATTACAGAAATAATATGGAGAACATGAGACAGGTGCTGACTACAGTTTGGGTTTTGTCATTGCAAGCCTCTAAAAAGGTGAAGGGAAAACTCTCAAGTTTCCACTGATCCGTGAAATTCACTCTGCGGACATTCAGCTTCCCACCTGAAGGATCCCAACAGGCAAGCTCCTGACATCCTGCAATTCTCACCAGAGGAGGTGGAAACCTGGCTCTTTCCAGAGCTGAGGACCCTAAGGATGATGGGCCTAATATCTGTTCTTCCTGCACCTCAGAAATGTGGGGTTTTTTAAATTTTGCCACTTTTATGGATGCTTTCAGTATGAAATTTTTTTGAGTAGCAAAGAGACAGCAGCTGTGCTAGCAAGTAAGTCCCTCTATGAAAAGGATCTGCTATGTGCCACGTAATTCCTGCCCTGTCAATCATGGAAAATGTGCGCAGAGAAGAAACCCTTCCCAATGAGCTTAAAAGTGCTGATGAAAACAGACTTGAAGTAGCACCATATGTCACTCATTGGGTTATGGCAGCATCTTCACTTAGCCTCCGTGGGTGGGAGCCCATAAAAAAGCTGCTTATTCCCTGAGAAGGTCACGTGAGTAGGTAGAGGATAAGCTATGGAATGGGGAGTGATGCTTTGTGAAGTCCCTGGAGTGCACAGCCTCCATCCACAAAGAGCCTGAAGCTCTGCCCAGGCCGCTGAGCACCGGGGTGTCCTCATCTCATCCCAGCAGGTAGAACACGCCGTGCTGTCAGGTCTGCTGAGCGTGGTGTTTTGAAAGGGGAAACACAGAGGCATCCACCTCATCCCCCTCTCCCCACTAGTCTTCCCACAGCAGGGAGACCCCATCCTTTGGCAGCTTACCAGGTGTGCTAAGCACCTTCCCTGGTCAGTGATGTGCATTACTAAAAGAACAGTCTCTCTTCTGAGTGAGCCAGCAGGGCCCTAATCCACCAGATATTATATTGATACTAAATCAGAGATACCACTCACAAGCTCATAAGCTCAGGAGCTTTTAAGACAAACACAGTGGGAGTAAGGAGTAAAACACATAAACACAGTTGGCATAAAGATATATATTCACTGGGCTTGCGTGCATCACCATAGCCATGTGGCCATGGTTTCTGTTACACGGAGACTTCCTGATCACAGCGACAGCTTGGAAAGGGAATGAAAGCATATTTAATTTGATTGATTTTTATAGGAACAAATCAGGACTCCTGTTGTCAGCTTATGCCTTGGAACATCTCAAAGAGAAATAAGCAAAGGTCCCAGAGGCTTTTGGCTGACGCTAACCCTATCTAAACTTGGCTCCTTTCAGGACTGCATTAACAGCCATTGCGAGTCAAACAAATAAATCAATTAAAAGAATGCCTGTCATCAGCACTGCCATTAGCTTTTTCCAAAAGTTCTTGCCATTTTGCACAGGTTAATGCAAGTCTCTTATTCTGAGAAATCTACTCGGCCTGCTGAGAGGAGCAGAAGTTTCACAGTGTACCAAGTCCCTTGATTACTATTCTGCTGTACATCCTTGCGTTTCCACAGCAGCTGTGGGAAAGCCAGGAAGAGAACACTGCAGTGTCTTGCACTGTTTTTCCAGGAAGGGGTTCTTTTTGCCCCCGACATGTCATTTTTCTATAGTATGTGCTTGCTTGCACAATTTCTGCCTTCCCCCCACTTGTCTGTTGCTTTGTCTCCAGTTGCCGAGGAGTTGACAAACTAGGGAATTTAGGTCAATGACAAGGACTCACTAATGACCAGCTTTGGAATATCATTTGCTTACGGGGCACAGCCAGTTTCCAAGAGCAGGACAAGTCTCCTGCTGCAGAGTACACCCTGGTCATCAGCTCTCCCTTGGGAAGAGCCAACAGAGTCCCCTAGGAATGGCAAAACTCATACACTGGTATTTTTCCAGTCAAGAGGGCGGCGGGAGTCACAGCTAGAACATATCCTATCTTAGGTGTGAAATCTCCTCAGGAGACTGGGCTGCCATTTCAGGCTACCTGTGCCACTCAGAACCTAGGACAAAGGAGCACCTTCTCATCCAACCTGTGTGATCAGCCAGGAGGGGAGCAATTCCCCCCCTCAGCATGAGACAGTAATGGAGGCAGGTGCCTTCCAACAGTTGCTGCATCCTCCTGCCTCAGGTGGTTGGTGAGCAGAGGCATCAGTTCCTTCCCCAAACTGCCCGTGTTGGTCACAGGGGGTGTGCAGAGAGTGCTCCCCTGCGGCATTTCCAAACCACAGTGTCCCCATCCCAACACGCTGCCTGGACAGCCCGTCCCTCCCACACAGCCTGAGAAGCGTAATCGCTCGAGTGTCTCTGAAACCTTGCAAGCATCAATAAACAAGCGTGGGGTTTCTCCGGCAGCAGCCCACGGCCCGGGGAAAGCCACAGCTGCAAAAGCCCTTACGTGGAAGTTTACTCAGACCTTAAGTGGATTTGCAGTTAGACAACAGCAAAGCATCACATTGCTTTTACTGTCACTGCAACCACCACGGCAGGGTCACTGTTCCCTGGTGCTGCGCAGCCCACTGAGCACCAGGGCACACCAGGGACAGGGAAAGCACTGAGCAAACTGTTTCGATAAACAGAGGCAGAACCCGTTTCAGCCACAGAGCTGCTCCAGGTCATGGTGTCCAAAAATGTGGCCACAATACCTCCCTCCCTTTCACTTGGCGACACCGTTTTCTTACTGGCCAATTTTCAGGCCTGAACACAAACAAAGTTTCCTACCTGCAGTACAAATGGAGGACAAGTCCATGACAGTCGGAGGGATCTGCCTGTTTCCCCGGGATGTCAGGAGGAACTACAACAGACAGCCGGACATCCCTAACAGATTTGCTAAGCCAGGCGGCCTCCAAAAAGGAAGGGCAGGAGCAGGCCTGCTGTTTATCAAATCTGTAAACATGCTATGTGAGATGTGCAGCACAGACTGTATCTGCAGCAAGAACTGCTTTCCTGCCGCTCGTCATTACCTCTCCTCCAGGTACAACAGCCTCCCCTGCGCCAGCAGCACTCAGTGCAGGCAGGCAGGGCTCTCTGCCTGCCCTGCGTTTATCTACTCAACCCAGAGGCACCCACAGGCACCTTGGTGGCTTCTCTCAGCCGAGGTCTCCTAGGATTTGACTAAAAGCACGAGTTGTGGAGAGAGCTTCTCACACATTCTCCCTCATTACACAACTCATTTCCAGACTGTGCACGTTGTTGAAAGGAAATAGTGAGTTCATGAAAACAAATGAGTGTGCAACCTGACACTGCTTCAGCAGCTGCCTTCTGCTGTCGTTACAGATTTAAAAGATACTGCCCACCAGTACACAAAGCTGGGTGTTATTTATACGAAATCAATTTTGAATTACTGGGCATTTGCACATGATCCTGCTGAGAAGTTGACTATAACCTGCCAAAGTCAGTGATCAGCCCTGCATGGGACCTGTGGAGCCCAGTGGAAAGTATCATAGTAAATTATCCTCGCTGCTCCTGCTGAGACTCCAGCACTGAAACACAAAATCAAGTGCACCTCCTCAGGCTGCCTGACACATTTTGGATCAGATCTTCATCTCGTTTAGCCCAAGTAGTCCCATGGAGCCCAGCAGTTACCCTGATCTTAGACCTGATCTGAGCTCGCTCTCATCCAGACCTTTTAGCAGTACAAATGAGCCTTGCCTGTTCACTGCTGAGCCACCAGCCTGGCTGAGCTCACTGGAGGCCACGGGAGGTTGTGCAGAGTCAGCTTGAGGCTCCAGGAAGCTTTCCACAGGAGCATCAGGCATGCTTTTGCCTATCAATGAACTGTTTTCAGCAGCAAATCAGTGGGATCTGGCACTAGGAACAGTCATTAGCGCAGAGAATGGAGCAGAGATTACTACAGCTCATGCACATAAAATCAGCAGAATTTAATCAGCAGAGGGATTGTAGCAGCTCCCAAAGGGAACAAGCTGATTCATCAGCTGAGAGCCCCAAAATACAAAACTGTCTGCAAACACGATGAACTACAGACTCGTAACTTCATTAACTGCTTTTACTCAGCTGCTGCTCCATCCTGAGCAGAACTGAGCCTGGATTCTTGGAATAGGACAAAAGGAGTACAAAAGAAAAGTACTTATTTCAGCCTGCTGAGTGTTTTACAAACCACAGTCTCAATTCTTCCAAGTTTGATGCCTTCACTTAGATGTTTCCCTGCACTAGTTTTCCTTGTGTCATTGAGTTTAGCAGGAGTTTCACTACCATGTGTCTACGGAAAGTAAAACATAGTGAAACACGTCACTGAAAGTTGATGGGCCTTTATCAAACTCTTTAAACTAAGGAGCCGCTGGGTTGTCCTGCATGTTTCAGGGTTTGTCAGTAGGAGGTTCCAGTGCCGGGCTCAAATCAACGTAATGCCTCAGAGCTGGATGATAGGAGAGACCATGTGCTGGTTGGAGAACCTCGTGATGGGTGCCCTGCACTGGGTTAAAGTGGTTCAAAGCCCTCTGGATAACTGGTGCCACAGCTCAGAGCAAAGCATGCTCTGTGTGATGCACTCAGACATGCAATGAACTCCCCGAGTGACACAACAAATCCCATGACTGTCTCATGCCTTTGGAGAATGCCTCAGAGCTCTCCTCTCTGAGGAGACCTTTCTTCTCTAAGGGTAACACAACACTGATGATTTCTCTCGCCTAAAGCCTCATAACCAGCTCCACAACAAAGATCCTGAAACAAATGAACTGAATATAAATACCTAATAAAAATATGCTTACCTAAAATATAAGATACCCCACAAGCAAGAAGTTTTATCCAAAAGGGGAATTACTAGAAATTCTGGAGAATTTTGCTTCTGTGTGAAAGACACAGAGACATTGCGGTGAGGGCATCAGTGTAAACCTGAACAGACAGTTGGCCCACACAGTTTCAACTCCAGGGAGGAAATAAATTCTCCCTCAGGCTCATGTAAACCATGGGAAACCTCCAGCATCCAGGGAAGCTGTGCTGAGGAAAAACTGAAGCTTGTAACCACATGTCAGCAGAAGGCTGCAGTCCATGGATGTATTTTAAGCACGCTGGCACGCAGCTTTGCAGCACCAGGGAAGCTCTGCAAGGACTGTGCACAATGAAACAGGTACCACTACTCCCTAGTGAGAGGATTTTCTGACTAGGAGCCCCTCTCCGAAGTCTGAAAGCTTGTCATGTGAGGGAAAGCAAGCACCACTGAGCAAATGTAAAGTTTCTCTGCAGAACTCTGCTGCACCAGACCTCAGCCCTCCTGCTGCAGCTGTGCCTTGGACCGAGGATGCCGCCACCCCTCACCCCACCTCCCCAGGGCTGGTGCAAGACTCACCACTCGGGGCTTCTGCTGGTCCAGGGTCTGCAGGAAGGCCGGGGTCTGGTCCAGGGTGCGCTCGGGGTCACTGGAAATGTCCTCCTCGGACTCCTCCCAGGACGAGGAGAAGCCAGTGGAAGACGCTGAGGATGATGAGAGCTTCCGGACAGGCAGGCTGCTAGGGGGCACGGCACCCGCCTCCTCCTCTGGGCCCCCCACCTCCGTGATGATGACGGCAGGGATGCTTCCACCGACGGCTGGGTGCTGGCCCTTAAGTCCTGTGGGGGCCACCACCACCTCCTCTTGCCGTGGCGCAGGCCCTGACTGCTCCAGGGGGCTGCTGCTCTCTGCCAGCTCCACAGCTGGGACCACCATCATCACTGGCCCCCTGGAGGGCTCTGCAGTGCTCAGACAAACCTGCCCCCCACCAGCATCAGGGGCCTCGCTCGCCCCATGGGCTCGCGGCCGGGGTCCAGTTCCAAGTCCCACCACTGGTGCCGTCGGGCTGGCCGGACGGGACCGGGCTAGCCGGGGGCTCCGGGGTGGCTGGGCAGCAGAGCTGTGCGCCTGGATGTGTGCCTCGAAGAGCCCCACTTTCTGGTTCACCTGCACATTGTGCAGCTCCCGCTGAAGCTGCTGTGCCATGGGGGGTCCTGGCTGTCCCTCTTCACCTCGGCTGCCCCGCCGCCCCCTGGGGCTGCCTGGCTGCCGCAGGGGCTCCTCAGGTGGTGGGAAGAGGAAAGTGGGGCCACAGCGCGGGGAGCGGGGCGGCACCGGGGCCGGGCTGAAGACAGGGAGCGAGCGGCAGCTGCCGGGCGTCTCCGGACCCCTGGGCAGCACTTGTCCGGGAGGAGGCGGCGTCTTGCTCCTGCCGCTTGTCACCTCGCTGTTGCTATTCATCATCACCAAGCTATTGAGCGCATAGCAGTACACGGCCATAGTAGTCAGCCGGGGAGCACGGGGGGGCCGTCGCCACTGCCGCCTCGGCACTCAGGCTCTGCGGGGCTGCCCAGGGTCTCTCCACGACGGGACCAGCAGCATCGCCAGCAGGAAAAAGGGGAGCTGGGCTGGCCCTGGCCCGCAGCTCCATAAAACGGGACAGCTGAGGAGAGAGTAGCAGTGAGAGTAGTTCTGTGCCCTCCCTTAGCCCACCATCCAGCTGGGCACACAGCATGCCAGACTCTTCCCTTCCTGTGTGCCCCTCCCACCTGCACGCATCCCCAGGGTGCCACTCCTGGGGACACGGGCCAGCCTGGTCATCAGAAGGATCTGAGCGAAGGGAAAGTCAGGTTCGGGGCTGTTTCCCCTGTTCCCTGCCTTCCCTGCCCCCTCTCCAGGTTGCCTGTCGACACAGCGGCAGCAGCAGTGTCCGAGAGGACACACAGCCAGTAGCCATTCCCGTAACAGAATAAGAGAATTATGGTCAAGTGGTGTGAACTGAAAGTTGGCAGCTTTCTAGTGTTCGCCCCAAAACCTGACATTTTCTAAAGGAAGATAAAAACTTCAAAAAACTTACGTTTGTCACCCTCCAGCCTGTCACTTATACCAAGACCAAGCCTCAGGAATGGCTTTTTGTTGTATGATACACAGGAAGACTCCCTGTTTGCACAGTTTTGGACGGTATAGGGCCAGGTCTCAAGTTAGTCCCCTAAGTTACCATGTGCAACAACACGGCTTTGCACATCTTCATGAATGCTTTGGCTAAATGTGCCTCCCCTGTGCACATCTGCCGTCCAGGACACTGAATGCTGCAACTGCCTCCAAGTCACAGCCGGGACCCCTCACGCAGAGATGTGCAGTGCTGTTTGTTCTGGCGAGTGTGTGCCTGTGTATGCACGTGAGAGGGGCTCTGCTTTCGTAGGTGTCTCTCTGTGCCCCTGTGCACTTCAGTGTGCCTTCCCTCATCTTCTCTTTGCTTCATGTGCGCTGGAGCTGCAGTCCCCATCCCATGCCGGGGCATGGGAACCCCTGAGATCTGCACAAACACACTGCCCACATGAGATTACAGACTTGTTTACACATAGCGCGCTAACTCTGGCTATGGGTGTACATGCCTCTGGAAGCACTCGTGTGCGATGCTATCAGCGGTATCTCTGTGAGTCCCCCTGTGAGGCTCCTGGCAGGTAAATGCCCACAGGTGTAAGCGCAGTCCCAACTGACGGCGTGACCAAAGGGCTTCCCATCCCTCCAGGCACTGCTTGGAGGCAGTGCGAAGCTCGACAGAGCCCAGGCAGTGCGGGCAGCCACTCTTTACAGGGACTCCCGGCACAGCAACGCTCCCAGCACTCTGGCTCGGGTACGAAAGCGAGCATCGGCACAAGGCGCTCGCCCAGACTTTGGGTGTGGGACAGCCCGCTCGGCCCCGGGGCAGCACCCTGCCCCTCTGCCAGGCCCCAGCTCGCCCCTTCCTCCCCGCGGGGCCCGGCTAGCCCCCGCACCGCCCCCGGCGCGGCTGCCGGGGATCCCCCGGCCGAGGGGCGGCCGCGACCCCCCC
>VZTG01008517.1:167044-222377 GCA_013397845.1 Melanocharis versteri
TTTTTTTTTCTCGCTCGGCTCAGGCTGGAGGGAAATACTGAAAAAAAAAGTTTCCATTGTTAACTAAGAAAAAAAAAGAAAAAAAACCACCGCCGCCGTGCTTTGGCGGCTGGGCTGTGGGTTCAAGAGACACGAGGCATTTTCCACCCGCGGCCGCGGCGTGCGGTGCAGGGCCCGGCAGAGCCCCCGGTCAGCCCCGGCACCGCCCGTCCGGGGGGGGCATCCCCCGCCTCGCCTCCGCATCCCGGCCTCCCAGCGCTGCCGAGCGCTCGAGTCCTCCCCGGGGCACGGCGGTCAAGGCAAAGGGTGGTGCCGGCAGCGCCCGGAACGCGGAGCTGGAGGCCACCCACCTCTCCACGCACCCGGCTCGAAGGCACCGACTAACCTGGCCATTTCCCCCGGCATCTCCCCTTCCCCAGGCACCACGGCTCAGTCCTGCTGCTTCTCAGCACGTTGGTCATTCACACGAGCCCAAGGCTGGCGCAAAGCCCTCCCTGCCAGGTTGCGTGGCTTTGGGTAAGCACATCCCAAGGGAGGTAAGATGACCCCTACATCTCTCTAGAGGGTCGGTGGCACATTGACTTGCTGTGATGTTGCCCCAGGTTTAGGCAGAGCTGCAGCTACCTCGTTCAGGACACTGTCCATCCTTTTTAGTCATGGAGGGACACAGCACTTTCTCAGCTCCTGCAGCCCCCAGGCTTGGGTCCTGCTTGGCAGGAGAAGCAGGCTCTTGGCTGTGATACAGCCTGAGTTCTGTATCAAGATAACTCATTGGAAATAGTTGTCTGTACGTCAGCACTTTAGGGGAGCAGGCTCTCCGATTCACTCTCAAAGCAGTAGTCAAGGTCAAACCCAGATGGCAGTTTTGGGGTTGGTCTGGACTGGCCAAAGGAAAAAAAAAACCAAACCAAAATAAAAAAAGAAAAAAAAAGAAAAAGAAAAAAGAACAGCAATTTGCCTCTGCTAGGATTTCACAGCTAGGAATTTCCCCTAGAGAGGGAAATTGATGTCACAGCAGATCAGCTTTTCTGTAATTAAAGCATAACCTCTAGAACACAAACGGGGGCAGAGAGGTCTCCGAATTGGCAGAAGGTGTGGACTGCCAATCCCACAGGCAGGCAGACAGAGACACCCAAAATGAGCTTATGTTTGTTTTTCCAGTAAGAGAAACGCTATTTTGAATTCAGTGCAGGAAAAGAAATTTATAGACTCTTTCCACTCCAATTCGTTTCCTCACAGTCTGCGCTTAGTTGGGAACTAGTCTTTGTGAAATAAAGTATGAGATCAATCTCTGAGAAAAGTGAACCTGCTGAATATAATGGCACTATTCATGGCATAAGCTTACTCCCATGTGCAAATATCTGCAGATTCTGGTCATCTGTTGATCACATTTCCTCGTGTCTGCATACACACGTTGAAAAGTAGGAACATTTGAAAGAAAGAATAAATCCAGGAATACAGGCAGATAAACAGGTATGTTCTTTTTTTAAATAGCTGCACAATGCTCTGCTGGTAGCATCTGCAAATACTTGGAAGCATTACTGCACATCTGTGTGTGGATGTTTTGACCATTCTTTGGGGTTGTTGAAGAATATTTACACCACTGTAACCACAATGTGTGCTTAAAGTCCCACCCTTTCTTAAAGTCCCACAAATTCAAACACCATCAGAAATTCATCCTATCAGAACAGGACAAAGGAGTGGCGAACTCACTGTGGCACATTTACAGATACAAAACTCCCTAAGGGAGACGGCCTTAAAACATGGCAGCAATTTTGTCAAGTAACAGAGCTAGAGCTGTTCTGTGGGCATTATATACAATGACAAGTTCTATTTATAAAGGAAGTGGCTAATAAAAGTGCAAAGAGGAAAAGAAAGTCTAGGGATAAGTCTCTGACTGTTCAGAACCAGTAGGTACAGGAGGGAAATAATTGTTTCCAGACCGGAGCCAGGCAGCAGTCCACATTGTATAGTGAAGAAAGAGCAGACAGCTTTCAGCACACTTGTTTCCAATCAAGTGGAAACCAAGTGTTTGAGGTTAGCCTAAATGGAAAACACAAACAATGCAGGTTGCTGGTCCAATCCAGGGACAAGGATGTAAGCAAGAAAAGAGAAAAGTTGCTTTCACAGACACAGACTCTGGGCACCAGCACTGCTGTGGTTACTTGATGTTGCTGAGGAGCCTTCTCTGTGGCTTTGGCAGTGTTGCCTTAGGTGCTGTACAAAGAGAACAAAAAGATCGTTCCACTCCGACTCTCTCAGTGTACATTCTTCAAGTAAAACTCCAGTGTTGGGTGTTAAAAGATCTTGCTTCTCCTTAAGCTGTGTTCTTCATTTGAATTTATACTTCCTGCTTCCAAGGAAAATCATTACAGTGCTTGAGGATACTGAAACAGGCTGGGTTAGGACAAACAGTTGATCCAGCCAACTTTTGTCTTGTCCTTATTCAAGGGAGTGGAGCCATTAAAATGAACAGGATCTTCCACTTACGAAGGGCGCATATCCACTGCAGAATGTATTTAGTCAGATATAAAGTGAGGACAGACACTTAGAGAAGGGCATGGAGCTGTCCTAACTTTGTAACATCTCCCACTGACACACTGGCTCCAGAGGCATTTAGGGAAAGAAATACCACAGCTGTCAAAGTTAATGGCCTCCCAGCACCTCTGTGCACTTGAAAGGAGACTTGTTAATTATCATGTTTCATGGAAAAATAGTTGTCCCGAGTGTGCTCACTGTGCCTCAGGAGCAGCTTGGGTGGCTCAGCTGGGCTATGGCTGCTGTGTCCCCAGGCCTGGGGCTGCTGATCACTGCATCACTGCATCACTGCGGGGAGGCGGCTTTCTGTAGGAGTGATGGGACAGCCCTGCCGAGTGGGATACAGTGGGAGGAACAGGAGGTTTGGCTACCAGTGGGAGCAGGAGTCCCTGTGCCCACTGGAGCCAGACGAGAGGGCTGTTTGGGCAGGAGGGGAGATCAGGAAGCGGTTGCTGGATAGTAAACACGGACAATACAGCCAAGGCTGTTTTACTCCTTTCAGCCTTTAGCTAACGTTTTGCTTTGAGTGTTGTCCGAGCTTGCTCGCAGGCACAGCCCTCCAAGGCCTGGGGAGCCCTGGCAGACCAATACAGTGCTGGTGACCCTCTGAAGCACAGGTAGAACTGTCCTTTGCTATTTTATACACTCTCTTCCCGTGGAGTTGAGGTCCTGGTCTGCATGTACTGAATTGAAGAAGAACCTCTTCCCCAATCCAAACCACAGTAACAGGCAAAAAAACCAAATCCAAAACACCTACTGAAACAAGATCCTGTGCTGCAGAAATACCTCCCTTCTGTGGAGAGGGGAGAACACTTGCATGGTAGATACTGGTCATTGTAATCACTTGAATCCTTGAAGAAACATAATTAATATGGTGTAGGCTGCATTACAAAGCTAGAACAGAAGAGGACAGACCACAATGTACTTAGCATCAATCCTGTTGTAAAAACAAAACAGAAAAAATAATAACAATTTCATCAAAAAACAACTACAATCGTCAAGTACCCTCCTCCTTCCATTCTTCCTTTATTATAAGATTCATTTTTTAAATTATTACTGCCTGTCATGTTTTGGACTGGTTGGGAAAGACAGCCTTCCCTGTGTTTCAAAGATGACTTGTCTAAACTGTCACTGTTCATCCCATCCAGCATCAGAAGGACCGTCTGCACCCTTGCAGTGGAAGTCAGTATCTGACAGCATTTCCTCACCAGTGAGTTGAATCTTAGACTTATGTAAAATACAGAAATAAACGGATAAATGCAGAGTAAATCTACAGTCAACAGATTGACTCTATGTTCATGCCAGCATGACGGAGAATAAATCTGGCTAATATTTTACAAGAAAAAGAGCTGAAGAAGACACAAGCGAAAACACAACACTGGATTATGTGCTGAGAATTGTCTCTGTTCAGGCAGCTGGCTGTCACAGGCACAGCACACATCTACCCTGTCTGGGCTGGCAGGGGAAACAGAGGACGGAGAAAAGGCCTCTGGATGCTCATCTTGCACCAGCCCTTTTGCCTTCCTTCAGTGGTAAAACAGGTCAGAAAGAAGCTGGTTTTCCCAGCTCTCAGTGACCTCTGAGCTGGGTTATCCAGTCATTTTCTCCCCTCCCGCTGTCCCACAGGAACACGTATAATGGCAGAATTAAGCAGTGACTGGTTAATATTCTCTGTGCCAGCTCCTGTTCAAGGAACAAGAACACGGGGCTCTGCAAAGACACCTGTAGCAAGTCACTGTGATTTAGGGCAGTCTGTGTACTGCACCTACGTCTGTCTGAGCTTGTACATCCACCCAGACCACAAAGGAACCAGTTTTGTTCCCTGGGAGCCTCCTCCACGCATTCCTGGCTGCACCTCGCCCTGTGCTGCACCGAGGCCTAGGAAAGGCAGCACAGCCAGGAAAGGCAGCCAAAGATCTCGGTGATCCGTTCCGGGCTCTGCCCCTGCTGCGCCGTGGGGCCTGAGCAATGGGGTGATTGCCCACCTGCAGAACAGGCAGGGTGGACTGAGATGTCCTGTGTCTCCTCGGGACTTCGTGTCTGTGACCTGCCTGAAGGTTAGTACACACCTGGGGGCCTTGAAGGAAGGGATACGTACATCCCACGCATCCATGCCCAGCACACATATGCAGAGTTTCAGCGCTGAGCTAAGAGCATCAGTTTGCCTCACAGGCTTCAGGATTTGCAGCAGGACTTTGGAGAACTGTTACAGAGCTCAAGAGATTAAGATGTATGTATGGAAAATATTATGCCTAGTGCATTACTCTAACAAGAAGTTATGTACACACACTATAGGCAAGAATGTTTAGGAACTCTTGAACAAGCACAGGATATGACATTTCCTCTTGATGCGATGCATACATATGGCTGTGGTACCTTTCCCTCAGCTAGGAATCTCCCCAGGGTGATGATGTGAAGGTCTGATGTGAAAGCCTGGTTTTATGTCTGGGTATGGCCAGCAGTTTCAGTGCCACCCTTCCTGTTTTTTCTGGATTCCAGGGAAGAGCCCAGCTTCACAGTTGGTGTGTGCCACAGCTGCAGTCCTCTGTGCTGCAGCAGGGCTTTACATGGGCACTTTGGCTCACAGTTGCTATTTGCAGATAATAGGAGTATAAACACATGTGCATGTTTGGGGACTAACCCATGATTCTGCATAAATGTTTCCTTTTTTTGCACAGACCAAACTACAGGCAGTAGGAGCACATCAAATAAGTATTGTCGAGTTTTACTGAGGCTCAGTAAAATTAAAACCATAAAGGGGAATCCTTCCCCATTGGGGCTTGAGGCTACTAAAAGTTGTACCCAGGTCGGTGGCTGAGGGGATAAAACAATTAAAACTCAAATACTGCTTTGTTATCTGAAGAAGTTTTTCCTGTTCATGGGCCACAGTTACTCCACTAGACTGCGACCACACAGCCATAATTGAGCAGCTTTACATTTATTTGAGATAGCTACGGTCACGGCAGGAAAAAGACAAGCGGTTTTCCAAGTGAACAGTGTGTGTCACATAGACTTTTTTGGAATCAGTAGTATATAAAGGGGCTGTGAGATTCCACTGCACCTTTTAGGGATGAGATGAGCATGGAATCAAAAGAAATGCTGTCCAAGTTTCCACTCTGCAATGAGTGATATCTGTGTTTTGAAGAACTGGGAGAGAGAGGGCACTGAAGAAGACATGATTAATAATTTTAAAGTTCATACTGAGCTGTAGCCATTTAATTTAAAATAAAGCATTTTGGTTTCCTCCAGGAATCTATTTTTGCTTGTGGTATAATAATATATTTTAAGGATTTACCATAATATTGCTATGATGGACAGATGTTTATCTTTGTTCCTATGTCTGTGAAAGGAAAAAAAGCTGAACTTTGAACGAGTGCAGCACAGTTAAATAAACTAGCAGGTCTAGGTCGATGCTTCGTAATTTTAAATATCTAAAGCAATAGAGTTATGAAAATATTCCTAAATGATGTTGCCAGACAGCAGAGTATTATCTGTGCTGTTATCTGTATGCAGCACTATTCATTGCTATGCAACAAATCGGAAAGGTCAGCAGACCCTGACCCTGAAAAGCAGCTGTGTTATAGCAGTCACTGGAAAACACCAGTCTTTGCACACAAAATTGCTTCAAGCAAGAACATCTTTCCCAGAAAGACTGAGATCTGCATGCTGGATCACACTTTTCCTCTGAACAGCTAGAGGTAAGTAAAGCCCTTATGGAAAGAACACTATACACGTCCACCTAGGATATTTTCTGAACTGTCACAAGTTTCTATACATACGTCCATACACACAAATATGCCCAGGCATAATAAGGGGGCACTTGAATAGCACCAAGAGCAGCTTCTCCAGCTCCAACTAACATTAGTCAGAGCCTTATCTCCCTGCTGCCCCTTGCCCTAGCTCTGGAGATAACCAGTCTTGGAGCACTCTGGAGACATTGACTCCTGGAGCTGTGAACTGCTCTCTGAGCTGCCTCCCCAGCTCTGGATTTGAGCAGCACATTGAGCAACACAGCATAGTTTTCCTTGCTGGGCTTCTACCTCCTCTGGCTGGTATGCCCAGGACAAGCCTCCCTCTTGTGCTGCCCTTCCTCCTCCCTCAGGTATATCCAGGTTGCTCCTGGATCGGCAGAGTTATTTATCGCCGAGAAGGCATTTGTCTAAGATTTCTAAGCCACCACTGCAGAGTTTCAGGTCATTGGCATTTCCCACTCCACTGCCATGAGCTCTCTAATACCAAGCAACACTAGAGTTGGAGTTTTCACCTCTGTGTAACTAAACTGAGGAATTTAAACCAGGAATTTAGGTGCCTGAGTAAGAAGACAGATATCAAGAGCTGGGATGGTCCCTCATACCACCACGAAGTTTGCCACTCTTCACGACTCTCTGTGCACCAAGGGAGGGGTTCCCCATCCTTCTTTTCCTTTGCAAAAGGTGAAAGATATGTCATAGTCTGGCTGCTTGAAATTAGGACACTAAAAACACACTACAGCTGAGGAAGATGAAGAACTGGCCCAGAGGGGAGATGCTAACCGTCCATTTCCTATCTTGCTGAATGAGGGCTGATGAGCTAGACCACAGCATTAATGGTTCTTCAATGTTACGTATTTTCTCCGCACTTCCTGCTGGATGGGGACTGATACCACAGAGTTCCAGCTGGCTGCTCTTTTCTTCCCAGGAGAATTCACCTACTTGCCTAAGTAACGGAATGAGATGCAAAAGCAAGTAGAGAACAGGAGAGATGTGGGGCCTGTAGGTCCTCAGCAGAAATGCTTTGTTTACTTCCCGCTTGTTCTTCACTCCTTTTCCATCCTTCGCTTTTGTCCTTTCTGGGCACACCTATAGAACCCGTAGCCCTTGATGTCTGAACCAGATTCTCCCAC
Source organism: Melanocharis versteri (assembly GCA_013397845.1). Taxonomy (NCBI): domain Eukaryota; kingdom Metazoa; phylum Chordata; class Aves; order Passeriformes; family Melanocharitidae; genus Melanocharis; species Melanocharis versteri. The sequence continues at coordinate 174,465 of VZTG01008517.1, forward strand.
AATCCTTGACAGCAGCATTCTGGGCTGGTTTAAGTAGGACTTCAGGCTGGCCTGAGCCAGGCAGAGCTGGCAGAAGACAGAGCTGCAGAAGGGCACAGCAAAGATGCTCAGCTACTCCCTGGTGGGGAGCTCCCATGGCTCCCTCCAGCTGGGCCTGCACCCACACTCCAGCCACTCTGCCCACGGGCTTCTGCTGTTTGAGAGGAGCAGGACTTGTCTGGCGACTGGGACAGAGAGACACCCGCCTGGACAGAAAGAGCACAGAAATGGGAGAACCAGGAAAGCTGATGAGGCTCTGTTGGCTCCAGTGCCAGGTGGGCAGCTTTGCCGTCAGGGATGGTGGCTTCTTTGATGTCTCTTCACCCTTTGTGGACACAGCCTGAACCCCCAGCTGGAGGCACTGGAAAAGCTGGCAGCTGTCGTGGTCTTCTCTCCACTGGGAACAGAGTGAAACTGTTTTTCTTCAAGGCTGTTTTATGAGGAGCGGGAAGAGAGCACCCGGACAGAGCACTAAGGACTAACTTTACAAATGTGTCTCCCTTTGACAAAATGTTTGAGCTTTGCCAGTTCCTTTACATTCTCTCCCACTGGCTGAGGACAGCCTTGTCCTGAATAGGAAAACAGGAACAGTGCAAGAGCACAGATGTCTGACATCTTCCTGTCTTCTGGCTCAGGGAGAGGGAGATTAATAAAAGCTGCCAGAGAAATGTCTTGGAATAACCCTTTCTGGTAGGAGACACAGTATCCTGGAAACACCCATCATTTGGCAGAGACACTCACTTCATTCCTCAGCTACACAAGCAAATTTCTTTAACTCTTCTCAAGATCATTTTTGGACTGGATTGCAAGTGTTTTATGTTAAAACAAAACCAAACAAACAAACACAGCTAAAAAACCTCAACCACTTTATTTCCTTCTGTTTTACATATGTGGCATTTCCTAAAAGGAACAAAATGTTGAAACAATGAAATATTTTCCTTTTTTACAGCCCTATCTTTCATTAAGAGACAGTTTGCCTAACATCTCTTCTTCCCTGTTAAGATGATGGATGGGGCTGAACAAGACTTACAGGATCCAGTGAGGTGCTATTTGCGTCACCAGCAGCAGTGGTCATCACGGAATGATCTACCATTTCAATCATTTCAAAGAGAGATGAAGAGGAAAATGGAGGAGGCTGAGATTTATTACAGTGGATGGAACAGACTTTGAAGTTAGACAAATGGAAATTTGGATTATTTGCAGGAACAGATCCTATGTGAGGTTGTTGAGTTAGGCAGGGCCCTGGTTTTGGAGGAAACATCACATGAGTGTATTCAGATTTGAAACCTCCAAGAACAACAGCTGGAGGCTGCCTCAGCAGTCTAGAAAGTGGTACAGCAGTGATGAACCAGAGAATGGAGTTCATCATCATCACCCTGCTCAACAAGCTGGGCCCAGCTCTCCCCTGGATGTCATTCCATTGTAGTTGCTGGAGGGAAACTGGAAGGGCCTTCAGAATAACAGGTGAAACTCAGGTCTTCTACAAATCAGCTTCCATTTTGCTGCAGAAGGCTTATGTTTGCACTCTTGAGACCACCAGAGAGGAGGACATGAACTCTAACAGCTAACAAAAGGCCGGCCATCAGATTTACTGCCTAAACAGTGATCTCACCTGCAGAGATTTTTACATGGCCTCTTACACTTTCCAACTCCTAACTTGAAAGCCCTGAAGTACCTGCAGTGTCACATTTCCATCCTCTCCCAGGGAAATCAACCTGGATGGAAAGTGACAAGGATCACTTCTGAAAGCTGAGCCAAGGAGAATGAGAGACAAAATGCCCATGTTACTGGAACCGGTAAGTGCCCTAGGAAGCCTCCCCAAAATTCTTGAGACACACACCAGCAACTCTTTCTCTGCTCATCCTCACTGAAACTTCTAAACCGTCAGTGTTTTAATGTTCCCTACATACCATTTTCTTACCTGCAATCCATCAAGCTCATGGACAGTTCTGCTCATGGAGAAACCTGTAGTAATTCCATGGAAGCGAAAAGACTGAATCCTATAGGAGTGCAATCAGACCATGAGGATTTAGTAGTGAATTTTATACACTTGGTGAATTCTTTCTTCCTCGTTCCTTTCTGAACACAGTTATTTGTCCCAGTGGTTAGATTCACACTCTTTCATGTTCAAACTAATTTCTTTTACAAGATTAATCAGCAGCTGGAGGCAGGTGATGTCATGGACTTTGACATTAGATTGTCATCAAATGTTACATTTCTCTCTTTTTTTTTTTTTTTTTTTAAACTAAACAGCTGCAGCGATGGCTTTGTTGGCTGGTGGCCAGCTGAGTCTCTCCACAGAAATGTAACACTCCTTGCCTCAGTTTTCCCATATTCCCCAGCTTGTTTGCTCTCTGATGGAAAACTTGACTTCCATGGAAAGACACTTAGTAGCACCTACAGCTGCAATGCATCCAAGAAAAATATACTGCAAGGACCATGGGAGTCTTTACAGCCCTGACAGAACAGGGGTTCATCCCTTTTCCCTTCGAGGGAAAGTAGTGCTGGGGCAGTTTCCGTGTCCTAAGGTAATTGAACAAATAGATTTTCATTTCAGATGGAAGATGGATGGAAGGAGGTTGCAGTCCCTCAGATGCAAGCTGTCAATATGAACACACATTTCAATTGCATTTACATGGAAACAAAATGTGTCTCAGCTTTTGGACATCCAGAAAAAGTCTGATGATCCTTGCAGGAAAAGTGCAGGACTATTTTCTGTTGATGAAATTTGCCTGGCAGTTGTTAAGAGATGTCATCTACCAGGTTTACCAGAGATAGATAATGCCTGAAGTCAGTACTGCACTTCATTTTCTGTTAAAAACTTGATTAATGACACTCATCTTTTTCTCCCTCAAAACTATGCTCTCACACTCTATTCTCAGAGGGTTTTTTTTTTCCTTCAAGCTTGGGGTAAATTGTACCATTTGCCTGGTACAGTAAGTTGTAAAAAGGGAAGGTTGGGCTTTGAATTATCTAAAAATTTCAGGAGGTTTGTCAAGTTCTGTCTCAAGCAAAGTACTGGTTTAAAAAGCCCCCACCTGGCCTAACCTGCTCTCAGTGATAAATTCTGTTTTTGGGAACGTAGTCTTGATGGGTCAGTTTTGGAATAATTTTCATTTTCATTTTCAAACATTTCAAAGTGTGCATAACACACTTGTGAGCATAAATATTGATGAGTTTTGGTCAATTTAGTTTAATTGAGACATTAGCTGTATTGCAGGCAAATGGATCTGGAATAGCTGCTACAGTGCTCAGTTTTCCAAATCCTTACGGAAAGATGAGATTACAATCAAATATTTTATGTTAATATGCTTAAGCATTTAAAATTATGGAAGCTTTTTCATCAATTATTTCATCAAAATTATTGCAGCCATTCTGAGTATCAGCAGGGTTTGAAAGCCTTTAATTAATTTTGCTTACATTTGAAATAATCAGAATAATTTCAGAATAATAAACCAGCTCAATCCCTGGGAAGATTCACATACAGTGGATTACATCCCATCTGAAATAAATTTTGGCTCTTTCTCTGTCACTTAGATAATCCATTAAAAATCCCCAAAAGACTAACAAATGTAGCTGGAAACACAAATAATAGTCTGCATATGTTAGCCTGTTATGTCCAAAGAAAAATACCTACTGATTTGCATAGGCTACGGATCAGGTCTTATACGGTACACCTAAATTAGAAATTAATCTGTCTCTGGGACAGAAACTTATCAAGTTCTCTCTTCCAGAATTCAGTTCAAAATCCCTTCTGTTCTGAGGAAGTACTTTTTTCCACATTTCCTATTTTCACTTGTACTATTCAAAGATCGAAAGCAAGGATTTACATACAAGGTGCTAAATAATCTGCTGAATTCAAATCAGTTTCCACTGGGTAGATATAATTTTTTCCATCCGCATTTAAGGTAAGCACACTGGCCCAGCCTTTCTTCTAACAAGCTGATGCAATGTAAACAGGATGAATGAATAGGTAACTCTCTGCAGATGGAAGAGCTCCGAGCATTTGGCAGTGGGGAGGCCAGTTCTGCCCATGGCACAAGCCACAAAACAGAGGGCAACATTAGTGACAGTGATGTCCCACACAGTGCAGGGAAGCAGCAGCAGAGAAAGCAGTAAGGGCTTTCTTGCCCACAAGCCCAAACCAGGACCACCCCAGGGTCTCAGGACTGCATCGATGGCCTTGGCACTTGTGTTTAGACAGAAGGACAGAGGTAAATAGCTAAAAAACAGCTAAAGCCTTTTTCCTCTTTCCTGTTTTCTCATGGTTATGTTTGCATGATGAACTTCAGTGAAGCCAACACACTGGGTACCTTACTTGCACTTGTCCTATGGGTGGCTGTTCTTTGACACAGTTACTGTCCAAGCTCTTGCTGTAGTAATTTATCTGCAGCTGCCTTGGCTCAGCTTGGCCCTGCCACAGTTTCTCAGCCTGCACGGAGAGCCTTTGTTTTCCATCATATCCTGTCCCTGCAGGTGAACAGCAAAGTCGAGACAATTTGCTCTGTGTGTCTATCTGGGCCAGGCCCTCCATGGTGCTCAGGCAGCTCAAGGAGACCCTTCTTCCTCTGCCCAAACTACCAGCTTTTATTAGCTCTGCCCGTAATATTCCAGTACTTCTTGGGCTCATATTCATTGTCTTCACACTGCTGTTGGTGTTTCATAAAACTCATGGACTCAGACCCAAATGCTGAAGGGAAGAGAATCACTGACTCCTACAGGCACTCAATCAAATTTTTCCTTTACTGAAAGACGTGTAATCCTGCAGAGAGGGTTGAATCTAAAACCTCAGTGGAGCATCATTGTTTTTGCCATTTGGGTTCCTGAAGGGTAAATATCAAATAAAAGCATTGAAACCAACCCAAGAAAGGGCTGAAGTGAGTAGCTCCTGTTAATTTCATTTTAAAAATGGTACTTAGGTAACCTTTTTTTACAGTTAATCCTATGGAGCAGCCACTGAGATGCTGCTGAAAGCTGAGAGCATCATCTCAGTACATGAAGCAGTGCTAATGAAACCACAGAGCTGGGTTATTCTACAGAAGAAATGGGGAGACACAGAAAACAGATTTCTGTTTTCTTTTAGCTGGAGAACCCACAGGTAAATGAAGGAGGTCAGGAGGCACCAGCCAGAGTGCCACATGGAGAAGGGGAAGCCATGCCTAGAGGAGAAGCAGTCCCACAAGCACAGCAGTCAGGCAGTGGCTGCAGCCCCAGCCCTGCTGCTCAAAGCTCTTCGCCCAGGCAGTGAAGGAGGAGCTTCACCTCAAGAACAAAAAGTGTACAAACATTTCCGCATGGGTGAAAAGTGCCCAGCTGAAAAAGTTCAAGTTTGGGACACTGCTACTCCTAACACTTTCCCTCTTCCTCCAGGGGGACCAACTCCCAGAGGCAATTGGATGCAGCACTGACCTTTCAGGACTTATGAAATGCAAACACAGCTTTATTTACTTCCTGACCCTTGGCTCAAAACATCTGCAGCTTTATAAATGAAAAGCAACCACTGTGATTTAGCAACTTCTGCCTCTGCTTCATTTTGCCAAAGGACAGAGGCCACACTGTGATGTGAGCACGGGTGTTGTGGTGACGTTTGAGAGCTATCAGTTGGGCTCCCCGGGCAGCTGGCACCACTGCTTTTCATCTTGCATCTTGTCTAGCAGGACAAAGCCTGGCTGGTCAGGTAAAGGGCCACAGCTGGAGATTTTAGTCAAACCAAGAAAACAGATTAAAAATGGAGCCTTCTTCCTCAGAAATATCTTGCGTTTCTGTTTGAGGCAAGACAGTTGAGTTGGCAGTCTCAACTTCTCTTGCCCCTCCAGTATGTGATAGAAAAGCTGCTGCTGCTGCTGCTCCTTTTGCACCTCTACTAGAAGAAAGAAGTGATCAAGTTTTGCCAGATCAACCCTGGCCACGGGCATAGGTCTAATTTTTCTGAGGAGAGCTCTGGCAAAGCTTTTTATCCCTCTTCTTCCTGAAGAAACTCTGGAAATTTGTTGGAAGCAATTGGTTCCAGTCAATTTGGTGGGGTGATGCTGGAAACTGCATAACGGTTGCTGAAGGATTCTTCAAAAATAAAGAGCTGGGAAGGAGAGGACTTCTGCAAATATTTGAAACTACGTCCGTGCAAATGTTCATTTGTCAGCCTAATCTTCATGGATTCGGCAAAATGAAAAGTGATTCTCCAGTATCTGCCTCATCTGACAAACTTCAAGCACTAGCAGCAGCAGGTTGTGCTTTTGGCTAGGTAAATCAGTTCCTTTGCACATGAAATAACTCTCAGGATGTCTGGTGGGACAGATGTAGGTACATATACAGTAAGCCTTTACAAGGTAGGAGATGAGGATGGTAGGGAATGTCCTGATTTTGTCTCTGGTTATTCTCAGCAAATCTTGACACGGTATTTCTCAGCAGCAGAAATACTGAAAAAATAGGTTTTGGTTATTTCTGATTACTTTAAGCCCAGGAAGTGGAAAGATAGTGTCATCATATTGTGCTTTTTTTGTACTTGATCCATATCTTGCCGAACCAAAAATTTATACTTTCTTGTGGCATCTGCTGCATGCTGACAAGATACATATTAGCATCATATTAGTACCTGCAAATTCATTCCACATTGAAGTGGCTGAAAACAACTAATATTTGTGTTTCTACATCAATTTGATGCTTTGGAAAATTCTACACTTCTCTGCTCCCAAATGACAAAAGCACAAGGAGCGTTATGACTTAACAGAACTGTATTGTAACATTTTATTCAGCCTCAACTTTAGATTTAAAATGCCCCTGTGAGGCCTTTTTAATCTCCTCCTTTGTCTTTATTTTTTTAATCAAATGCTTAGTTATCATAGCTTTGTCTTTCTTGGTTTGGAAATGATGACAACTGACTTGTCTCCTCTGCATTTTTTTTGGTACTCTTCTATTACAACCCCTATTTCAAGAGAGATTACAGCACCTGTAAGTGGTGTAAAAACCAGCACCTGATGCACTCTCATCAGACCCATGTTTGAAGGAAGGCTGCCTGAGGAGAAGTCCAGACATGCAGCCTGTGATAGGAACAGATTCTGTGGAGGAGAATGATCCCTTATCACCACGACTCCGCAGACACACCCTGGTTGGTGTCCAACTCCATCTGATACCTCACCACACAATAATAACTCTTTTCTAGTTGGCTTGTCTTGTCTCTCCAGTCTCTACACCCCGAGGGGTTGTGTTCAGGGAGATGAGTTGGTTTGTCCCAGCCCAGGGAAGCCAAAGGCCTCAGGCACTAGCGGTGTGCTCAGCAAAACCCAGAAAAAGGGCAGCATGTGGCTAATTCAACAGCAAAGGCCATTCCCATAAAATATATCACTCGTATTTCCTGGTGAGTCAACCCTCCTTCCTCCCCTCAGGCCGGACTAAGGGAGCGTGCAAGGAAGAGGTTTGGGGTTTTCCTGTCTGTCCTACATTACATCGGGGTGTAATGACAGCATTGCAGCTGGCAAAGCTGCACAGCTGTCCTGCAGGAGTCCCACACTGTCCTTCCTGTCTCCACAGTGAGTGGATATGCTTTTGTGGCACACTGGAAATGACACAGTCCAGTGCTCAGTGACTGCTGAATGCTCAACACTGGCATTGATCAGGGACTCTGGGATTTGCCAGAACAAGGACTGTTCAGGAAGCAATTCCCTTTCCACTCCTTCCCTTTCTTTGTTCCCCCTCACCCTTCTTCCTCCTATGTCCCCCATCTTTCCTTCTTTCCTTTCTTTCTTCTCTCCCTCCTCTTTCTCTCTCTCCTTCTGGAGAACAGCTCACACTATTGTTTATCATCATAGAATATTACTAGCCATCAGGAAACTTCGGAAACCAAGGAAAACAGAGATCCTGTGACAAAACTCAAGTGAACAATGGCTTCAAGGGCACTCAGCTCTTGGCAGTACGAGCACCATGGTGAGCTCAGGATCTGGCAGGATGGACTCTGAATTAGGATGACAAGAGGACAAGGAAGCACAGAAGAACATTAGGAAAAGATGAAGAAAGGTGCATCACTTTCTGGAATGAGATGGGCAATGCAACCCTGCAGGTATTTGTTTAGAATTCCCTGTTGCACCATGGACCATATTCAAAAGTTTGATGTGTTTTCTCAGAACATCTGGCATAAATTAGACTGCAGACCTCCAAAATAGTCTTAGTTTTGAAGGCAGTAGGGTTAAAAGTTTCTGTATTATCAATTCTTTGTCCCATCTGCTATTCTTTCTTTCTCTTTTTAGCTCTTCTTTCTCTGTTGGTGAGAATTGGTCAGCTCATGTGGTGGTTAGAGTCAGTTTGACAATTTGCAGACACTAATGAAGGTGTTTGGGTTCATTGCTGTGTATGTTTAAGTAGCTATTCTTTATGATTCAATTTTTCTTCCATGAGTCAACTTATGCTTGTTTCAGACTTCACAAGAACTATTTTACAGCAAAAAGCCTCCCATCACTTTAAGTCCTTCTATAAAAGTACACAGGAGGCTGGTATCACTTTGTATGCTGTTTCCACTCTTTATAGATTTCAATGGGAGATTATATCCTATTTATAGGAGTCCATTGAATAGTTCAAATAAACCACAAACAGTAATAAAGAGATGCTGACAACTGACCTCTTTCAGCACATGTTTAGAGTGATTAGTTGTCCATCAACTTTGCAGCATAGTTTGGCTTAACCAAAAATTATGTTATTATCATAGAAAGGAACTGTTTCAGCATGTCAGAAATGTATTGACTTTACAACAAGATCAAAATAGATCACATTAGACAGAGTTCCTCCCTTTGACTAAATCTGGTGGATGTAAAACAGCTTTGAGAAGATGCTTTTGTGAGAAATGAGAGATGTGGGTCACATCCTTTCAGATGTGGGTTCTACACTGCCTACATAAGTGCTTGTGTTTGCAGAAGAGGTGGCCACTACCGTCAGCTGTTTTATAATGTTAATCTACTATTGAACTTGTTTCTTTCACTACAAGAAGGAAGGATTTCATTTTGGGTTGATAAAGTATGTTCCACAAACCAGAGCAACATTTTACAGTTTTTCTTGTGAATGCAAATAAAACCCATACATCTCTACTATGGATCAGTTCAAACCAATTTCAGTCCAACTCTGATTTATTTGGTTCAGCTACCTGATTCAAAATTTATTCAAATTACCTTATGAGTCAGAGCCTCATAAACATAAGTGAAAAACATGTGTATATAACATGCAGGAGTCTTTCTGCCCAAGAGTTTACTCTCCAAGTCAGGTGTCAGAAAGGTTCTTATCTCTATGAATATTTAGTAAGTCTGTGCAGGAATTGGGCAGCCAGCCTGGACTACGAGTATTCTAAATCAGTGCCCAAGCTCTTCTCTCCTTGCTGCTCAAATCTCCCCCTTCCACTTCCTTTCTGCAGCAAAGGTACTCTGGTTCTGGTGGTTAAAGGCTCTCAGAAGTGCTGATTCCCTTTGTGTGCAAAAGGTAGCTCTTCAGAAGCCATTAGACATATTAGCTCAGCACTGGGATTAGAGTCAAACAGAGGTTCTGTGTACAGCAGGAACGAGTTCATCTTTTCAAGGTCTAGGAGCACTCCTCTGCCATCACCTGCCGAGTGCATCTGCTGTGGCACTGGCTGTTTTAACTGCAGCTCGGGATCTGAGGGCTAGACTTGATTCAGCACTCACAAGGAATCTTCCCTGAATAAGCAGAGTAGGCGTTGAGTTTATAAGAAGTGTCACAGTGGCTGTCTGAGACAAGAAATTACTTTTAGAGGTGAAATGTTTTAACGGGTTTCTAATATAGCTGCACTGAGTGGAAGAATTAAATGAATCTCAAGTTGTTATGGAACCTCCTGTATACATGTTGCAATAAACAGAGGTGTGAAAAACTCTGAGAAAGACACAGGAGGCAGAAATGCAGATTTAGGGAGGAAAGCAGAGGTGGGTGAGAAATTATCTAAGTGTTGGCATTGTGTGCAGTACAGTGGGCATTGCTCATCTCCATGAACAGCGTAACACTTTGCTACCCCCTCCCTGGAGGGGCTGCCTCGAGGCACTTCTCACTCAGGGGATTATCATCTTTCCCATGTGGATGGGAAAACCAAGGCAGGGAAAGGTCAAGACCAACATTTCAAAAACTGATTTTTGGTGGCTTGATTTCTGCATGTCTAAAAGAAAACGAGTCTTGTTTCTTTAATGAAAGCTATGACTTTCATGAACCTCCTGACCTTCATGAACCTCGTGACTTGCACAAGTGTGGACTATTGTCTGCTCAGCACTTACAAAAACAAGGTCCAAGGTGTCTCGGATTCAGCATTTGAGATTAGTACATGGGAAATGTTGGCATCTTAAATGCTACTCTAGCTCATACAGAAAGTCACCAAGATTAATGTTTCCTTTTCTAAATTATAGTGAAGGAATCTCCTTTTTAAATAATATATGTGATTTGGATGTTACTTATCACAGCTTTTGTATTCACATTGGAATACAAGCTGTCCACAAATAACATGGAGGTATCTATGGAGTTGCATTTGCTTTTTCCTGACATTTGTAGGAGTAAACTCATCTGACTTCATAGGGTAGATGAGGAAACTGCATCTTCCCCACATGCCACGAAGAACTGTAACTTTTTCTTTTGCACAGGGGTATTGCAGCTCCCCCGACAGCACTACACCCACCCTCTGTCTTGCTGAGTTTTACGCTGCCTTCAGTGACAGCACAAATGCTAGAGTTGAGCTGCTTGGTGACTGTCAGGCAACGTGTCCACAGAGTGGTGGCATTCTTTTAGCAAGGATTCCAAGCACAGAAAAGCTCCTGGCTGAACCAAGAGGAAACCAAGCTGACTGCCTGACGCAGGTCGAGATTCTCTCCGGGCGGCTTTGCCGTTGGAAATGTCAGGGAATTCAGACTGCATCACTGAGCACCAATCCAAATTCTGGTGCCACACCTCCCTTTGCTCAGGTGCTCACTTTGGCTCTACCACAGTGCATTCTCTTTTCTGCTATTTTCCCAGCTTCCATATATTAGGCCCACACTGTTTCTATTTGTGCAAATATCCAGTTCCTCATGTGGATTTAGGAAAAAAACAATACACCTCCACAGATGCCACACACATTTTGGAAAACCTGTAGCTTGCATTCAAATGAATCTCTGTAATTTTTATTTATTTGCAGTATTCCCTCCTCTGCAACTTTCTATTGAATAATGACTTTTGGACAGGTTAACTTCACCTTGACAATGTCAGATCTCTGTGATGTTCTTTCATTTCTCTGTCCTTGACTATTATATGTCATTTTGTGAGCTGTTAAATAGCAGCTATACATATATATACATATAATGATCTCCAGGCTCTACACAGGCTTTAGGAGACAAACACAGACAGGAACAAATAATAGAGTTTATCCACCCCCAACAACCAACTCTGGCTGTTTGTGAGAGCTGCAGTGTGACTGTGTTTCATGAAGACAGTTTTTGACCAAGGATGAGTGTCTCCCATACTGCCTGCAAAGTTTTGTTGCCCTGGAAACACATATTATTGTTATGTGGAAACATCTGTGAGATGTATGGGAACACCAAGGTGATTTGGATGAAATATGGCAATGGAATGGCAATAAAGGTGTGCTTAGCTGTGCTTACAAAAAGTTATAGATGAGAAGTATTATTCATCAGCAAAGTACAATACCTTGCGGAATTTTAAAATAATTAACCTCTGAAGTTCTTCTTGAATCAATTGATGCTTGTCAGATGTGGAAAACAGGAGGAAAGTTATAAAGAAGAAGATGAGGAGGTACTAGTTACTGTTATTTCCTTAATTTGAGAGCTGTGCTTGAATGCCTTTGATATATAAAATAAATACTTTGGTTTTTCCTTCAACTAACAGTTTCATTGTACAAGAGGACAAAAAAAGCCTCAAGGTTTTGAAAAACCACAGTTTAACTGTGGTTTAAGTGTAGATTTGCCTTTAACCTGCTTTATTTGATCAGTAGAGAATCCCTGTATAAACTCTCCTATTTAATTTATCTTAATATGTAATAAATTCTTCAGCTACTAAATAATTCAGAATCAAACTAACTTGATCCAGTTTAACTAGGTTCATTCAAAACCTAATTTAAGGCTTGATTAAATGGTGCTAATGCAAAGTTAAATAAACTAAATGCCAGTAAAAGCTATTTTAGGAATTGCCACTCCTGCTGAAGGGTAAGGAGTTTAAAACAAACTAATTTAATTTACTTTAAAAGTTACTAAGATAAACTATTCTAAGTGCTTCTGTGCAGAAAAACTTGCAGAGCTATGACAATGGACTCTGGAAAACCACTGCTTAACATGAGTACATGAGTGAAGTTCAGAAACAGAAAGCAACTAAACCTTGCACCTTTTTAAAACAAAAATCAAAATACAACACTTTTTCCCTTGCCCCTTAGGGGATTGAAAAATACAGTTTTGCCTAAATTTTCTCAGTTTTGCCTAAATTTTCTCAGCATTGCTGCTACAGTTGTAGCTCTAGCAGTGGGAACACTGCTCGTGATACAACTGTGCCAAGAGAGACAAGCTGGGCTCAATCGGAGTCCTGACCAGCGAGGTGGAATCCAGTAAATAACGTGGCTTCAAGTCAATCGTTCTGGTAGTGTCAGGAGTTTCGCAGCACGAGTCATTTCACAGATACATTCTCCAGAGAGGGCTATATGAGCAGAGAATGTAATTCGCAGGGATCTGATTACGCTAAAAATTCCCTGAAAGGCTTATCCCAGAGTCCCGGGGCTGGAGCTGCAGATGTCGGGAGCTCATCCCTCCCGAGGAGAGGGATGGATGAACGCGGCAGAGCTCTGTCCCCTAGTGGGCACAGCGAGACGCTCCTTCACAGCTCGTGCACGGGGAATCTCCTTCCAAAGAAACCGGGAAGGATTTATTTGAATGTGAATGTATAATTCACATTCCTTACTCATGTCCCCCTCACCACGGCCACCAACAGGCCCAAGTCAATCACATAGTTCACCTGAGTAGTTATGGGGAACTTGATGAGGAACTTTTACCCTCTTTTTAGTTTTGTTTTTGTTTTTGTTTTTGTTTTTTTTTAATGTGCATTTTTAAAAGATGTTAGACATTTGCTTTCTTTTTTCCAAGGACAGACCTAATTTCAGTTAAATTCACTGTCTTCAAACAGAGCAGAGCAGTGTTAACTCACAGTTTTCCAAATCACATGAAGAGGTCTGCTGATTGCTCAGAGCTTCGGATTGCCTGAAGGATTTGTCGCAAGATCTGAAAAGCCAAAGAGATACCAACAACCTTAAAGGCATAATGCTGCTTGTCAGACTGGTGAATTTGTCTCCTAAAGGGAAATTTCATCCTTTAGCAAAACTGTACAAAACTTGTACATAAGGAGGCAGGAGAAGCTGTCTGAGAAAGACAGTGGTGCAGAGGGCACCATGGCAGCAGGAGCTCTGCTCCCAGGCAGGCACTGGGCACTCCCACTGGGGCAATCCTTCTCCTGCTTGACGGGCCTGCCAAGGACCTGTGCCTAAACCCAAGATTTTGGTGGCATTCTATTGACTTAGATGCATCACTGACTGCTTTGTGACTGCACACTTTACCAGATTTAATTCCCGTTCCCTTCCTACCACTTCGGCCTAGTCTGTTTTGACAGAATCTCATATTTAGCTCAATTCTATATCCTTTAGAAAGAAGCTATCTACACAACTCCTGTGATGCTGTAGACCTGGAAGGAACAGACCACGAGGTGATCTCAGGTCTGTGCAACACCATGGGGGATTTGCATTGAGTGAACATTCACGACACAACTTATGAGTATCCCCTTAGCATGAAGTTGAGCTGCCAAGGGTCAGATCCATGGCCTACAGTCTAGGGGACTCTGGATCTGTACTTAGCTCTGTTTTAGACGGGAGGATATGCCACACTCTTCAGCAGTGGGGCTTACATCTGAACTGTCTGGTTACATCTGACGCATCAGGGATACACCGATGTGGGAACACTTCAAAAATCCACACAGAAGCATGACACCAATACACGATTCCTGCCCACAGGTGGCACTCCGTCATGAGCCCTGTCTGCTTGCTAAGCCCTCTCATGAATGAGATCTCCTTCAGTTATGAGAAAAATGTTTGCTTTGGTATTCAGTAATGACCTTTCCTTGAGGGACTGCAGATCTACGGAGTGGAATAAACTGAGCAAGACTCCTGGAAAGTACTGTCTATTCCAGAACAAAACTCCCATGTGCTGGGCCTGACCCTATTCAAATCTTCTGTGCAAGCACAAGAGGTTTTAATGTTATTTTGACAGATGGTGTCATGTCTGTTTCCATTCAAAAGCCAAGGGAGCATCTCTGTTTGGATTTGTGTCAGTAGTCCTATTTCCGGGTATTATTTACATCTCCTGAAATAAAACAGTCACAATTCCCTGGATATATTTGGAGGACTGCAACAGTTTATGACCAAAACTTCCCTGAGATTTCCTACCATAAGCATCTCAGTATCAAAATGGGACACATTAGGGCAATCCCAGAGAATGTCCCCGTGTACTTCAGAACAACCACCAGCCTGGCGAGAGACACTGACCTCCCAAGTCATGAAGCTGTGATGCATCTGGGCACGTGACTTCCCGGGGAGTGAGCACACTCTGCATTATCTGTGAGAGATCTTTTAAGGAAATGACTGCACAGATCTGTTAGAAAAAAAAAAAAAGAGAAAAAAGCAGAAATATTTTTCATGTCCATATGATACAGAGCTAGGCTTTCCTCAAATAACCTGTTAACTTGCTCTCAGGTCAGACGCTTCTCATGTGATGCAGCTAGGAAAAAACATGTGAAAAGGCATTCGGACTGAAGGCTGCATGGAAGTAACACTCATGGATGGAGAGACCAAAACAAGTGTTTGTCTTCCTATTACTCACTTTAGGTACAGAAAAGGAACACTGAGCTAAGATGATAGATTTTTGCCTCTGAAAGCAACAAAGGAGGCAGGCAGGATATGCATTCTCAGAAAGACAGCTGGGTTTCACATACCCACGTCCTTGTGCTTCCATGAAGGTTGCAGTACATGAATTTTTTTCCTAAAACCCTTTGCTAGGTTGCACAAGACCTACACCTCTTTGCATTTGTCCATCAGGGTGAGAGCAAAAAGGGAGGATCTCGTGAGAATGTGGAACGAAGCAAGGAATTTGTTTGTCTCTAAATTTTAATCCAGAGTAGGCACCTATGAGCCCTTCATGCAGCAGAGCAGCACTTTTGAGAGATACAAAAAGCTGCAAGTTTAGCTTCTAGAACTGCTGATAAAGGGCAACTGGGCTTGTAAAACCAGTTCCCATCCCTTCAGCCCCTAGAAGAAGGAGCCTAAGAACAATTTCCCTATTTCCTGCACAGATCTATGGCAGGCTTAGCTGGACTGACAGCTGCCAGCGAGGTGAAGAGCAGCACAGCTCAGACTGTCAATGCTTTGGCTTTGAAATTGTAAAATGTTTTAAAACAGATAAATATTTTTACCATTATCCCAAATTTGTGTCAGATATGTATGCTCCATGTAAAAGTAAAGGGGTGTAAAATGATTGTCAGTTGAGGAAAACGTGAGTGCAGCCAAAATGGTTCCTTCTCCAATGTTAAACTTAACAAAGCAGCTCAGCATAAAATGTGTGAAGGATTCATCAGAAAAATTCCCATTAAAAAATCTCCAGCTGGATCAAGTGTCCAGTGAAAAGGAACCCAACAGCTCAGCATAAAGACCAAAGGTAGACACAGCCTTTGAGGGAAACCTGTTGGAAAGAGCTCTGATAGTGAAGAGCTCTTGGCCAGTGAAGAACGCAGCCAAGCACAGAGTTTATCAATTTTTCCAGACTGACTTTACCTTGGCAAAGGCCAGCTGGCCATGCTGGGATAGGCAACTCTCTGGGGCTCTGAAGAATTTTCCATGTAACTTAGTTTTGTGTGCAATGTTCAAAATAACGATAACGGGTACAAGGAAGGTGTATCACTTGCCACTGATGTTGTGCAGGAAATTCGGGGAAAAGAATGTGATGGCCAACTTAAGATTTGGAAGCTGCAAAAGATTCCATTTTGCCCAATGATTTATAGCGGGGCAGTTCACGGATTGTACCTTGTGTCTCCTTCATTACCATCTTACACTTCATTCCTTTTATATATGAGATCATCATGGGTGGCATGGAGCAAAGAGGAGTGTGAATCTCTGCTGTAAAGACTCCCTCTGTCTGTGCCTGAGGTTCTTCCTGAAATGACAACAGCAGCAGAGGGAAATTGCCACGACGCCAGTTCGTGTCTCTGCCCCCACACATGATGAGCAAGTGCTACAGAGCTGCCAGAATCTTAATTTCACTTGACTGCTGCTTGATAAAGCAATGAGAACAGAGGCAGGAGTGGTTTGTGTGCTGACTGAAGAGCAATTTCATCTATCTACAGGATTATCTTGCTTACTATCATGCTTTTTTTTTTTTTTTTTAAATTTTAAGCAAGAACGCTTACAGTCTGAAAATACAAACACCCACACCCATTGCAAATATGGTGAAATTGTAATTTTCCTTATTCACCCCTCTGATCTGTAAACCAAGCAGGGGTCAGACAATTCCAGCAGAACTATCCTTTGGCCATTTCCTCTGCTTTCTCTGTTTACTCCTCCACACTTCCCTCTTACTATTATCCCTTTTATTTCCACCCGCATCTGCATGCTTGCATATCTTTTCATTTACCGAAGGGATAAGTTGATGAGCATTTAAGCCTTCCAACACCTGAAAGGAGCCTACAAGACAAGACAGAAATAGACTTTTTACAAGGGCATTTAGTGAAAGGTCAAGGGGCAATGGAGTTAGACTGTAAGAGAACAGGTTTCGATTACATATTAGATATTACGAGGAAGTTCTGTACTGTGAGGGTGGTGAGGCACTGGCACGGGTTGCCCAGAGAAGCTGTGGATGCCCCATCCTGGAAGTGTTCAAGGACACGTTGGACGAGGCTTTGAGCAACGTGGTTTAGTGGAAGGTTACAACCCATGCAGAGGGTTGGAACTGGATGTTGGAACTGGATGACCTTTAAGGCTCCTTCCAACTCCAGCCATCCTTGGACTCCGCGTGACGCGTGACCCGCGGCCCGGGCACCGCCCGCACCCGCCCCACCATGGCGGCACCACCGGGCAGCGTGAGGGCGGGGACAGCCGCCTTCCTATTGGCCGATCCTCTTCCCCTTCTTCTCTTCTATTGGAGAATACTGGCCCGTAGGCGGGGACACCCGCTGAGCGACAGCCGCGGCAGCGAATGGGCGGACGCGGCCGTCCCTCGCGGCCGGCGCTGGGGCGGGAGCCAATGGGAGCGGCGGGGTCGCGTGCGGTGCCGGGAGCAGGTAAACAGCGGGGCCGGCCGGGGCGCGGGACCGGGATGCGGGATTGGGATCTTCTGCCGGCGGGATGCTCCGGGCTGTGGGTGGGCCGGCACGGGCCGGGCCGGGCCTGGCCAGGCCAGCCGCCGGCGGTCGCGTGGGGTCTCGGGGTCGCCGCGCTCCCGGAGCCGCCTGTATTTCTGTATGTGTGTATATACGTACATATGTATGTTCTTATATAGCTGCATGTTAGATATAAAAAAATTACATCTTTCCATGTGTGCTTGTGTATGTACGTGTGTAAAAATATCCGTATATCTATTTCTCCTGGGCGGTGGCGGCGTATCTCGGCTTTCATTTGGGAGCGCCTCCGGCACACCTTCAGAGGCAGGCAGATTTTTTAAGCGTTCAGAAGGGCAGCCGGGGAGCAAGAACATCTGCATGGGAGCAAAGTCTCCTCTGGCCTCCTGCAAAATCTCTGCCTGGCGGGGTGGGGCTTATCTTGTTTGTGGTGTGGTTTTTTCCCCTTTTCTTTGATGTAGGTGTTTGTGTCTCCGGCCGGGCTGCACTTAGATGCACAGGGAAGCAGTCCTGTGTACCTGTGTCCCCTTGGAGGCTCGTGTAGGACACAGGAACTCAGTCCCAACACAGGTGTCCTTGGGTGTCCCCGGAGTGCCACCTCCAGCCCCTGCTGGCTCCGATGTCCTCAGCAGTATTGGGACCAACGCGAATTGCTGCTCCCGCATGTGAAGTGTGAGCCGGGCTTTGAGGTTTTACTTGTGTGAGTAGTTCTGTAGGGGTGTGGTGCCTTTATGCTGTGACAAGGAGTTGGCTGATAGAGTATCTGGACTCAGTGCCGGCAAAATAATCCTTCTGACCCTCTCGGGGAGGGTCTGATTTCAGCTGTGCCAGCAGAATCGCCCTCTGGAGCTATGTGTTGTGCCTTTCTTGTGGGACAAGAGAAAGCAGTGCTAGTTCAGCCAGAATGGAGAAAGACAGCTACGAATCTTTACAACTTCCCGTAGCGTCTTGTGTTTTGTTATTTTTGTGTTCTGGGGCTGAAAGTGAGTGGTATTTGCACACTGAGATGGTGTGTTCCAAGTCTCCTGTCATTTTAGCAGCACACCCATTCTGACTTTATTTATTGGCAAGATACGTGGAAATCCTTCCTCCTAATTTTGGCCCCACCACTTCTGATTTCTTAAAAGTTTATTTCCTTCTCTTCATATTTACCAACAGCAGTGGTTGCTGCAGCCAAAACTTAGGAGAACATCAGGCTGTCAGTATCATCCCAAACCTTTCTCTTGATCTATATATAGCAAAGAAAATACATTTCTCTTCATCTAATTGCCATCAAAGAGAATAATATGGATAAGAAGGAATTTTAACTCTCGAGTGGATAATTAGGTATTCTGCCAGGCTGTAGCAGCTGTTCTGTGCTGTATGTTGTAGTGGTATTATTTGTGATGGATGAAATGCAAAGCAAAGGATTTAGATTGTTTGCAGCATGAAAATAAAAGGCAAACTGAGGCTAGATCTTAATGTTAGTGAACTGGCCCAGTTTAATCAAAATCCATAAAGCTGGTTTATCGCAGTTGATGAAAGAGACCTCTTGCATGAAGGACATCTGGAAAGAGAATTGGTGACTCCTGCTTCCCTTCAGGATTCACAAGACTGCTGTAAAGCAGGAGTAATTGTATTCCCACCTCAGCTACCCTAAGAAGCACTTACTACTGACCTAGTTTTTGTCCCCTTTTATTTTTGCCACACAGTTCTGAGAGTTGGGTCATTTGGCTCTTAAGCATTGTATGATTTTTTGAATGGGACCTGATGGTTTGAGAGGCAGAGAGGAGAACCTTGCCTGATATAACTTAGTGCTTCAGTTTGATGATGGACTGGCATGTTGTTTAACGTATTTGGTAGACCATGCTTTAAAGCTTTCTATGAATACAGATACAGCTTACATTTATCTTGGTGCTCCAAGTTTTCCATTCCTGAGCTGTCCTTCCTCCTTTTTCACCTCAGCCTAAAATAAAACAGTCAATATGCACAGACGTATCTGCTGTCATGATCATGACTTGGAAAGAAGGCTCCCTTGCTTTCCATTATGGTGTATGCAGCATCCTTTTGGCAGGCAGAAATCATCTCCACAAAGGCCTTTTCCTTAGTTTAAGTAGTGAAATGAGACCAGAAAACAGTGTGGCTTTGTAACACCCCTGTCTTAGCTGCCTGATGCTCTGTGGCTGCCTTTTTGTTTGTCAAGCGAGTCCCAGGCTTTCTGTTCTTTCCCTCTGCTCGGCCCAAAGGGTGCTGTCGTGCTGGGTACGTGTGTCAGAGTGACCAGGCTGGTCCCTCCTCCCCTGGAGGACAGACTGCTCAAACCACAGCTCTCTCTGGCAGCCAGCACAGCCTTGGTGCCAGTTCAAAGTGCGCCTCTGATGAATAAATAGTAGCATTAGACAAAACCCCTGCTGGGTCTGTGGTGGGGCAGAGGTGGAGAGCCAGTGTTCCTGCCTCTGTAAACCGTATGTCCAAGGCCCCTGCTTAGATAAGGGCCACAAAGCCACACTGCCAAGGGTTTTGCAGACCTGAGGTGAGGGTGGGCTGCTTGTCTGGGAGTGAGCAGAGGGCTTGTCACCTTAAGGCTCAACCCTGCTGGAAGGGGGATGCACAGAGCTCTGTATTCCTGATGTGGGCACTGCCACTGGGGCTGCTCCCATAGCCACTCTCAGGGCCAGCCCTGCTGGGACCTGGCTCTGTGACAGCAAAGGGAAACAGGTGCTTCACTGTCTTTTCAAAAGCACTACCCAGCTGGTGAGCACCTGGTGTTGGCACCAGAGAGTTGGAGGGTGGTGGGACAACCCCTTTGGCAGAACAGTTTAGATCAGTCTAAGGCAGCTGTGATTTTGGTGTCTGCCACAGGAGCTCCTGTAAAGTCTTGGATTCATTGGGGTGTGTTTGTGTCAACCTTCACTGAAACCACACCTGTGCAAACAAGGGACAGTGAAGCTGTGTTGAGGTATGAATTTGCTTGCTGACCAGAAGTATCATGGCTCCTTTGCATGTCCATATCTTTGCTGGGGGAGCATAGGAGAAAATGTCATTAAAATTGGCTGTATTTCAACATGAGTTTATTTCTTCCCATGTAATTGTGAAGGTTAGTAATTGGCACTGTGGTTTTGCTATTGGTTTAACTCCTCCAGTGGGCATAACTAGGGTATTGAAAGTAGGCTAATTGGCTGTCCCTTCAAAATCCTCTGCAGAATTGCTCTCTTTATGTAGCAAAAATGATTTCTTAAATAATGTGAGAAAAAGTTCTTCGGTATTTTCACTGGGTAGTTAAAACCTAAATATTGGTCCCAAACTATCAGTGAGTAAAGCTTTATTTATTTCCTCCCTGGTCTCTGACATGGCCAGAAGGTTTTGACAGTTATTTAAATTCCATCGGTCACAGATCCTGTGGCATGCACAACTTACCCTGTTCCTCATCCAGAAGTATGTCATGATTGAATGACTTCATATACCCAACTTCTTTAAAGACCTAAATCCTATAACTGGAGCAGAGTCTAGTGTCCCAGATGTAAATCGTGAGCCCTCATGTGCTCAGTCAAAAGAGTGTGTTAAGCATCCAGAGAGGAGATCTTGGTCCCTGTAAGAAATAAGCACGCAAGTGTTAAGCAGCTCACTCGGTAAGAACATGGGATTACTATGAAGCTGACAGGCCTGGTGTGAGGGTTAGCCCTGCTTTTGTTTCCCATAACTGTACCACTTTTATCGCCAAAGGAGGAACAAAATGATATGAAAAAGCAAGAGCAGCCAGGGGAGGAGCAGATGTCTGAAAAATGTTTCTCTTGGGTGGATTGAGTTCACGTTCTAAAATTTCTTGAAGGTGCAGATGTGCTGAGGAGGCTGTGAAAGAAAGGGGGCTCTCCCACTCCTCCCTCTTCTCCCTCCTCCAAAGTGAATTTCAGTTTCTTTAGTGAGGAGCAAGAATATCTCACATATCTGCAAAGTATCCACTCTGACGTCTCAAGACAGCAGGGTGTGCTGGTTGGGCTGTGAATGTGTGATTCAGATTTAAGTGACTGTGTCCAAATCACGTGGCTTCTTCAGCTTCCTCTTCTATTTCCTGAGACACAGGAGCTTGGGTAAGGTTCTGTAGAGGAGAGATGTTCTGGTAGATATAACTGCTTACAGTGTATTAGAGGTATGGTTTTGCTTGTGGCTGAGTATCAGGAAGTGATTAATTATTCCACTTGCTTTGTTAAGCTGACTTAATAAATGCTAAAAAGAATTTTCCTATCAGTTGCATTTATAACTTCCTGAAATCCTGATTTTAAGGCTGTTTTGCAGTTTTCAGGGCAGTGTACCTTCTCCCTCTGGTGTCTAGAAAGAAGAGCTGCTCCTTTCCTTTCTGCACTCTGTCACTGCTTTGCCTGCTTTTCTGCATAGCACTGGGTGAAAAGAGGCCAAGCATTTCTAGCCCCCACATTCATTCTCCATGTTTTTGCCCATCTAAGTAGTTTTGCTTCCAGTCACAAGACAACGTAAGGAAAAACCCACAAGTGGCTCTCCTTAGGAGGCAGGTCTTTCCCTTGCTATGCAAACCTCTCCATGGGCAAAGAGAAGCACTGCTAATAAAATTCTTCAGGTTAATAAACAGTCATAAGACAGCATGTAGCTCCTGATTAGTGGCTTATGTAAAGCTGAGGCTCCAGGTTACTAAGAAACTTCTGCTCCTTGCTGATGCTCGCGGGAGTGTTGTGTAAGAGCTGAGCTCTCTGAGCTTTCTGACAGGCAGCCAGTGTGTGAGGTGAAGCTGTCTGGCCCCTGCCAAATAAACACTGAAACTGAAAGGTGGTGAGAAACCTCCTTTGTGGAAGGTAAGGTGTACTGATGGGAGAGGGGAAATAGAGGCAGCAAGTGTGAAAGCTGTGGCAAAGAAAAAGTAAGATTTTTCAGTGCTGCATTTTGCTGCTATTCCTGCCTGCAGCGGTCCCAGCGACTTTAACTGAACGGATTGTCAATCCTGGGTGAGGGCAGGATAAATCTGCTATTGGGAGAAGATGGAGCTACATGGCATGCTGGAGCTCCCTGCTGAAATCCGCTGAATCCTCTTCAGACTTTCAGTTATTTGCAGTGTGGTGTTCACTGTTTCCTTCCCCTCTGCTCTGCTTGTCCCCACAGCCTTGAGTAGTGCTCGGCTGTGCCCTCCTGAGTGCTCCCTCGGAAAGCGGCGATGATCACGTTCATGAACAATTCGGACAGCGAGGAGGAGCCCTGCAATGAGAGAACATCGCTGATGTCTGCAGAGAGCCCTCCAGTACCCTCCTACCAGGATGGCCTCCAAGCCTCGGAAGCAGGGGAAGCACAGGCACATAGGGTATGTGTGTGTCCCTCACGGGGAGCGAGGACATGGGGTGTGGTGACAGAAGTAGTCCTGCTACCCCTCAATCCCTCCTACCAGACTGGCTTCTAGGATTGGCTTTGGTCAGTGTTGTTTCCCTGGTGTCACTCTCAGCCAGCAGCAGCACTGCCTGTTGCCATTTCCTCCACTCTGACTTTTTCCCCATTTTTATCTCTATATATACTCCTCCCTTTTCCTTCCTTTTGGTAAATATATAGGCTTTTAATCAGGACCTGATGCACATACGACTGTTGCAGGATATCCTTTTTAGCCTTCTTGTTTTGCCAGATACCCTTTGTCTGCTCTGGTCAGATGCAGCTAATGTTAGAACAGAATCTAGTCCAGCTGCCAGCGAAGCAGCAGGATAAAGCAAGCACAGCGTTGTTGTGAGAGGCGAACATGTCAAGCTTATGTCACCTAAGATGACATTTTTTCTATCTAGTTCTGGGCATCTTGCCCTCCATGTTCATGTGTCTATCTATTTGCATTTGAAGAGGTCTTTAGATATTCATGGAATTGGTTTAAAAACTTTATTGCAACCTGTTTGTAGTGGAATTTCTAACTGTATTTTTCAGCTGGTACCTTTCTATTAGGACTCAGCTGCTATGCTGTGGTGGCCTGCAGCAGCTTCGTGAGATATGATGGAATCAAGCTTTGAACACAAAGAAAAGAAGCCTCTTACACATTTGCTAATATTTCTTTTCAGAAGAGGCGAGCAGGCAGCAGCCGCGGCCCAAATAATATCTCTGGTGGAGAAATGTCTGGCTCGGGTGTTCCAGTGAGAGAAAGTGCCCTGGAAAATGAAGAGGAGGAACTGACTCTGAAATATGGAGCAAAGCATGTAATCATGCTCTTTGTGCCTGTCACCCTTTGTATGATTGTTGTCGTCGCCACCATAAAGTCAGTGCGCTTCTATACGGAGAAAAACGGGCAGCTGTAAGTGGGGTCTGCAAACAGCCTGAGTATGTGGGACCCCCTGCTCCACACACACGCTCTGTGCATGCAGAGTGCTTTCTTGGCAGGCTGGGAGAACCTTTACACAGGTAAAGGTGGCTGTAGAAACATACAGAGAGCTCACCAAAGTACGCTACGTTCACCTGTGTAAGTTTTTCCCATACCTGCATTACACTGATTTGTTAGCACTGTCATTTAGGGTGCCCTAAGTGAGGCCTGTCAGCAGCATAATAATGAAACTGCTTCATTGTGCAGCATAAAAGGCCCAGGCTGAACTCCTAGGCTGTTCACTCAGTAGCTGGCAGCAATCAGGGAATAGCATGTTCATTTGGATGAGTGTCTCATTTCCTGGTGATATTTCTGGTTCTTAAAGACTAATGGTGTGGATACATAATTCCATCCAGCTCTTGCTGACAATGCCTGGCTCCTGGGGCTCTCACTGTGCTTCATACATGGGGTGGAGAAAGGGAGACTGTGGTCCCTTGAACTGAATCAAAGGAAACAAAATGGGGGAAGGGGTGTAGGGTGGTGAGAAGGGATAAAAGAGTCCAAGACTCTCCTACCAAGTGTGGAAAGAAAGAGTGTCTCCCATTTCAGAACAGCACCTGGTAAGTATCCTTATAACTATCATGGAGAGGTTTCAGAGCATGCAACAAAAATTCATGGCCTGCAGAGCACTTACTAAAACAAAGTCATTTATACTCGAGGTCATTTTGCTTAGAGCTCTGCCAGCCACAGCTGCTGTGTAGGAATGTGCTTTTGATAGAGACCACTAATCTTTAGTTGATAATTAACTTGAGCCCAGCCCCTTCAGAGGCTACATCTCATGTTTGCTGTCTTTGGCAATCCCACCTCCCTTTCTTTCCCACACACAGAGAGGTCTAGTTTTATCTGGGACAGATGGTTAGAAGAGAATATCTATACTTTATATGGCTTTTGCTTTACCCTGCAGGATCTACACCCCTTTCAGTGAGGACACCCCATCTGTGGGCCAGCGTCTCTTGAACTCGGTGCTGAACACCATCGTCATGATCAGTGTCATCATTGTCATGACCGTGTTCCTAGTGCTGCTCTATAAATATCGCTGCTACAAGGTAAAGCATTCATGCCAGATCCTTTTCCACCTCTGTGCTGTGAGCCTAGGATCAAATGGGCCTTGCATGGCAGTGAGAAACACAGGCACTGCACTGGCTCGTCCTCATCTTGGGCACAGCAGGAATCACTGTGCAGAAGCCTTTGTCAGTGGTGATGGAGCTGTGACTCTGAATAGGCTTTGCTCTTATTTTGTCACTAATGGCAGGCTCTTAAAAACAAGGTCTGCTACTTTGTGTTAGTCGGGTCTGAGTTTTCTGCGTCTGATCCAAACGTGTTGCCGTTCATACTTATGGGCTAAGTTGTACCATTTATTGTGAATGCCTTCTATTAAGACATTTCAGACAAGCTTTGTGGGAACTGGTATTATTCCTGCCTGTGGAAACTCTTGTAGAAGAGCACAAGGCTTGGAGGGAAAGGCACCTTCAGGTTCTGTGGTGCTCAGCGAGTTCTTATATGTGGTACCAGCCCAGCATTTGAGCTCTGGCCATTCCTGCTTTTTAACCTTGTCCCAAGGATGGATTTTGTTTTACAGCCTTGGGTAAACCCCTCCTCCTTCCTAGCAAACAGAAAGAACGTGCTCACCTGCGTGAGCTAGCAGCCAGTATGGATACCCATGAAAATTCTTACGACAGAGACTGAAAAAACCCCAAACCAGCTAAAACCCAAACCAACTAAAACCCTAAGAGACAGAATATAAAATGAAAGTGGGAGGACTGGGAGGAACTGGCTGTCCCTCCTCCCTCACTGACCATAGGGAAGGCAGGGTGTTTGGACACTGGAAGAGGAGTGCAGAAGGAGACTATTGGGCTGCAGTTCTGCGAGCTGTGCAGGGGTAACAGCCCTTACAATCACTGTCTCTTCTTGCCCTTGATAGTTCATCCATGGCTGGCTGATCCTGTCCTCTTTGATGCTGCTCTTCCTCTTTACCTACATATACCTCGGGTAAGTGGGAATGGTGCAGGTAACCTGGCAGTTCAGGGCTCCTTCACGTCTTTGCTGAAAATTCCCACATGAACAAGAAAAGGAATGTCTCCCCTTCTCCAAATGGACATTTAAGGTTTGTTAGAAGAACATAGCTTTGTTTTTTAAAAAGTGGAAAAGAAAGCCTTTAATAGTCAATGGTTGATTTTACAAAAATCGCTGGGAAGTGATACCGTGAGCATGAAATGAACAGGCTGAATCTTGTGGTACAGAGGCCCTGGATTATACGTTGAGAAGCATGTGGAAAGGAACCTTATGTGCTGAGTTGCTTCTCTGATTTGTCTTTTTTCTTAGACAACATTGTTGTCTAAGCTCATTTCCTCACCTCCCAGCTCAGGTGAAAGGAAACTTTTAACTTGTGGGTGACATTTGTTAAGACTTTTTCATTTTTAACTGTGAGCATATTGCACCTGGTGGGATGACACTGACAGGAGTTCTTTGCTGTAGACAGTCATGTCTTTGCTCATTTAAGACTTGAAGTCCTGCCTGCTCAAACCCTTGGAATCGCAGTTGAAGGACTGAGGACTAAGGCAGTGTGCTGCTGATCTGTAACATAGCACATCCATCTTAGGCAGGAGGAACAGAGAGCTCAGAGAAGCAATTTGCCAAAGGGCAGGTTCCCCTTTCATGGTGAGAGTTGCTCTATTCTGCTTCCTCCTGGTGAAGTTGGGGGCTTGTTTGTTT
The DNA here is from genome assembly GCA_013397845.1 of Melanocharis versteri. NCBI lineage: Eukaryota > Metazoa > Chordata > Aves > Passeriformes > Melanocharitidae > Melanocharis > Melanocharis versteri. The sequence goes on from VZTG01008517.1 coordinate 200,926, forward strand.
AACTGCAGCCAGCGGGATGCTTTGCATGTCACTTGCTTTCACTGCTTAGCTAAATTTTCTTGTATTCCAGTGAAGTGTTGAAGACGTACAACGTGGCCATGGATTACCCCACGCTGTTCATAGTCATCTGGAATTTTGGAGCTGTTGGAATGATTTGCATCCACTGGAAAGGTCCCTTGCAGCTCCAGCAAGCTTATCTCATTATGATCAGTGCTCTAATGGCATTGGTGTTCATTAAATATCTACCTGAGTGGTCAGCATGGGTGATTCTAGGTGCAATCTCCATCTATGGTAAGTCTGGGTTGTGACTCTCAAGGTGTGGCTCCTGGAGAGGTTACTCTGAGGCAATCTCAGGACTCTCTATGAGCTTCAAAAAGACAACTTAATGGTGCTAAGAGCTTTAGAAAGAGCCAGATGGGTAACTGAGTTGACTCCCTGCCTTGTCTCTTGCTAACTTGTTCGTGTAGGTAGTGTACTTCTACCAGGTCTTTCAAAGTGGATCACCAAGTCAGGGAAGGACTGAACCTCACCTAACTGCATGGTAGGGGTGGTTGGATTTTTATCAGTAACAGACCTGACAGTCTTGCAGGTTTTGTTTATTGTTATCGAGAGATCATGGATTTTGGTATGAGTTACAAGTTTCAAGAGAACCTGCAGAACAAGAGGGAGGAGATCTGATGGAGGAGAGAAGGTAGGCAAAGAGGTACCGGACTAAAGACCTTCATTTGAGTGAAACACAGAGCCAGTGTATGTCATGATGGATTGTGCAATGTGAACAAAACACCCCCACTCCTCCTCTAATTAAATTTAACATCTCAGTGAAATGCTGCTGTCTGCTTTCAAAGAACTCATGTGGTATTCTCAAGGGGCTTTTTATAGGATTAGCACAGTGAAAACTCTTATTATTACATTAAGGCTTGGAGATGGTATTTTAAGTGAACAACACTTTCAGGGACTAGAACAGTTAGAGTTATGCAAAGTGGTAGAAAGTGCCATTCAGGAAATCATCTGGTTTATATAGCTAGATGTAAATTGGAGGAGAGAATGTCTTCTCTAAGATAAAGAATGTAAAACATGCATGACGGTTCACGATGAGATTGGTCCTTTTCTTTCTGCAGATCTGATGGCTGTTCTCTGTCCCAAGGGGCCACTGAGAATGCTGGTAGAAACTGCACAGGAGAGAAATGAGCCCATTTTCCCTGCATTAATATATTCCTGTGAGTAAGATTACAATGTTAATGTTTTTAGCCATTTTAAACTTTATTAAACTATTTCTGTGTCAAAGCAAAGAGCAGTATCTTAGCTACTTTCTTGCCTTAAGAATGGTGCACATTTGTGTTCTGGAACAGACCATTTGTAGAAGGCCTTGTTTATCAGTTACAATGTTGCTAACTCTAATTAGCCAAAGGGAGTCCACATTTACCTTGTGAAGCTGAATGTTCAGCGGCAGATTTATCCTTCCATGAATATAGTGCAGAATATGCCTCTTTTTTTCTGCACACAAAACCCTGTGTGAGGTGGGCAGCAGTGTTTGCCAAGTTCTGTGATTAGCTGATGCTCCCTCAATACATTTATTCCTCGTTTGTATGCTTTACAGATACACTTTAAACATGTGATGAGGCTCCATGCAGCCCCCTCTTGCCCTCTGTACTGTATAGATGCAGTGCTTAGGATATGTTTCCTTTATTGTTCTTTGTTTGGCTCCTCAGTTTGCAAAGGGCTCCATTCAAGTACTGCTCTGCAAACAGAATCAGTCATCTCTTCCCTGGCTTTCTGTTTAACTACCACACTGTCTGGTGCCCTTATCCAAAGGTGTCCATGTGCTTAAGATTAAAACTGTTGGGAGGCAGGAGGCTCAACACTCATGGGACCTGAACTCAAGTGCTTCATGGATCTCAGTGACTTTTTCATTACATCACTTTGAAGATGAAGGGTTATTCCCAAATATTTGGTGCTAAGCTGAGGATGCCTACAACCTGACTGTTTTTTTTTTTCCCTTCAAGCATTTAATGTTACTTAAATGCTTTTATGTGTTCCAAGCAGAGTCTCAGTTCATCTCAGCTGCCTTTCCTTTTACAGGAGATTCTGTTACACTGACCTGAGACAATCTAAATGAAGTCTCTCACATGCTTAAGTTAACAAACAAGAGTTTCCCTAAAGGAGAATGCAGTTCAGCAAATAATAAATACTGAACAAAAAGTTCTTGTGCAGAGTGTCAGTGTCTCCATTGCAAGACCACATTCTGTGGCTCCCTCTAGATGCAAAAACATCACCTTGGCTGAGCTCATCATGGAAAAGCAGGCACCGTGTTTGCCTTATTTTGTTTAGCTTAGCTTCTATAAAATCAGGGAGACTGATGCACACTTAAATAAAAAGCTGATTTGAGTTCCCTTCTGCTGATTTCAGAATGGTTTGTATTCCTTTTTAATTTAGGGATCCCAAGAATAAACTCCCAGACATCAGCTGCTATTGGAACCAAAACAGAAATAGGCAGGATATTTTGACAGGATGGAACCAAAACAGGCAGAGAGAAAACCTGCACTCTGACAACTCCTGTAATCCCTTGCTTGTGTGTAGAACATGAGTAATCTGTGTTAGTTGACCTCTGGTTACCTTTTGTATTACCATCATTCCCCGGGAAATTGTTTTCTTTGAAGAGAAGAGCCAGAAATCAGGAAGAAAACAAAGGAGTTGAGGATCCTAGTTCTGGGATTTTGCTTTCTTTAATCCACAGAGAAGATTATATTGGTTCTTAGCTACTTGTGCTGTGGCACTTTAGTAAAAACTGAATGGATGCACTGCCTTGGCTTTCTCCCACCTTGCTGTCTCAGTGCCTAGGGAAACCAACTGAGTGTTTTAAAAGCATTTACAGGGGCAAGGGTTTGTATTTTTAGGGACAGCTAAATACTTATTTCCTCTGAACTATGGTGACCAATGTTTTATGCAGCTGATTACTTTCTTTCTTCCAGCTGCTATGATGTGGACAGTTGGAATGGCAAAGCCAGACACAGCAGCAAGAGGACCAAGTCAGCAGACATGGGATGCAGGTTTGTTTTCACGTCCCTCTTCCATACAGAGCACTGTCCTACAGAAATAATGAATATGTTTGAGACTGAAAGGAAACATAAGCCCCTGGATCCTGATGGATGCATATTTTTTCAGTGTTGTCACTTGCAGAACTCAGTGATGTTCATAGACCTGCTGTAAGGACTGGCAGCAAAGATGACCAGACAGTGTAGAAAGCTCCAGTATCCAAGCCACTTCTATTAAAAAAACCCAACCCAAACAAACAACAAATCAAACAGAAATGTTGTTCAACACACATCTTCAGTCAAAGCTGAAAATGAGCTAGTGGAGGGTTGTATTTTTCCTCACTGAGGATGGTAAATTACAACATAGACTCCTAAATATAATACTGATATGCTGGTGAACTTTACTGTGTTGTATTCAGACCAGTGCCATGGAGCAGGTGTACTTTTACCTCTCTGTAAGTGCAATTTGGCTCACCCTACTAAAGAAAATAAATGTCTTTACCCTTGGGTAAAGTGCTGTGTTGAGACACTTACCCACCAGCAGCTTTTGTGATCCAAGTTTAGGTTGTAGCTGGTTCTGCAGTAATTTGGGTGCCTTTGCTTTTAGCTTCTTGAGATGCAAATTAAACTGCAGTTTTAAGGTGACTGAATAAAATCTTACTTGTGGTTTTGGGAGGATTTCTCATCTAGTCCTGTTGCACTTCAGAGATGACAGTACATTTGAATGTTAAAGCAATAAATCCGTGCAAAGATTTGATAACTGAACTTATTTAAGGATGAAGCAGCCGACATACCAAGGAATGGCAGGGACACAATCCTGCTGTGAAACGGGGCACAGAGCAGGCACAGACTACATGCTGAGGGGTACAGAATGCTCTGTGTGTCCCAGATCAGTCTGCTTGCACCTGCAGCAGCAGCAACCTGTCAGACTGACATGGACTAAAGAGTTCATAGGAGCTTCTGAGAAATAGGAACTGTCAGACTGAGTCATATACCACAGACAGGCTGCTTCCAGAAGTACTGCCAAAGGCTCTGTCAGATATGCTTTAAAAGAAGGAAAAAAAAGTTAAATTTGTGGACAATGAAATGTGTCTGCTTTCTACATGTGAACAATCAGCTCCAATGTCAGTGTGACTCAGGACTTCTCTCATAAATGGCAGTCCTCTTAGTCATCCATTTTTGTCATATGACTATTTAGGGAATACCTGAGCACCTCCACCACAAAGGTACAACACTGTGGGAATGCATATTAACTTTAGTGGGTTTTCCTTGTCATTCTGGCCTGTGCAGAGCAGTGTTAGGTCTGTGTACGTGCTCACTTGTTAAAGCCATTGAGCTCCTGGGTGGCTGCCAGAGAAGCTGTGAACATGCACCCTTCCGACTGTTCCAAACAATGACACACCTGTTTCCCTCGAAGCCACCAAATGTCTCAGCTTCAGCTGGTCCTGATGGTCACACCTCCATGAGACAAAGGGCCTACCCACTGCAGGGCAGCTTCACAGGAGTTTGGATTTCATGGGTTAAACCATGTTGTAAACGTTGCTGTCTCTTGTGTTTTTGGTTTTTTTTTTTTTTGTAATCCACTCTTGGCGTGTTTTTGTGGAACCAAGCCAAGGATGGGAGAGAACACCTCAGGAGCCCTTCACATGCAGAGTCTCAGACGTCAGAGATGAGGAGTCCTGTTCCAACCCGCCCTGTCACTTCTTTAGAGGAGCTCGAGGAGGAGGAAAGTAAGGGAAGCTTTATACCTCTTTTTCAGCATAGTCAGAGTCTGACATTTTTACTCTTTGTGGTTAACACTCTATTACTTAGTTTGGTCTAATCACAGCTAATTTGAAGAGCTGTGCTCACTGAGCAATGGAGATCTTGAGTCTGACTGTGTATGACCTCTTGCTGCTGCAGGATCTGTTCTGGGATTGTGGCTCCAGTGACATCTGTTGGCTACGTGTATGATTTAAAAAGCTCCTTCTTCCCCTTGACTCCTGTCCCTCTCTGTCCTTGTGCTTCCTCAGCTGTTCATTTGTAAAGCAGCCCAGGGAAGCACCTCAGAGAATGAGGGAGAACAAAAACAATTAGTGGGAGGAGGGGCTGGAAGTTTCAGCCTCCTTGGGAATGTGTGGGTCCAGGTTGGTAGCCAGGACTAGGAACCTTCGCCTGCTCCCCAGGGAGACAAGAATTTGTTCGGGAGGAAGCAAAACAGGAGGCTCAGAATTAACACTTGTTTTCTTTTTCCACTTCTTTTCAGGGGGTGTGAAGCTGGGCCTTGGAGACTTCATATTTTACAGCGTGCTTGTTGGGAAAGCAGCTGCCACAGCTAGTGGAGATTGGAACACCACACTAGCCTGCTTTGTAGCCATTCTCATAGTAAGTGAGCAGCTTTTAAAAGCTCTGTCACACCCTGTTCAGCACAGAAGTGTTGCCAGAAGTACCAGCAGCTGAGCACTGCTAAATCAGTCCAGGTAACTTGCTAGATATTTAGGAATACTCTGTCTCTAAAGACAGGCTTTAAACAGCCACTGCAGCAGACTAATCCAGACTAATCAGAGCAGAGCCAAGCGTGGAGATGGCGGGGGTGAAACAGCCCCAGGGAGCTGCTGGTGTGTTTGCTTCAGCCACAGGAGTCAATATTAAGAACTTCACACTGATTAGCAAGTGTAGTTGAAAAGGTTAACTCTGTTATGCTAAGGGGAGCTGATCGATAAGAGGGTGAAGACCTATCTTATTCTACTGTTTAAACTGGAAAAAATGAGAAGGAAGGGGACTTATATCCATGGAAATTATCAGTAAGAGCAGATGACTAACATACCCTTAACTGCCAAAGGAATCAATCCTGCCAGGTCTAATGAACACACACTGTTAAGCTTCCACCTGGGTGGAAAATAATTACTATGCACATGCTGTTTACCTCAACATCCTCATGGAAACTAACCAGAAAGGCAACACCAGGATTTTTAGAATGTAAAAGAAAATCAATTACTGTGTCCTTGTTGGGCCTCCATTTTCCTACTTAGATTGCAGGGACAGTGCAAGTGACTGTCACTTGTGAAGACTGTGCATCAAAAAGCATGAGAAGTAGAAATGAGCTGCCTTCAGTGGAGTCTGTTCAGTGTAGCTTTCCGACCCCACAGCTCAGAGAAACCCATAGGATCACCTGCAGATCTGTATGCTGCAGTCTAGCACGGGGTCCCTTTGCTGGGGGAAATTCCTTGCTTGTCTGTCTTGTGAGGAAAAATGCCCCATTCTGTGTCTTTTATGGTGCTGTTAAAACTTGTTCTGTCTCCATTTGCAGTTTCATAATCTTGCTGCTGCGTGGCTTTCTGGTTCCTAAAAATGTCCCTCTAGCTTCCCAGCAATAAGCACATCTTAAAAGGGAGATGAGATTTAAAGAGCAGGTGTAGGCCAGATATGGTCCCTGAGAGAGTAAGAAGAGAACTACAGGCTCAGGTGGATTGTAAACAAATTTGCAGTCTAGAAACACTGATTAAAAAAGAGGTTTTAAAAAATCCTGTCTGCTGATCTTTTGCTAGTGGATATTTTTGGAGCCCAGTGTCTTTGAAGTTTTGTCATCATGGAGGAATTAAAACGGACTCTGATGAGAGAAGGAATTAATATCTAAAGGCACTTAGCCACAGTGTCTACCCAGAATATACAACAGCTTCCTCACATGCTCCAAAAAGCAGATCTTGGCCTGCCATCCAGATAAAACCAGAACTCACCCATTGTAATAAGCAATTCAGCCAAAAGAACAGCAGTGGGTATTTGGTTTGGGTTTTGGTGGGTTTTTTCCTCATATTTTTTTCTTTCCTTTTTTACTCTAAGGAATCTTGTAAACTGGGACTATAAGTACATCCTGCTGTGTATTAGAGACCTTCAGTGGAATTCCTCTCTGTGCAGTTCACCAGAATTTAAGTGCTTTTGTCTGCTGGATCAGTACTTCACTCATAATGGCACAGAACAAGGAGTAAAATAATGTGTAAAGAAGTTAACCTCTTGGGGTCACTGTACCTCTGCATTTGCTGTTTATACCACTTTCTCAGCAGAGAGCTGTGCTCAGGATTGCTGAGGAAAAACCTGGCCAACTTGTGTGAAAGATGAAGCAGTTGGCAAATACATATTCTGCTCCTGGTAGCTTAGGCAGTCTGCAGTGCTCTACAGTGCATACAGATAATTATCTTTATGTCGGCTTGTTGGTGACAGATATATTTCCGCTTGTCTTACTATTACCTCCTTGTGTTTTTTGTTCTCTTCTCTCTGACAGGGTTTATGCCTAACACTTTTACTGCTGGCGATTTTTAAGAAAGCACTGCCTGCTCTTCCCATCTCCATCACCTTTGGCTTGATCTTCTACTTCTCGACAGACAACCTTGTGCGACCATTCATGGACACCCTGGCCTCTCACCAGCTGTATATTTAGAAGAAGTGAGAGTTAGAAGATTCTTTTTCAAGCTTTGCTGTGAAGTATGGTACAATGTTTGGAATAAGTCATAAAGTTTTTACACTTAGTGCCATGTATTTGTAAGGAAAACACTACTTCCGTGACATGCCGTGTACTAAAATTCTAATAGTTATGTGTTGAACTGAGATTTTTCACAGGACTCTTCGTGAAAAGCCTGGCTCCTTGCTGATGTCAGAGTGTTACTTTTATTTTATTTGATGTGCACAGTGGCTGTTGTGAGTACAGAAACTTGTATGTGGCATGGAACACTGGAGAGGTGAGGGGTCTGATCTTCCAGGAGCTAAGTAAGGTGTTTTAGTCCTGGAACTGCAGTCAGCTTTAACCATACTCTAGAATTTCTGAGTCTTCACACGTTTGAAGTGTTGTGCAAACACGAGGTGCAAGTGATTGGAAAAGCACTGCAGGCAGCACGCACAGAGCAGTGTGTGAGCATTAGAGCAGTGAGGCTGAACTTCCCACCTTGGCTGCTGTGCACACGGCATCTGTTGAAATTGCCCCAAAGGCCTATTTATTCTAACCCAAATTAGACATAGTGAGCCATGAGGGATTGAGACAGGATGTCAGTGGTGGGATGTTTGAACATCAGGCTCCTGCCTCTGAGCACATCCACCACTGCAGCAAGCAGCTGATGGAGGCAGGGCTGCCCCTTCCAGTGCATCAGATCCTCAGCCTGCAGAAACAGATACTGCTCTCTCCTCCCAGCATTTTGTTTTTTAGGAAATATTTTTCTGGGTCCATACCACAATCCTGAAATGGCCCTAAGGTGGAAATGACTGAACAACTCCAGTAAATCAGACCTGTAACTTACTGTGTGTGTTTCTGGTCTCATTTCTGTGCATTGTTCTAACTACTCCAAAGGAGGATATACCTTCCCTTTATTAAGAGGTCCTCTCTTACACTGACTGAGACTTGGTTTTCCTAGGTTTTTGTACTGTTTAAAGATTATTTTTTAATTACGTATTTTAAAAATAGCTATTTAGTGTCAAAGGGACTCTTTTGGAAATATCCAGTCATAGTTTGTACCAAAATATTGGGGTGAAAACTTTAATCTGTTGTTACATTACTTCTAGGAATAGCTATACACCCTCCAGTGAGTTCATTAAGAAAATCACAGTGCTTGATGTCAGTAAAAAATACATAGGACAGACTGAACCTTTATGTTTTGTCCACCTTTGAAAATAATTTTATTTCTACTCTTTGAGTCGATTTTTCAATAGTAGCCAAAGTTCTGTGATTTTTTTTTTTCTTTTTACTTGTGTCTGTTACTCAAACAAGCTCAGTTTTCTTTGACAGCTGATCAGTGTCAGTAAATGTAACATTAAGCAAGATTTCATGAATAATGCGATGTCATTGAGAGACACAGAATTTAATTTCTGGAAGTACTTTTTCGCTAAGGCTTTGAATTACACATTTTATGTAGTGCTTTATCCAGTAGACCTGTTCAAGCTCATCTGCTTTGATATTTAACAAGGACATCACAGACGTGATTCAGACTAATTTTTAAAAAATGCATAAGAGTTTTTACGAGGGATCTATGTGTGTGTGTGTGTGTCTCAGTCTGGACTAGTTAGTAATTCTTGCTCTTTGTTAGTTTTCCATCCTCATTTCTCACATTTGCAATGTTTGGACTTAACAGCTGCAGACAGAGTTAAGTATTACTAAAAGGTATTTCCTTTGGAAATGTAAATCAGTAGAGCTTTATTTGCTGATTTTTAAGGTTTATGTGAGAGTTGCTTTTTCTATTTGTTTGTGTTTGTTCTTCTTAACTAAAACAGTTATGGGGCCAAATTGGACTAGAATCACTGGGAAACATGATTTTAATTTTTGCATTGCATGGTGTAGAGAGGATGTGAATTATCTGTATATACTGAAAGAAAAATCCTGCTTGGCTTATCAGGGTTATAGCATATTGTTGGAAACTATTTCTATGAAAGCAGGGTTGATACTTGAAGGAAACTGGGAGGGAAACCTTCACTTATTGAAGGATCACCACTGGTTTTCTGCAGATACCTGCTTGCCAAAGACTGGCCTTCTACTGAGCAATTCTGGAGAACTTACAAGAATTGTAATTTAAAAGGTAACTGAGCAAGAGATTTTGGCAGTGCAACAGAATGTATTGTTCTGGTGAGAGATGGGAGTATATCACGGATATACTGGAGTGGTTATAATTGTGTAAAAGTTCATATGTATTTACTACAAATATATATTTGTATTTGTGTGTGCATATACACACAGACACACAGATTTTAAAATTACATGGAGTGCTTTCTCATCTCTTTGGACATCTTCACCTGTGCATAAAGTGAAGTTTTGTTTGTGATGTTAATGTTGTGCAGCATGGCCTGATGTGAAATGCAGAGGGCAGGATTTACCCTACTCATAGTTGGCTGCTACGTGAGATACTGACTCAGTGACCTGGCAACTTGAATCAGCAAAGCCTTTGTCTGCCTAATGTGTTCCTAAACCAGTGTCAACTTGCTGTATGCTCTAATCCTACTGTTCCCCCTGATGTGCATCCCTGAAACAGCACAGCTGCCAGATACACTGGGGTGACACCTTCCTTGATGCTGGTGTCACTCAACATCTGAAATCCTATAGGAGGTGCCATGTGTTGGCATTTTCCTGTGTGATCCTGCTCACACTCACCTCTCCTCTCTAGTCTGAAATGAGAGTTTCATTGCATCTAGTCTCAAATACAGCTTCGGCATACATCAGCCTTTAAGATCTAAGACCGAAGCAAAGTCCATGAACAAAAAGGTAGTGGTAAGCCTGCCTAATGTACCCCTCAGTGAAACTTTTCATTGGTGGGCAATCTGGGGTTGTTTTGTTTAAGTGTCTGCTGTGTGTCAAAGACTGGAGATGAGCTCTGCCCTCAGAGGATGCACAAGAAGCAGCACAGTCATAATGAAAAAACCAGAAACAAGATAGTCCTTGCAGAAGCACACAGCTTTCATTTGATACTCATGGTCTCATTCATAAAACCTGACTGCAGGCTCTTTGTTCTTGCCTTCCTAGGTACTTCCAGTTAATCCCACTGTGTTTGCTTTCCTTTGCCTTGTAACTCAAACTGGGTTTTGGTTTAAAATTAATGTATTGCTATTTTTCTTTATTGTTTCCCTCAGTCTCTGATCCCCATTTCTGCTTTAGAGATGCTCCTTGGCAGCCACGGGAGGGCAGTAGGTCTGTGTGGAGAAGTACCAGCCATTTTAAAGTACTCTCTTGTGCCCCTTGTTTTTCAGAGAGTCTGAAGGCCCTGGAGTCTCTTTCGTGGCAGGAAAAAAAAAAGGCAGGCACCCCACACCCCAGCATAGCTGCAGTTTTGGCCCAGCATGGGAGAGACTTTCAGTGAGAACAAGCTCACTCTGTACCAGAATTCATTTAAAACCAGCTGTTTTCAGTGTGATGCCATGTTCAGCACTGCAGCCCTGGGTGAGATGCTGCTGTTACATTGCCCACTCCATTTTGTTTGGGTTCTCTCCCCCTTTTCTTTTTTTAATAAAGCATCCAGTCCTAGTTTCACTCCTCAAATCCCCAAGCGTAAGTCAGGGGCTCTTCCAGACATCGCTAAATTCAATTTATTAGATAAATAAAGATTTCTTCTGAGCATCTTCAGGAAGGAAAGGAATAATTATACTTACTGATTTGTCATTCTTCCTCTCACTTCCAGTCTCCTGTTCTATTCCAGTAGGTCTTGCTAATCTGGGGGGGAAAAAGAGCACACAGCTGTCATTCCAGCTCTTGGCACTGGGAAATCTAGGGACAAACTAGATAATGTTGGGTGGGGCTTTGAGCAACGTCGTCTAATGGAAGTGTCCCTGCCCATGGCGGGGGGGTTGGAACTAGATGGTTTTTAAGGTCCCCTCCAACCCAAACCATTCTATGATTCTGTTATTTGTGTCCTCAGGAGGACCAGGGGGTGTCTAATTTTCTGGAACTCAGTTGTTTTGTAAGAAACCAGCCTGGAGAGATGTGGTATCTTTGCCAGAAATTCTCCTACCACACTATTTGTATGCCCCCTAACACAGATTGCATTCCTCATTGAATTTATCCTTTCTCTCCCTGCCCTCAGTCAGGTAAAGTGATGTGAGCTGTTCCCATTCTACAAGTGGGAAACAAAGCAAGAGAGTAAATCATAGAATCAGAATGGTTTGGGTGCGTAGGGACCTTAAAATCATCTAGTTTCAACCCTCTCCTATGGGTAGGGACACCTTCTACTAGACCAGGTTGTTTTATCCAGCCTGGCCTTGAACACTTCCAGGGATGGGCATCCACAACTTCTCTGGGCAACCTGTGCCAGTGCCTCACCACCTTCACAGTAAAGATTTTTTTTCCTAATACCTAATCTAAACTTACCCTCTTTAAGTTTGAAGCCATTCCCCCTTGTCCTATCACTACCTGCTCGTGTACAAAGTACCTCTCCCTCTTTCTTTTGGGCTCCCCTTGGGTACTGGAAGGCCACATGACCATGCTGGGTTTAAACTTGGATACGTAAGATCCGTCCACATCAGATCAGGGCATCAAACACCACCACACAAGTTAGTCTTATTTCTTTTCTACATATTCTTTGCTGCAGGCTTGCTATTACCCACTTTTTGCCACTCTGAATGAAAGATGTTTGCCCTGAGCACTGAAGGAGTTAAGTAAATATGAACTGTTATCTTCTTTGTGCAACACATTTGACAGGTGCCCAAGAGCACAATTTGGGAGGTGTCAGTGCTCAGCACTATTTGTGGCTCAGTATTAAAAAGATATAAATAAACAGAGACTTTGAAGTGGAACTAGCTAAACTCCTGGATATAGAAACCTGAGACAGGTACAGGGCCAAGTAGTTGGAGTGGAAGTTTTCCAAAACTGGGAACTGTTCGAGCCCTATCAAATGCAGCCTGAGGTAAGTGACAGCTCCCACAGCCAACTCCAGATTAGATCTATGCAGAAATCAATGCCAGGAAGCCCGGCACTCCTGAACTTGCCTTGCAGAAGGGGGTGGAGTAGGAAAAGCATTAGGCCTATTTTCTCCTGGATCACTGGTTTCCATGATTTCAAGGAGACCTTGCTCACCCTGGTGTAAAATGTGAGTAACTCCACAGCTAACTTGCATTTAAGCAGACCAGGAACAATGTATAAAGTGAAAGTGTGGAAAACAGATCCACCCTTTTTAACTTATGTCATGCCATCTTCAATCCTCACAAAGCTTAATACAAACATTTAAAATTCTCCCTGACTTCACGGAGCTGCATCTTTGTATGAAAGAATATGAGCCTTCCTTGAAAACTGGTGTAAGACAAGCAAGATCCCTGGAGCTGAAGGTAGGTATTCAGCATTATTTTAAAAGCTACCTCTCCTACATACCAACAGATAGTTAGTAGCAATAAAATGCCAGTAGCATTAACAGAAGTGTTCTAAACAGGAGTGTCATCCCTTCATCAAGTCAGAAAAGACATGCCCTCTCTTTAAGCCCCTACCAAATACAGCCTTTGTGATATTCTGGGAAGTTCAGATTTGAGCTATTTTTGTTCTCCAGCTATTGTGCTAATACTCTTCCTGAGTGTTCTGTTAAAGTTTCAAGAGGCATGAAAACTGTTTAACTTTCTTCTTTATATGGAAAAGAATCACCCTGATTTTTGTCCCTGTGTGATTTGGGTGGGCAAGCAAGAATGAAATGGCAAATGCTCCAAACGAGGACTTAAGGAGGATGGGAAAATGAGGGCCTTTAGCATGTAAAGGGTTAAGGCACCTTCTCTGCTGCTGTGGTGTGCACATGCTACATAACACTGTCATGAAATAGGAGCACTGCTGCAGAGCAGAACAGTGAGAACATCTGTATTTCAGGAAAGGAGTAACATTTCCTATGCTGGGAAAGCAGACCACCAGCTAAACTGAAGCCACAGTTGCTACAGTGCATGGAGTAGGTGGTGCCGGGTACAGTCACTGTCCAGGCTGCATCCTTAGATACTGTATGTGGTGGGACTGCTGCAGGAAAGAGTCATCTTTGTGCTCACACCTTGGGCTCCTCCAGGCTAGAAATCTCACAAGTGTCTTTGGAGTTGATGGGAGAGTGAAGCTGCAGTGCTGGTTCTCAGCACTGCTGTGCCTCAAGGCAAACCCTTTTCCCTGCACACTAGCACAGAGCACGTTGAAATTACTCTGCTGTGCTTCCACTGAGGCTTTCCAAACACTTCTTTAGGCACCAGGAGCAGACAGAGCAGAAGAATGCCATTAACCCTATTTTACAGATAGGAGTTGAATAATTTGCTCAGGGTCAAATGAAGGGCTTAACCTGGATGTCTGGAGCATCTCTCAAGCAGTCACTCCTTCCAGAGGCTCGTTAATTGCTGGTGTCTCCCTCTTAGTTGCACTCTGGTACGTGTCAGTCAGGATGTTCTGCCACCAGTCGGTCTCTCTGTCCAGGTATGCAGACACAGATGTAGATAGCAGAGGTTAGATTATGCAGTCCTGCTCAAATGGCCTCTGGAATTGGATTGATAGCCACAGCAAAGCAGGAAAAGGGTCAGTCAGCATCCAAAGGTAGCAACGATCCTGCTTTCCCATACTGGTTTTGGCTTTTGGTTTTTGAAGCCACAACATCCCTGCAGACTGACTGCTAGAAGTAAATTGTCATGACTATCTGTGAATCATCATCTGGCAAGTGGATGGAGGTTATGAGTTTGTCCATTTGCCACACAGGCACTCAGAAACACCCTGCAGCTTTCCATGTCTCCATCCCACACCTTGCTGTGTTTGGAACAGCGAGGCAGGAAGCCAGAACAAGCACTGGCTTTCAGGGCAGTGAAAGGAAACACGGTGTCTTGGGGATGATTCCAGGCTAGGGCAAGGTGGTTCACTGCTCCCCAGCTCTGTGAGACATGGCAATGCCGTGCCAAAAGCTGGGGCAATGGCTGAGTTTGGCAGCACACTTTGCCATTAACCAGCAGAACTATGATGACTAGTGTTAATTCTTAGTTCCAGTAAAGTGTTCAGAAATAACCCTGTTTCTCCCATGTTCTCTGGCTACAGCTCGCCTTCCCATTTAGAATAACTGCCCAAACTGTTCAGATAACCCTTCCGTCCTTGGCAAAAGGCTTTTCAGAGTGGCTAAATGCAGGCAAAGCACTTGTTTCTCTTTGCCTAGCTTCAAAATTAATTTACCATGTTTGCCCAGGGGGTGAATGGCTTTGCCAGTTATCATCTGTAAAGTGAATCCTGGCTGGAAGCTACAAAGGGCTGAGCCTTTCCACCTTGTCCATGCGGGATCGATTGAGGTACATGTAAACAATCAGATGCCAAGGGGAGAGAGCAAAACATGCACCAAACTATGCAAGCAAATGCAATTTACAATGAGCAGAAACAACTGATCTGTCTAGCCCAGAAAAAGAAGAATTACAGACTGAATAATGTTTAACTGAGTCCAACAGAGAAACAGAAATGCCATATTCTTGAGGCAGACAGCTGCTAATCAGGCTGTTGCACCCTCCATCTCATTTAAAATGGCTTTGCTCAACACCCATAAAAAGCACTATTGTGCAACACAATTTGAACTGGCAAGTATAATATTGTGAATGTTTTACTGTACCAATTGCCAAGGTGGCAGGGACAACCATGCCTGTCCTTGCCCTGCTGTCCCACACACTATCCAAAGACAAGGACTGGTATCCCTTTCTTCCTTCTAGTGCTTGTATCTGCAGCCTCTTCACCTGGCTCTGTCCTTCTCTTCACATACTCCACCCCCACGGGCTCGCCTCCAATTTCCAAAGCACCCAGTACCCACTTGGCACCCGCGTGGTGAAGTTTGGAGAGGTGGGTGACGTGAGGCACAGCCAACCTGGCGCGGTGGTGTTTCCACGGTGTGCTGCACAGCAGTTCCTGGCAGCCTCCTGTCATTGAGGAACATGGTGTAGCTTAGGCTTGTTGTGGCTTGTTACCACCTCACCCTGGCAGTAGCACCTAGTTTTGTTTTCTTTTATCATCCTTCCTTCCCCAGAGCAGCCCCTTTCTGGGTGAATTGGAAAGGACAGAGGTGTGAGCAGGGGCACAGAAAAGCAAGGCAAAACATAGGGGGCAAAGGGAAGGTTTTTGTGTCTTCTTCACACCCCCTCTTTTTGAATTAGGGAGCAAGACAGCCCTTCAGCAGTCCCCTCTCCTCCACAGAACCTGACAGCCACCTCTGCCCACCTTCTCCCAGCCAGGGGTCTCAGAGCCCTCCAGCAGTCCCACTGACATTCCCTGCCCTTTCCAGCTGTGCAGAGCAAGTCTGCTCGCTGAAAGCTCCAGAAGGAAAACAGGGCTGGGAATCGTGAAATTTCTCTGCGGGGACCAGTGACATGACCTGAGGGAATGGCATAAAGTCATGTCAGGGGGGGTTTAGATTAGATACTAGGAAAAGGTTCTTCAGCCAGAGGGTTCTTGGGCACTGGAACAGGCTCCCCAGGGAAGTGGTCACAGCACCAAGCCTGACAGAATCCAAGAGGTGTTTGTCAATGCTCTCAGGCACATAGTGTGATTCCTGTGCTATCCTGAGCAGGCCCAGAAGCTGGACTCAATGATCCTTGTGGGTCCCTCCCAACTCAGCATATTCTGTGCTTCTAGGAAATATCTGTCCTGCTTCCTGCACTATATCTCACTCTTGGACAGAAAATATTCATCTTGAGAACTGCCACACCACCTCCTTCTGACAACACTAAATCATCTTAAAAATAAAGTGCTAACTGAAATGGCATCTTGTCTCTGTCCCTTTGCAGTGAGTGGAGAAAGAAAAAGGAAGGACAAATGCAATGAATGCCAGAATGCTTTGGGATGAAAATACACAGTTCAGAAACCAGAGTAGAAGTATGCTTAACAAGAATAGCTCATCATTTGGATCCTATGATGATACTTGATGTGCATCTACCACTGACTGAGTCAGAGAGATCCCATTTTTGAGAGCTCTTGCTCTCATTCTTGGCCATAAAGCCACATAAATAACATACGGTACAAACAGCATCACTGAAACCTGCCAAAGTTTTGAAATACCTACAAGCTAACTACTAAAACCAAGCCACCTGTCCAGTGACTTCCACTTGAGTTATTCCACTTCATCATCCCTATATTATTATGTTGATGGAACACCATAAATCTACGTAGTCAGAGAAGACATTCCATCTGCCCTGAAGGAATTACCCTCTAGAGAAGATGAGTGAGCACAAGGCAAAACCCCTCAAGAGGTAGCTCATCTGAGCCTCAGAAGTTGTTTGGAGAAGGAGGACTGAGGGAAACACTTCCAGAGCAGCTTTTGCTTTGTGGTTAGCTGTATGAGCATGAGAGAAAGATGGTGACGTATATTAGAGATTCCTAGAATCATTAAGGTTGGAAAAGACCTCCAAGTTCATCGAGTTCAACCATACATATTGTGGTTGGAGAAACAGCTTGGGCCTGTCCTATGCAAGAGAATTTCTGAGCGTTCTCTGAACAGCCTGGATACTTGTCAACCTAATTAAATGACCAATCATTGCTTAATTGACGCTCCATTAACTTTTTTTCTGCAGGTCAGTAGTCTGCCTACTAATTTTCTGTTGCAATGGAGCCCTTCTTACTGCAGGGCCCAAAGATCCTTCCAGGCTCTGGTTCTCTAACTTTTTCTGTTTGTAAAAGTTCAGCCCTTCTGGCTCATTCCTCTCCGTGTTCCTCTCTTGGAACATGTCCCACTTTGTCCAAGGCTTTGAGGAAGTCAGCTTTCACCAGGTGCTTCTGTCAGCATCACCACTGGCAGAGGTTTAATTGGGTGTTCCCTGGCACCCAGTAAATGGTGAGCTGATGGCTGGTGAGCAAATGGACTCCTCTCAGAACTAACAGTGAACAGGAGCAGGAAGGCAATCCCACCCAAGAGACCCTGCTGGAAGTCACAGCCAGAGAGCCCTGGGCTCGCCCATCCTGGTGCCCTTCTTGCCGCTCTGACCCCAGGCCTGCAGCAGAGCTGTTTATGCACCCCATGAAATTGCACCATTAAGCCCTTCATTACATAAATATCAACAAGCAACATGAGGTGGGGATAGGATGGCACAGCTAAAGCATCTGAAGTGGAGTCAGGACTTCCAGCTGCTACATGAATCTACCCACTGACCTACAAAATTAGGATATTTTGAGAATTAAATGATCTTGAAAAAACCATTTTAACATTAATAAGGAGAAGGCTCTGGGGGAGTGTGACTCCCACACTAGTTAAAATGAAACTATTCGTTAAAATTTAAATTTATTATAATTTTAATTATATTTGTATATATTATGAGGATAGATAGATCATTGTAATATTTATAGCTTTATAGTAATTCATATTACTATAATCAAATTGATCATGCTTTTATTATAATTTAATAAAAGACTGATTTATATACTCCTCACAGTTTTAAGTTTCTTGCTAGAAATTCTCACAGAAATGTTTCAAGATAAGGCAGTGAGTATGCTGAAATTTGACTGAATAGAACACTACCAAACAAGCTACAAGACTTAATGACAGCTGTATTGCCAAAACTGTGTTTTAGCTGATTTATTAATAACGTTCACTTCTTGTTCTATAGCTAATCAAAAGACTCCTCGAAGTCTAGGAACTTGCTTTTTCACAGGACTGCTTTGGCTTGCTCTGAAAATTCAGCTCTGCACTGCACACACCTCCAAAAGAGAGCAGGTATATAGCACAAAAATTACATGAGATTTAGACACTGATGCAAAACCTTTTAACCTGCAACAACCTCATTCTGCTGTCACATCCCACTGGAGGCACTGAAGCATGAATGGATGTCAATGTTTAGGTATTTACAAAGAAGTTTCATAGAATCATGGAATGGTTTGGATTGGAAGAGACCTTAAAGTTTGTCTAGTTTTAATCCCCCTGCTATGGGCAGGGACACCTTCCACTAGACCAGGTTACTCAGAGCCCCATCCAACCTGGCCTTGAACACTTCCAGGGATGGTGCAGCCACAGCTTCTCTGGGCAACCTGTGCCAGTGCCTCACCACCCTTACAGTAAAGAATTTCTTTTAAATATTTATCCTAAACCTGCTCTCTTTTAGTTTGAATCCATTCCCCCTTTGCCTGTCCCTACAGGCCCTTGTTAAAAGGTCCTCTCTATACGGACTAGATTTCTTCCCTCTACCCTGCTTCAAAGGGGTTTATGTGTTAATGTTTGCATAGCACATTTAGCAGATCAGTTTCCACACAAACCCAACACAGATTCAGTGCCCGGATGAAGCTGCTGTTTCACCTACACTGTTTTGGTGGAGGGCACAAAACCAGAGTGAGGCAGCCTGGGCTGACCTCCACAGGATTCCTGTCCACGTCTCCTGCCTCTGGACAATGCACAGTTTGCACAAGGCCAGACTGCATATTTGTCTGGGATTTGGATGGGATTGGAGGAGCGCTCCGTTCTCATTTCCTCTTGCTGAACTTTCCCATTAAATAATATGAGTAAGGCTGAAGAGAGGAGACAAGAGTATGCATAATGATTAGGGTCCCAGTGTGCGGATGGGGTGCTGTTAAGTCTTCAGAAGCTGGGGGAACCTGAATTTGAACACCTCAAAGCCCACAGGAACAGCCAACAAGGCTGTTACATAAACCACTGATACCCGTCCTGAAGAAAAGGATGACTCCCTGGTTTATTTTCCAAGTACAATACTCTGCCCCTTCTGTTTTTCAGGATCGAAGGCTGTAAATCTTGTAATTGGTAGCACTAAACCAATCCCAAATACTGACAATATTTTTTCTCTATTACCATTTTTCTTCAGTTTACAGGGAGATCTGCCATGGAATAGCTCTCCCAGCACTCAATTTACATCATGTTCAACTTTTTATTCAGGATTATGGACCAAGTAGGCAACCATCCCCACAGAAATTAGCCTCTGGATTCTGGATTGAGTCCTGGGTGTCCTGTACCTATTTCTCTCAAGAACTAAAAAGTCACAAAGAGGGACATACACTATTTTTTCCCAGCAGCTTCAGTCCAGCTTTCAGTCCTACCTCTCTGCACTCCAAACTGGGTGGGAATACAGACACTTCTCTCTTCTTCAAGTACAGAAGGAGCTAGCCCTGAGCTCAAGTTCAATGGGTCTTTTAAGGCTGCAGAAAGCCTGGCAGGAGAAGGTGTGATGCAAATTGAACAGCAGTGGCAGAAATATCCAATGGTTTACCACGTGTGAATAAAGGGAACCAGCCAGGCCTGTCTTTGAGAGATGGGGAGAGCTTCATCCTGTGCTTGTTCTGCCTCCATCTCAAACTATGACAGCCTGCTCATGCAGAAACCCTCCAGTTCTCCGTGCTCAGCACAGTGAGTAAGATGTTTCACAATTAATGCTGAGCTGATGCAAGCAAAGTGATGTTACACAGAAACTGAGCACTGACATCCAAATTCAGCATAGGAATAGATAAAAGGGTGTCATTAGAAAAGACACCTGAAATTTACCTCTTTCCAGATGAGGGCATATATGAACTTTCCTTTATTAAAAACAGTATGACATTAACTACAGACAGAACAATTAATTTTAGTGAATTTCCATAGGTGTGAGTATTGAAATGAAGAAAACTAGGCATTATTTTGGCAAAACTTTGCAAGGCTGGTATCTTATTGGAGTCGTGTTTTTGCTTCATCTACACATTGAGTCTCCATTCTCTTAGCAAAAAACATCAGTGTCATGTTTGCCCTTTTCATTTCAGATATATTTTGTCTACGCACAGCCTGTGTGTTGAGCATTTAATTCAATAACGGGCCTTCCCCAGGAAACTGGATTTTTTTTCACCCTTCAAATTAAAATCCAGCCTTTCTAGTCCTGACTGGGGCTGGCTTCTAATTTGACAATGTTTGGGTGATGAGTTTTGCTAAATTTATTTGTAGCTGTCTGTTCAGTGCCTTACAGAGACCTCCTCATGGCTTACCTGGGAAGCTGTGTGGGACTTGGGTGAGATGCAAATATTTTTTTTTTCAAAAAAACATGAAAGAATATGTGTAACACTTGAACAATATTTGGTGTCATCATAAATACCAGCCAAACAATCTTTTGTTTGATCCGCTGGAGATAATAAGTGTCTCCCTCTACAGAGGAGGGCAACTTTGGCAACAGCAGGTTGGCAGTAATATTCACAGGTTTTGTAGAGTAAAACTCCTCTACACTCTTACGGCAAATCATTTATCCATTTGCCTTCTTCACAAATCCACAGCATCCCCAACTCCTACTGACTTAGATATGGATCCTGTGGTGTGGACTTAAGTGCTCAATTCCAGCTACTAGTTAGCTGAAAAGGCTGGCCAAAGCAAGCAATTGACAATGGTGAAATTAAAGCTCGGGGCCGTTTGTTGGTCACTCCTGCAAGTTATGCTACAACTAGAGAAGAATTATGAATCCTGTTTGGTTTAGGAAGGAACGAATGATTTAATCTCCAAACCTCATCCGAATGTACTCCTGCAGTGATGCAGCCATGTGGCAAATGCGCCATAACGACTGTATTGTTATTTTTCAGACGGGAAAGTTGCTGACGGAGGCGGGCGCTTACCAGAGCATCCAGACAAGCACAGAGCTGGCTGCTGCTGTGAGCCCCTTGCAGCCTCTGCGAGACGCCGCATCCCTGGGATCGACCTGGAGGGAGCAACGCACTGCATTGGTTTCCAACATGCATACGAGCATTTCCCAACAACGTGAATAATTCCCAATGCCCGCGTGAGCCGATGCTTTGAAAAACCACACAGGCAGCCACAAACAAAGGTTTCCCGGACACGGAGCGCCACGAACTGGGAGTTGGTCCCTGGGAGTTGGAACTGGGAGTTCGCCTGGCATTTCCCTGGAGCCCGCCAGGGAAAATATAGAACAGGGGGGCTCCTGTCCATCTCCTCATGCACATTAATGGGGACTGTGGGACCGCCTGAGCAGTGATACCCCGGCCTCCCCGAGCCCACCTCAGGCGTGGGGTGCGAGCGTGCCCACCCCGTCCTTTCCCGCCGCGGGACCACC
>VZTG01008517.1:222864-318821 GCA_013397845.1 Melanocharis versteri
GTCCCGCCTCCTGCCCGCGGGGAGCTCCGCGCTCGGCGGCGCCGGGCTGGGAGCGCGGCCGGCGCCTCCGCGCGCCCGGGCAGGTGCGCGGGCTGAGCGCGGAGCGCAGCCGAAGGGTGCTCCGGGAAAAGCGCGGAATCCGCCGTTCCGCTCCATAGGGAATGCGCCTTGCCCAAGGACATCGCCAGAACCTGGTGCTGTGCTGCTCTCCGGGCTGCTCCGGCTTGGAGCCGGACTCCTCTCTGTCGCTGGGACCGATCCGTGCGTCTGGTTGGAAATAGATGTAAAATAAAGCTGTTGGCTGTTCTTTAAGCTTTGCTTGTGACTGAAATGGGGGTTAAAAAAAACCCCGCTGTGAGCCCCCTGCCTCTGGTAAAGTTGCCTGAGGAAATAATCTTTCTTTGTATATAATAACAGGCTTGTAAAGTCTTTGTAACAATGTGGACGGAAACTGATGGGGAGATACTTAGTTTTAAACAGACACCGAACAAGCTACCAATAGATAACTACAGGTATGAAAGTTTGGTTTGTATGATGTTGTTTTCATGGTTACTGACCGTTCTAATTTCTGCAGGACTGTACCATAAGAAATAACACTATTTCTCATAGCCCAACAAGGTTATGTCCCAACCAGCAGGAATGTAGGTGGGGAGATTCTCTGTATTCCTCTCCATGCAATGAAAATCCAAACTTTATGGTCAGTGTTATGAAAGGAAATTAAAGCTTTTCTTTCAATAACTGAAAGTATTATTTTTCGTAAAAAGAATTAACCTAACAATTTCTGATTTTTTTTCTGAGTTGCTTGTCTTTAAATTAGATTGCTTTACTGGCCTAGGGTGTATTCATTGAGCATATGCAAAATAATTCTTAGCACTGGGTGCAGAAGGATAGTGGCCAAAGTTAATAGTAGCTCCATAAAAGACTTCAGAAGGGATCAAGAAATTGTTCCTTATACAGACTGAATGCAGATTGGTGTGTAAGGATATATCAGTAGTTTAGCATTTCCCTGCCATGTGATAAGAACATTCATATGTTATCAAAAGGGGTTTAGCTGCAGTTCACAGGAACTGCAGCCAGCAAGAATCCTCTTGCTCTTAGACCAGGAGAGTTCTTTTTGTATTTTGTAAATGTTTTTTTCATTGCTGTTAGTTAGCAGTGACCTTGCTAACCTTGAGTAAGATATGCTTAGATTAAACTGTTTTATATTTTCCAGTCTTACTTGAGATGGGGGGAAAAAAAAGGTGATTCGCTATGCTTTGTGCTGTCTCCCTTTTAGTAATGAAGTAGTGGGATCAGTAGAA
Source organism: Melanocharis versteri (assembly GCA_013397845.1). NCBI lineage: Eukaryota > Metazoa > Chordata > Aves > Passeriformes > Melanocharitidae > Melanocharis > Melanocharis versteri. Next base: position 224,166 of record VZTG01008517.1, read on the forward strand.
GAAAAGGCCAGATGTGGAGAATTACCTCACACCTTTACTGTCTGAGTGCTGATCACCTTGTTTCATTCCTGCCAAGGGGAATTCTGTGCTGTGCAGTGCAGCTCTGGTTAATTCAGTTGTGATAGTTAACACAAGTTAATAATAGCTCAGTGCATTCGTGCAGCAAGAACAGAACTTTTTATGGCTTCTAGTCCTTTAGTAGTCCTTTTACAGGCAGGTGGTGGTCTGTTGTTTCACACCCTGTTTATCAGGCTGTATTATTTTTCTGGAAACTGAGAGGAGACAAGGGACAGGAGCTGAATTCCTGCTTCTTAATTTTTTATGTTAAAACCAATTGATTGCTTATGGAGCTGGGATTATTTTAGGTAGATATTGGTTTGGTTTTTTTCTGTCTGCATGTGTTTTTTCTTTATTGTTTTAACCAGGGTGCTAGGGATGGCTTGTGTCTCATGGCCTGTCATCTTGTGTGTCAGTGAGCGTGGTATAAATTGTTTGATCCAGGTGGCTTGCCAAATACATCTCAGCCTGATGCATGAATAAGCATTTCTCTTGTTCCTTAAAACTGTCCTGCTGGGTGAACAGTCCAGGCTAGGATGGAGGTAGTGAGTCTGAAGCAGTATTTAGGAATCACATCTCCAGTGTGATGTAGGTCTTCTGGTCTTCTCCCTCTAAAACTTCTATAGAAAGAAGTCTGGAAGAGGAGACTTTTTGCCTTATGAAGCTGCATATTCTGGAACGGAGCAGCTTTAGGAGAAGAGTAGCTTGTCTTTCAGCTTTTTTTATAAAAGTGCTAAAAGTGCTGCCTTGTGCTCCAAGTGCCTGCTTTCCTTCAGGATCTGAAGAAGAAAACTGGTTATTTGCATGTGGAGCTAAAATGCAAGCTGGCAGTGAAGCACAGTAGTTTGAGGGTGTGGGTTCAATCACTGTCTGCTTTCCCACCCAGCAGTGAAAGCTCATTTTATAGGCACATTCCTATGTTCACGTTCAGTTTTTTATCTTTAGCTTCTCAATTTTTTAGATGCCAGTTGTTTTGTTCCTCTCATCTCCCCTTCCCCTGTACAGTAGATGGCAAAATTAAATCAATCTGAGCTGGTGACAAAGACCAAGAAATAACAGGATACACGAGTTTTGCCCTTTCTTTGCACAGTTGTGTTTCTGCACTTTATTTTAATGGCATTTTAATGGCTTTTGTGTTTTGTCAGTCAGTGGAGGTATAGAGCTAAATAAAGCATGTTCAATTCCCAGCTATTCAGTCTCTGAAATGTTCTGTGTGCTTCTCACAACATAGAAAATGACATTACTTGCGCTGAAAAACTTAGCTGGCAGTCTGTGGAGCTGGTTTTTAGAAACTTTACAAGTTCATGTGTTTGCTTAAACAAGTCTGCATGCATATCCAGAGTTAAAAAATAGGTGTTTTTTTCTGTAAGCTGCATAAGACGATGTCATTTTCTTAAAGACTGTATAGATTCTGTATGTTGAGACACCAGGAAGGACGATCTGCTTGTGATCTGTATGGTCCTAGAACTGTTTTGTGATGTGCAGGTGCTAACTTCCACTTACAAGTTCTCCTACTGTGTTTGTTTTGCCTCTGCAGTTTGTCCTGGTTTTCTGTGTAGATTAGATCTTTATGTGACCCCTTTCATTGCTATTCATGCCTCCTTTTTAACCAGTTGCATGCCTTGGTTTTTTTCTGCGTCTGCTGAACAAATGAACTATAAAAGGGCTTGGGGCAGTGTTCTGAAATGTCACTGCTCTCATGCTGCTGGATCGTGCCACTTGGAAGGATTAAATCCTCATGGTAATTTGATATGGTCAAAGTGGTCATCAAGAGAGTAGTTGGGATTAGGGAAGAGATGGGAGAATGACTGGGCAGTAAACTGCAAGTGGATTGTTTCCTTTAAGAACCCTTCCGAAATCAGTAAGCCAACAATTTTACTTTGCATAGCAAAGCTTTGTGGAGCATGGCCTTTCAGAATTCATTCTGGGAGTATGGGGATTTTCAAAGGCAACTGTATAAACTGCAAAAAGCTTTGGTTCTTCTAGGTTGGAAAGACAATGTATTTATATTATGAAGAATGTGATTCCATGAAGTGTATACATAGAGAGCATAAACAATTGTAAATTACACATTCTGTATCAAGTGTGAGAGCTTGCAGGTTAGGTTTAGTTACAAGTTATGAGAAATATAGAACTCATTACTCTCATTTACCCTTGTGTCAAAAGTACCTATGTGTGGGTAAGGACTGACAGAAATAACTTGTCTGTGGCAGAGCCGCCATGCAGGAACTGTGGGTTCTGATGGACCATGTTCCTCTGCAGCACAGAGATCAGTTTATGTCTTCTTGGGGTAGTCTTTTTTTGCCTATGGTCCTCTTCTTGCAGGGAGGTTTTGGCACAGCCAGAAAAAGGAGAGGTCTCACAGCCAGGGTGTTGGTATGTCAGGGGGCTATGAATAGACTAAGATGCGTTGTGAGTTGCTAAACTGGAACCTAACCCCAGCTTCCAGGGCAAGGTTGGAAGCCATGACATCTATACAGACATGAATGCCTGCAGGATCAATGGTGGGATCAGTGGCTGTGGTGTTTGCCTGCTGCTCACAGTGGTGACAGAGGGGTTGTTCTCAGCACAGGCGGTGTGTTTGCCCCCCAGAGAGACCTGCGGGGGCACCACTTACAGACTTGGTAACAGTGACTCAGGGCGTGGTGTGCAAGGGTCTGTCCTGGTGTACACAAAGGGTGATAAGCAAAATATTTTCTTACACCTGAGGAAGAACAGGTGTACAGCACAGTTACAGGTTGTGTCTAGTTGTTAGAAAGGTTCTGACTAGAAGCCACTGCCAGAGTGGCATTTAATGATGGCTGTTGGCAATATATTGTTTAGGTGGTCAGCAAACCTGGTCTAAATCCTTGTTTGTCTTTGATCTATAGAGGGGGGTGTTCAGAGGACTCTTAGGGATAGGCTGTGTGCTATCAGGATCAGTGTACTATGGAGAGCATTGGGATTCTGTTCCCAACCCCATGCCCGACAAATGGTGTAAGTTTGGGTAGATCACTTGTTCTCTTCCTTCTAAAGTAGACAACTGTGATACCAGTCCCTTTTCCTTAGCTTTTTGAGAGTTGTAAGTGAAGACGGGTGTGTGTTTAAATGCAAGAGGAAGACCTGCTATTTTTCTCAAGACTTTTGCTTTAAGTAGTGGTGTATTTGAGTCTAAAGGAATCTGCACTTGTTTGTGAGGCATTGCACTTTATTGGTTTCCAGTTCCTAAATTGGACTTGGTGTGCTTTCGGAAAGTCAAAACTTCCAATAAAAACAATTGTAGCATAACAGCATATGCAAAAAGAAATTAGCTGCAAGTTGATAACCTCCCTCGTTTATACTTTATATTCTAATTCAGAGTACAAGAGCAGTGGGGAGCTCTGTTGATTCCTGTGCAGAACTGTGCGTCAGGCAGGGACTGGCTGCCTGTGCATCAGAGGGGGCTGAGCTTTGGTGGTCTCTTCTGCTCTAACTGCTGAAGTGACTGAGAGAACAGAGCTGCTCTGCAGACTTGGGGAGGGTGTTTTTAGTGTTCAGATTTTGTTTGAAGCTCGGTGTTTGGATTTAATCAGTGAAGAGCTTTCATGTAACCTTTTTATAAATACTGCTAGGTAGAGTTATTCCATATGGATGTGGGGCATTTGTCTTCTCAAGTCATGCTGTATGTTACCATTGATGGGGTGACTTGGAACTAGTAAACTGTGCTTTTGTGTAAACTTGCCATAAATCTAAATAAAGGTTTCATCTTGTAGTAGTTCTGTTTCTTAAGTACATGCTTCAAATATTGCATCTGCCAGAATCTCATATTAATCTGTGTGCTTGGAGGTCATGCTCCATTTTGATTTTAATATACTGTTGTCCTTGTTGCTGAGTGAATGATCTACATGCATGGGAAGTTACATTAATCTAGAGTTTATTAGAATTGTTCCTGTGATTAAAGTTGAAGACTTGAAAAAAAACATTGTAGACTTGAAGCTTTTGAGCTATGTAGAAGATGCAGTGCGATGTACTTATAAGTATGGCCCACTGCATAAACAGAAAAGAAAACCCTCTTTTTTCTTGTCCTCTTATTCTTTCTCCCTTTCCTCTTGGTAATAGAGGTAATACAAAGATTGTATGTTGGCTATAAATACAACTTCAGATTGAAATCCATCCCAATGGCCCAAAACCTTTTGCCTTGAAAATGAGATAAATGGATATATTTTTTTTATTTTGGGCCCCCAACTGCAAAGACTTAATTCTCAGGAGCAGACAGAGACCACATTCTTGGGGAAAAGTGAACGAGCAGTGACCTTAAAATCACAGCAACTGAGTTGGATCTACCTCAGTGTAACAGCAAACAACATGTGCCCAGGGCAGGATTTATTAGTGTATTGTGTCAAGGCGTATCAGAAGTGACCTGTAATGAGGCCTGCGCTCTCTTAATTGTGGTAAATCTTAATTGTGGGTAAATTATTTCCAGATCTATGTAGATTATTTCTATCTGTGGGTAGAAAGATACTGTGTTAATTCCAGGCATGTGGGCTGTGACTATGCTATTGCATGTCCCCAGACATTGTCCAGAAAGAAGTAAACAGGACTGTTGGTCCAGAATATTCACTTTGCACAGATATATCTGTGCCTAAAGTAAAGCAGGCTGTGTTACTTTTAAAGTGTCCAAGCATTCTTTTCACTCTTATGTGTGTCAAGCCATTTATGGGGAAAATTGGGTTTTGAACTAGCTGTCATTTGCCAAAAATGAATGCTAAGCCTTCTGAATTTTGGTGGAAAGAGGCGTTTGTCTGCCAAGCAGCCCGTTTTTTTCAGTGTGTACTGCTATTGTAGTGATTAGGGAGCAAACCAGTTCCGCCTGCCCTTCAAAGGTGTTTGTTTTAAATGGCATTGGCAAACTGCTTTGTGTAAGGGTGGTTGTAAAGCAGCTTGCAGAGACTTGATGAATTCAGCTTAAGGGGGCTTGAGTGCAAGCCACGGGGCAGGATCAAATATAGGGGTCCTTAGTTCTGTTTTAGGTCACATCTTTAAAGACATTTCTTTTGGAGCTGCAATGTATAGGAATTATAGGGAAGGGAAGAATGAAGGATAAGCAAGGTGGGTTTTCAGTTTGATTTAAAGGGTGATGGCAACTTCTTCCTTTTAAAATGCTGGTTTTGTGCCCTGCATGGTTAAAATTTGGGTCAGCTGCAACCCAAGGAATCCAGCTAATGAAAATACATCTAGGCAGGGACCTGGCAATCTGGTATCAAAGGAACTGGTGGGGAGGTGTGTGATGGAACTGAAAAAGGCCATGAATGAAAGGCTCACATGAAAGGGTTGGTATGGCAACAAACATAAAAAGAAATGGAAAAAAATCTGTAAAAAAACAGTTACAGAGCAGCTTAATGAATAATAGTTATATTGAACTTAGTCTATTGTTGGTTCATGGCCATGGAACAATGTCCTGAGTATCTGGCCTCCTGCATCCTGTTTGTGGTGTTTATTATTTTTATTTCAGTATACTCTTGCCACACTTGCTCTGATGGTGTGGGTGGTTATAACACTGAAGCTGGGGTTTTAGTCCTTGTTTAGATACAACTAAGATAACAGTGATTGTAATAAAGGATAATGGAGAGAGGGAAGATACAGAGCCTGTTTTCTCTTCTTGAAATGTGATATCTAATTATCTGCCTTACTACTTGTCCAAACTAATATTATTCATTTTTGTTTCATTTATTTAAAATAAAAGTTGAAGATAAAGAAGGCAGTTAAAACTGCAGACCTGAGAGAGGGAATATGGGCTGCTGTAAAACTGCTCTAGTTTTGTTTGGGGGATTTTTCAGTGTTTTTTCTTTGGTTGGTTATTTTGTGTTATGTTGGTTTGGTTTTTAAATTATTCAGCCATGTTTGGGTGTTTAGCAAAGCGCTGATAGTAGAAGTAGTTCCCATAAACTGAAAGAGGCTGTGTTGTCATGCACAGAAAACTTTCAGAAATGTTTCTGCTATTTGTCTGTATAATTAGAAATCTTGTGTTTAAACTTGGTCTGTCCTATATATGTGTGTGTGTGTATGCATATGTATATCTGAGTAAGACTTTCCATGGTACAAGCACCTGGAAGAAAGCTCCTGGAGTCAGAAACAGATCTGTGTGTCTGTAGGAGCACATATTGGCACATGGAAAAGAAAGGGAATGAATAGAAGAATGTGGTTTTTAAGCAGGACAAAGACATGATTTCCTCTGTTGCTTGTAGGGAGGCTCTTGGTTTCTGTTATTGGCCTCTGATGAGCTGAGTGTCTCACTACACTTGCTTAAACCTTCAGTCCAGTAATCTGGAATGTTGAAAAGGGGAGGAAACACTTGGCAGCCGGTCACTCTAGAGAATGGTGGGTTGTGAGGCTGAGGATTGTTCCACCCAGGAGGATCCCAGGCATTGATTTAGTTTTGCTGTTATGACAGGGCTCTGAATCAGGTGGCATCTAACCTGTGGAAGCCCCTCTGCCCACCGTGTGGGCCGTGCCTGGTGTCCGAGGATGGCTTGGCTCGAGCTTCCTCATGCTGGAAGGCGTGGGGGTTTTCCAGAGGTTCATTCAACTGTGAGAAGCTTACTAAGCCAAATCTGTGACCCTGCCTATTTTCGGAAAAGGGCTCACAATCAACACTTGTCAGCCCTCTTCAGTCCAGGTAAGAGGCACTCTGACAGCTTCTGTAGACACGACTGACTTGTCCATGCTCTGTGCTAGCAGTGCCTCACTTTGCTATTGCTAGATAAAGAATCCTCAGGGAGCAAGTCAAGTGTGATATAGACTTCGTACACTTGGACTAACTCCACTTGGAACCACTCCCTAAATCTTGTTCTGATAGAGCTTACTTATACTGTATTTATTGATTTAGTAGGGTATGAATAGAACTTGTCTTAGGAGGGGAAAAATGCTTTGCCTGCTGTCTGTGCTGAGTATTAACACAAGTGTAGTTGTTGGGTACAGTACCAGCCTTCTCAGAAATGTGTGCTCCCTCTGTCTCAGGTTTTGTGTCTCTTGTCCTTGCTTGTGCTTATTGCTTTTTCATTGACGAGAAAGAGGTAATTTTCCTAACCCTTGGTTATCTTTTTGTGTGTAGTCTTTTACCTTCTTGATTATCTAGCATATATTTTATTTAGAATAGCCTGTCCTTTGGCAGCACTGCATAGGAGCATGTTGCTGATGCTTCTGAGCTAACAAACCAGTTACCTGATACCTAGGTGGTTATAGCTGCTGTGCAGAGCAAGTGGGGCTGATAACATGGAAGTCAGAGGGATATTGGTAAGAATTTGCCCAGTGTAGTGTCTTGTAGCCAAATCTGTGCAGGGCAATAGGTCCTCTTTGCTCATTGATATATTTAGCAGTGGAGGGTTGAATGAGTATTGTGCAATGCATGTTTTCTACTTGTGGCTGCATTAGCTTGCCTGAAATTTTGTTTGGAGATTTATTTCTTTTAAAAACGCACATTTAGAATAGTCATAACTGTCACTTCATGACAAGGTCTTTGGCTGGTTTTGGATGAAAGGAGTGTATAGTTTTACTGCTGTTGATTAGTAAGAATACATGTTAAAAGTGGATTTTTTTTGTGTGTGTTGTCCAAATCTGTACTGGCTTACCTTTTGTTGCCCTCCTGGGGGTGGAGGAAATGAACTTATTTTGCACTCAAGCTTTCCTTGCTGCTAATACTTGTGATCACAAAAGCACTTATTTCTTAATAGTGGCAACCTTTGAATGGTTTCATTTCAGCTGGGACAGTACTGGGTTGTTGGCTGGTTTCTTTGCCTGGCTCTGAATTGCAGGGACAGCCTGCAAATAAATGCTTTGAGTGTGATCCGTGTGGAAATTTCCAATGTGAAGATGTAGGTGTAGAAAAACACTTCCTGTTGACAGAGTAGATTTCCTTACCTGACAGGCAACTTTTGAGTTTAAAAGTGCATTATACAAGGTTAAAACAAAGCATAGTGGTTAAACTTGGAGAGATGCAGGAGTAACACTTCTTAGAGGTCTGGAGCATATGGATAGGTCTTGTGATGAGAACCACAGAACCTAGGTGGGCTTGATTTTTATTTTTACAGCTAATCTGTCATGGCCAGATTAATTGTAAGCACTTGACTGTCCTTTTAACAGTGTACTTACAACATGTAAGTGTAACACTTCCTGGCTGCAGTGCTTGCTCCTGAGTTTAATCACTGATAAAACAGTGGTTGGACAAATATCCCAGTAGCTGGGCTTTATCTTGCATTTGCGTGATAATGTCTCTCTGAAGGTCAGCTATAGTAATCCGTGCATTTGCAGCAAAATCGTGAACTTAGACAGAAATTTAGCTTTAGCAGTCCATTCTTCTCCTTCATGACTGGTACAGCAGACACGTTTGAGATAAGGCTTGTGTTTCCTGAGAAGATAACTGGATCCAGTTGCTTGTGGTCTGCAGCTGGGTGTAATGCCATGTGTGCTGTTTGCTCAGGACCACTTGTACCACATCAGTGTAGTAACATTTATAGTTGAGTATATGTGCATGTTGACAGGTTATCTTCTCAAAATGAATTGACACCTGTGTACCTACCTAGGAAATAATTTAAGTATCTGGCCTTAGACTAGTGCTCTGTACCTATTGCAGTCAGACTATGTTTTTTCTCTCCAAATCATTACAGAGACTGCTATATGGGCAAGGTTGGACCTTAGTCAACATCTTGGTCCAACTGCATGCCTCTGTCTTCTGTGTCAGTAAAGATGGGAATGTGCAGCTGAGCCAGTCCTGGAACTATGACCCTTTCTGTGCTTTAAAGGTGTAGATGAGTGAAATAAGCAGGTGAAAATCTCCCCTGAAAAATGGTTTTGCACCCCAGCCACTGGATTTCTTTTACATGGACCACAGTGATGTAGGAGAGCCAGTGTCCTGAGGCTGAGGCAAAGGAGTTGATGGAAGTTACTACTGTCAGACACACTCTGTCCTGCATCCTGCAGAGCTCACTTTGTATTCAGAGACACTGAAATCTCACAGGCTGTTACAAATCTGAGATGGAGCCCCTTGAAAAGGAAGGGGAACTGAGTCAAAAATTCGCTGTAGTGCAGCACTTTGCAAATGCTGTGGCAGGTGGGTGTTGTGAGCATGCTTAAGTTTCCAATTAAAAGAAGCAGAGTGAGCTACAAGTTGGGGATGGAGCAGACTACTTTGGAGGATGGACAAAGCTGAATTGTTGGTGTGAGAATAAAGAAATTCGGCTATGTAAAATGCGCAGGCACAGCTCCAGAGCAGGAATGGAATGTGACAGTGAACTTCATCAGTGCTATCAGGACCTGAGAACGTGTTCCAGGGCCTCATAGTAATTAAAGGTAAAATGTTAATGTTTTTAATCCACTTTTAATATCTGGAAGGAATCAAGACAGTCTCTGCAGTGTTCACTGACATTTACCAGTCTTTTCTTGCCTGGTCGGTGGTAACTTGGATATTTGTGTGGAGACCTGGAAAGTTATCCTAACTCATGAGAACAGGGAGAGTTCTCTTTTCCTGGTAAGATCAGCTAACTAGCTGTCCCTCAGGCTGCCCTGGGTGCTATTTGGGTGCAGACAAGTTTCCATGGTGGCTGCCTGCCAAAGCAGGCAGAGATTTGCTGGGGATATGCTACCAGGTCTTAGGGGGATGTGAAATCTGTTGCAAACTTGTTCTTGACATCTTGTCTCCCTGCCCCCTCTCCCTTTTTATCTTGCAGCACCGAAAGACATCAGTCATGGCGGGTGATGCCATCATGGTCATGAGGGGCTTGACCAAGCTCAGTAAAGCAATCCTGGAAACCCAAGCAGGACAGCTTCGGCAGGTGCTCCTTGGGGGAGATGCAGTCACCATCGCAAAGACTCTCCAGGCCACTGCTGAGGAACAGCTCAGTTCTGCCTTGGAGAAGGTGCAGGTAAGCAAAGCTCCTTGTGCACAGTCTAGTCTGATGTTTTGCTTTTTCTCCAGGTACTTTTTTGGTTTTGTTGTGTGTGTCTGGGAACTCACACCTTGAATGAGAGCCTAGTTCTGAAGTGTGGGATTGATAATAATAATAATAATGTTGCAATGCTCTGGGAATTCTTTGGAATCTGTGGTGTGTGGAAGGTGCTTGGACGGGAATGGGAGGGGAATGTTACTGCAGAGTGTTTCTGTTTCCATTACTGAGTGTTTAAGACATGCTGAATAAGAAAAGTGCTCTGTTCATCTCATCTTGTCAAAGATCAAGCTCTTGCTAAGATCCATCAGCAGCTTTGTTATTTACAGTCTCCTTTAAACTTGAGGCATTGATTTACCTCTCCTTGACTAAATGAAGGAGCTCTTTTTGAGTGCATTGGATTTATCTCAGTGCTGCTTCCTTTCTTGGCAGAATTGGTGCACGTGGTATTTTTCTGAGTGGCTCAGGGTCAGGTGTTTGCACATTCACCGCTTAGATCCCAGGCTGGATTTTCGGAACTGGCTTTCAAATGAGGAACATAAGGAAAGCCAGACAGCAGCTTCTCTCATCAGAGATGGGGATAGATTTATAAAAGCTTCACATTTGCTGTGCTCCCAATTTTGAAAGAAATGGGCTTATCTGTGGTGCTTCTCATCATCCTTTAGAAAGAGTGTGTAGCTCAGATGGTAATTTTTAAAGCAGAAACTAATGAGTGAGATATTGATGGTTTTTATGCAATGAGCTTAGACTATCATGGCAATCTATAGCTTCAGTCCTAGAATCTGGGCCTATGTTTTCTTGGTTCTATTTAAGCTTGCAGTAGAACTAACTTGTGTGTTTGTTTATGGGGATAGTGCTTTGTCTTGTCATTGTCCTCCTCTTGCGCCCAAGAGGAGAGAGATAATATTCTCCAGTTCCTGTGCATGTTTCTCTGCACAAGAGAAGCCCAGTGAGCACAACTGCAGAACACTTGCCCTGCATTCTGTAAATGGGTCGCAAGAGAAGCTGCTGCCAAAGCAGGGCTCAGTAAGAAATCTAAACGTACAGCATTATCTGTTTAGAAGAGAGGAAGATCTTTTACATTAAGTGACAGGGTTTTAGCTGTCTGGCATGTTTCTAAAGATTTAAGTATGGAAGTAAGGGGGCTTTCTTGCTTATAATCACTGGTCACTATTGTGGGCCACAGTCCCCATCTGTAAACATTTCTCCTCTCCTCCCCCGCTGTGATGTTGAGGTTCAGAATAGCATGAGACCTGCTGCATAACAGGAAAGACCATGTTCTGTTTTTTTCTCTAAGAAGGGGAAATTTAATTAGTGTTTAGGAAAGAGCCTGAAATATGCTCCCAGCTTGCCTGACCACAGCAGGATTTAAAATCCTGTTGATTGCCTGTAATAGTCATCAGTTATTTTATGGTATTGCCACTACTGAGGTAGGTAACTAGAATATGTCAAGGAATAAGTGAACAGCAGATAATGCTCTGCTGTTGTTTTTTATTTATGTATTTATTTTTTGACTGAAAAGTGTTAAGAAATATCTGGACTTTGTGGGGCAGCTTTTGCAAAGTTAGGACAGAAAAGAGAAAAGTGTCAGGAGAAGCTTGCCTGGAGCATTGCTGTGCCCAATGCTGTTATCCTTGCTCCAGGCACAGAAATTTATTTATTTTGGGATGACAACACATAGTTTAGTGGTTGAATAATGGAATGTGTTTTGCAGTTGGTAGTGTCCTTGCTGTGAAAGGCTGAGCTTACTCCGCCTGTAAGTATGTATCTGGTATTGCTTCAGGTGGCTTTGGGCTTGGAAGTGCTCATGTTGTGTGACTGAAAACAGGATGGGAGGAGGGAAAACAATGTTATTCTTATGTGATATTGCAGCTACCATGACCTGTTGTTTCTGAGCAGTGCATTGCTTCTAGTGAACTCCACATTTAGTGATCCTTTCTGGCAGTGTATGTAAGAACATTAGGAATACTGGAGAAGCTGTTAAGGAATTCATCCCACCAGTGGAGTTAAAAGGTTGCCAGGGATTCCAGGCATCCTCAGTGTCTCTTCCTTTCTTTCTTGTCTCTTACTGTGAATGTCTGCAGTGCCAGAGTCTCTAAATCTCTACAATTCCTTACTGTGGAGACATGACTCCTAGCTGCATGCTCATCTCTGAGGACCACAGGTGGGTAGGGAGCAAGGTTTAAGATCTTTTCTTACAGTATTTCAATTACTGTTTGCAGGAACTAGGCAAACAGCAGGAGAACTTAACTGACCTCGGTGATGATTTTGGGAAAGACTATGACTTCTCAGCCCGAGAGCCATCAGATGCTCCAATGGACTTCTCCACTGCCCCTGGCAAGCCTCAGGAACACAGTGCTGAAGGCCCTGCTTACTCCTACGCAACAAATGGACCTTTTAGAAATTTTGATGAGACTGGAGATTCTGGCATGGGTCAGAAGCCTTTCCCTCCCAAAATGGATGCAAGGTTATTTGGAGGCATTAGGGACCCTGGAAATCCTTTTGCTACTGCCTTTGGACAAAATAGGGCTTTTCACCAAGACCATTCCTCTGTTGGTGGATTAACAGCTGAAGATATTGATAAAGCCAGACAGGCCAAAACAGGCTCAGGGCAGAAACCCTACAAACAGATGGTATGTTGTTTTAATTAAGAATTCTCAGTACTGCGGTGTCTGCACTGGATTGCCCTTACTCACCTTCTCCTATGTTTCTCTCATTTCTTCCTCTCCTGCTATTCCCTTTTTGGGAGGCAAAAGAGGGAAGTGTCAGTGCTCATTAACCCTGTGGTATTTGTTCTGTTAATAGCTTTTCAGTCTCTCTTTTCACACTTGCTCTCTCTATGTCAGACAATCTGATGTGAGGGGATGTTTAAAAAGTGTACATAGGCTTAGAATTGGACCTAAGTTCCTCATAGTGGAGGCTGTGGCTTCTTGTGTGGCATCTTGCAGTCGTAGAGGTGGAGGCAATGTTGCTCTGAGCATGGGTAGATTGGAGAGCAGCATAGCTCACAATTGTTGCTTTAGTGCTTCATGCCCTTGTGTGAGAGTGCAGAACCCACAGCAGAATTCACAGTGCAGATGCCTGTCATCTGCTCTGACCTTATGCCTCCTTCCCCACATCCAGTATCAGATGCCACTGTGGGCTTACTCACTCAGGATGTTTGATGAAACTGTATACCTAGCTGTTCCTGCTGTTGTGCGTGGAGGAACTGTCTACAGTCCTGTGAATCTGATGACCCTCCATGAGTTCTAATTCCATGTGTGGAAGGGAGTTTGGGTTAGCATTGTGCAGCTTCTTCAAGTTCAAAATAAAAGGGCTGCCAAGTGGAAAATGAAAATGGGGTTTCCAAACATGGTTATCAGCTCTTCTATCTTTCCCTCCCTCTTGTCCTCTCCTCTGCTCAGTGTGTGTTTCAGTTCATGATGTGTCCATTCTGCACTGTATTCCCTTGAATATCTCCCCACAGATACAAGGCTGGGGTTCAAGGAAAGCTTTCTGCAGCGTGGAGTTGTTCAGGTGTTCTGGGTTGTGCTCTGACTTTGCAGGTGTCTGACCACGTGCCCAGTTAATTTGTGGATTTCTTGTTTTGTTTTTCCCCTCTCTCTCTCCACTGCAGCTCAGTGAGCGGGCCCGGGAGAGAAAGGTTCCTGTCACCAGGATCGGCCGACTCGCCAATTTCGGAGGTCAGTTTGCACTCCCACGTTTGCCATGGCACTTGCACGTGCTGGTTTATGGCTGCCTGTGACAGGGCTCCTGCTCTGCAGCACTGGGTGGTTCCATCTGCCAGTTCAGCTTGCTAATAGGAAAATGCTTTCCCACAAACAGCTTGGTGAGCCCAGAGCTCGATTTGGGCTTTTTCATTGCTCTTAAGAGTTTGGGGCAGACGATTTGGAGTGTGTAGTGGAGCTGCACATCTTCATGGTGACACATACCATGTGGGCTGTGCTGTTTTAATGGGAGGCTGAGGTGCAGGTTGTTCCCCAGCCTGTACAAATACCCTGTCCTGCACGTGTGATTGCACTTTGAGGAAACTCTCCCAGTCCTTACAGTTTGCTGTTACTGTCAAGCAGAGACAGCTGGAGCAGCTGTTATTTTAAGTAATCTTTTCCCAGCCTTACCCTTGGTACTTCTCTGAACAGTGTTTAAATATAAAACGTATCCTCCTGGGTATTTCTTTTTGAGCATGGGGAGATGATAATAGTCAAGGTTTGATTTACTTAGCCATTGCTTGTAGACCATTTTCTCCCAGGAAGGATGTAAATTCTGAGCCTGTAAGATCAAGATAGCTGAAACCTAAATGAATTTTACATGCAGAATGGGACTTATATCAAAAAGCAGCTAAATATCTTAAGTAATATTGACAGATGATGCTTATTAAATGTCTTGTATCCAAAGCCATCAAAGAACTTAACATGTTCCTGAGGAAAAAGAGATCACAGTATTGCAGGTGGAGAGATGAACACAGCTAGTGCTACTTAGGTAATCATTGGATGAGGAATCTGTCTGTTGCTGTGGTTGGGTTTTTTTGTGACTGTACTGTTTTGAGATGAGTGGCCTCTCTAGGTTGTGAGCAGTCTCTTGTGGCTCTTGTGATTCTCTTCCACAAAATTTGATAGAGAAGCACACGTACAAAGTAGACATCCTTGTGTTACAGATCCCAGAAGAAAGAAAAATAACCTGTCAAATGTAATTCAAATCAACTATTATATAAAAAAAACAATTATTCTTTCTCTGTGTGTCCTTTTGTCGGACTAATACGCACACTAGGAGGAGTTGGGGCAGGGGCTGATCCTGTGCAGTGCAGGAATAAACAGCAAGTGAGTTTTGTGATAAGTTTTTCATGCTTGTCACATCTCTTTAACCCTGTAGTCTATTGCAGGCACTCTGGCTTCACAGCATGCTTAGTATTCCTTAAGGGGAAGCAGGGTTCATGATCTGCTTTTTGGAGTAGCATCACTTTAAAACTCACTCGACTATTTTCTTAAGCTCTAGTAGCACACAGGTCTCTATTCTAATCTAGCCTTGAATGTTATGAGAAGTATCACAGCACTTTTAGCTTCTTAGTCATCTTCTGAGTTCATCTGTTGCTGCTTGCTGACAGCTGGTGGATGTGAAGTGGCAGATGACCAAATTTTCTGTGAACTTTGGGTTCCAGTGCCGTTGTTTTATGTTCCAGCTTTTGGCACCCAAGGCTGTTGTGTGAGGGAAGGCTGACTCATGCTTCTAGGGGAAGTATAACCTGTCTTGTCCTAACCTCAAGGTAAAAACCAAAACAAATAGCCCCATCAGACCAAAACCACTAAGGGAGAGTAGGAAAGAAAGAGATTGTTTATAAGCAGCATCTCCAGACATATCTGTGTGTGTAATTTTTTTTTTTTGGTCTTGCTACTCTCCTCCAGTTGTCTGCTTTATATGATTAAAATGGCTGGCAAGACAGAGTGCTTGCTTTCAGAGTGCTTCTGGGGGAAAATTGTGTTGCAGAAATGTTGTTCAGATTCTTTGGTCTCTGCAGTCTCCTGTTAGCATTCATTGCTTATCTTTCCCTCTGAATTTTAATTTGCAACAACAAAGAGAAACAGTACTGTCAGTACAGTGGCTTAGCAAACAACAGATGTGGTCTATAGGTAGTTTATTTCAGTATAAAATATCCCTTGGTAGTATTTTGGGACTTTTTACAAGGGCTTGTGGTAACAGGATGAGGGATGATGGCTTTAAACTGACAAAGGGCAGGCTTAGATTAGTTGTTAGGAAGAAATCCTTTATTCAGAGGGTGGTGAGGCACTGGCACAGCTTGCCCAGAGAAGTTGTGGATGTCCCATCTCTGGAAGTGTTCAAGGCCAGGTTGGATGGGAAAGAATGGGGAAATATTGCAGGAAATATCACTGTTAACCTGAGGAGTATGAGTGACCCAGCTATGTCCTTGCTTCCTAGGACATTCAAATGACCAGAATCCAACAGGGAGCGGCAGAGGTGGGGGGTGATTATTTCCTGCTCTACCACCTGCTTCTTTACATTGCCTTAAAAATAATTAAGGGCAGGAGGCTGCTCCATATCCGTGAGGGAGTGTAGCTTAAAGCAAGGAAGCTTTTTGTGCAGGAATTCTCTTGTGTGCTTTGGGATGCCATCTTCATTTAAAGACCCCAGGAAATCATTCTGGGAAATAAAGTGGTTTTAGATGGATTCTTCTCCTACAGTCTCCACACCAGTCAAACTAGCATTTGATTCTGACATTTTTTTTAACACTCTTTTTTGGATAAAACCCACTTTCCCCCTTTATTTCCATATTAGAACAGTATTATTTTAGAGTTGGATAAGGTGAAAAGATGTTGAGTAGGTCCAAAAACAGAGTTCATGTAACTGTCCCTGGGGTTCAGATAGCTGAATTCCTGTGCTATTGGCATGATCCCATTCCTCCTCCTGTCTGCATGTTTTCTTTTGTCCCCTTCAGTGCTATAGGGAATGTTCATCTGTGTCTCAGCCATGATGTCAGGACACTCTGGTGCACGATGGACAAATTAGCAACAGGAGGCAAAAATACTTGGACTGCTGAGTTTGCCTGGCTTCTCACCTCTTCTGTAGGCAAAGAACATTTTACTGGAAAGATTGAAGATCATGTTTTCCAACACTTGCATGTAATACTGAGCTAATATTGCTCTGTGATCAGCACAAGATCCTCTACTGAACTTTTTTCATTGATATGTATTTTTGTATGCTTCTTGCAGCAGCCAGAGTGACTGCTCGTAGGTGTATTTATAGTACTAAATAGCATCCTTGATTTTTATTTATTTGTTCTTCCCAGGGTTGTAATTGACAAAACAGATTTTTCTGCAGTTTTTTTTGTTCCATACTTGTTTTGTAGCCTGATGGGTCATCAGTTCCACTCACTCAGTTCTTGATCTTTTCTTTATTTACATTCTCCCTTCCTTGCCTTATTTGACTTTTCTAAGCTGATACTGTCTCCCTTAATCGTGTTCCTGGTTTCTAAGTTTATTATTTTAATGATATAATAAGATTCTTTTGCAATGAAGAAAATTAAGGAAGCTTGTGGTGAAGTCTAGATTTAATGTGATTTTAACAATTTTGAAAACAAAAAAAGCAAAAGCCTAGTCTGTAGAGGTATGTTAGTGAAGTATAAACAGGCCTGACAGCTGCAGGATTGAGATTGTCATGTGAGTGACAAGTGAGTGTACTGGGTTTGCTTGTCACGGTTTTGGCTGCAGGCTGGCTTCTGTGAGAAGCTGCCAGAAGCTTCCCCCGTGTCTGACTCCAAGATGGCTCCAAGCCAAGGCCATCAGTGATGGTGGCAGCACCTCTGGGATAAGAGTTAAGAAAGGGAAAAAACCTGTGCAATTGCAGCTGGAGAGAGGAGTGAGAGAAACAGCCCTGCAGGCACCAAGGTCAGGGAAGGAGGAGGTGGAGAAGGTGCTCCAGGTGCTGGAGCTGAGATTCTCTGGCAGCCTGTGGTGAAGGCCATGGTGAGGCAGCTGTGCCCTGCAGCCCACGGAGGTCCAAAGTGGAGCAGAGATCCACCTGCAGCCTGTGGAGGATCCCACAGTGGAAGAGGTGGATGCTTGAAGAAAGCTGTGGGAAGCCCACACTGGAGCAGCCTCCTGGCAGGGCCTGTGGACAGAGGAGCCAACACCAAAGCAGGTTTGCTGGCAGGACTTGTGACCCTGTAGTGGACCCGTGCTGGAGCAGCCTATTCCTGAAGGATTGCACCCTGTGGAAGGGGCCCATGCTAGGGCAGTCTGTGAAGAACTGCAGCCCATGATAAGGAGATGTTTGTGGAGAAGTTTGTGGAGAACTGTCTCCTGTGGGAGCAACCCCACGCTGGAGCAGGGGAAGAGTGTGAGGAGTCCTCTCCCTGAGGAGGAAGGAGTGGCAGAAACAATGTGTGGTGAACTGACTGTAACCACTATCCCCTTTCCTTGTGTTGCTGGGGAGGGGAAGGAGGTAGAAAATTCAGGAGTAAAGTTAAACTCAGGAAGAAAGGAGGAGTAGGAGGAATGTCTTTTATGATTTAGTATTGATTTCTCATTATCCTACTCTGATTTGATTGGTAACAAATTTAACTAATTTCCCCAGGTTGAATTTGTTTTGCCTGTGATGGTGAGGGATCTCCCTGCCCTTATCTTGACCCATGAGCCTTTCATTATATTTTTCTCCGCCCTGTCCAGCTGAGGAGCTTTCAGTGTGTGCCGTGTGGTGATTGCGGTGTTTTACGTGACCAAAACCAGGGCACAGGCTGCTCCAGGGGAGGGTCTTGCCCACCCCTGTGCTTGGCAGGCTGAGCAGAGTGATAACAGCCCATTCAGCTCCTGTTTGTTTCGTTCTGTCAGTTGCTGAGCAAGAGGATTCTCCTGAACAAAACTGGTTCCAGATCATCTCTTGATGGGCTTGCTCGGAAGTGCACCAGGTGCTGCAGATGCCTGGAATATATCCTGAGGCACTCTGCTGGTATGGAACCAAGGGGCATTTTCCAATGCTGAAATAATCTGCATGAAGTGCAAAATGCAGGAGAATGACTTTGTAGAGGTGCATAGGGATATTATTCTCAAGGTGCTGAGCCATGGCCATTGAGCAGTGCTGAGAACTGTCCCCAAATGATTAATCTTGGAGGAAATGCACATCTTGCAGACAAGGAAAGTAAAGGACATCAGGAGTGACCTGTGCAAGTAGATTAGTGGCCCAGAGGAGGAGAGTTGCTTTTGTAGCACTGCAGGTTCTTTGGAGGGTGACTTGTTCCTGGTAACAGGTGAACAGCAGCAGCTAAGCCCCATATAGCTGCTTACTCAGGAAGGAATAGGAATAGGGAAGAGCAAAAACTTGGAGAAAACTTGGGAGTTGAGATCAAGACAGTTTAAGAGGGGAAGCAAAGAAAGCTCCTGTTTCAAGCAAAGCAGCAAGAAGAGTTCATTCTCAACTCCCTACTGGCAGGCAGATGTCCAGGTACTTCCTGGGAAGCAGGGCCTCAGCATCTGTAGTGGTTACTTGGGAAGGCAAACACCTTAACCCCAAACATCCACCTTTTTTTTGCAAGCTTGACTGCTAAGCAGCAGCAAACACTGTGATTATAGTTTGAAGATATTGAAGCCTTCGTTTAAACTTCAGATCTTTAAAGCTTAGCAGCTGTTTAATCATGCACTCATTTTTGCCTGACTTTAGTTTGTTTAAAACTGTTGTTGACTGATGGTTGGAGTTCATTTTTTTGGAAATTGGACAGAGTGGACCAGTGAGGAAACTGTAAGCACACTTATTGAAAAAGAAGCTCTTTTTCTAGTGCAGCCTACAATATTAGTGCAGATGCTCAGCTGTGCACATCCATGAGAGGGAAGGTGCAAAACACATTCATTTGTAGTCTGATCTTGCCCACACTGATGTAAAACCAAGCTGCTTTTAAACAAGCTGTAACCTCTCCAGCTTTATTCTGAAAGACAGGATAGGATCTGGTTCCTGGACTTTCATTTACCTTTAAAGTGGTTTGTCTTAGTGATGAAGAGATTAGAAACTTCAGATATGTTTTATTTTATGTCCAGGCAGTAAATCTCGTAATTTTTAATTTTAGACATTGAACATAGAGCCTTTAGAAGACAATGTGATGTTTTTAATTTGAAACCAATTACTGCCAGTCAGTTCAGTCTAGCTCTGATAATGACCAAGCTGATTTATGGTGGGGAGCATTGTTCTGGAGGTGGTGAAAGTGGGATCAAAGCCAGCAGAAATGTTCTGAGAGTGGTATTTTGTCTAGAAAATCACATCTTGTTGATGAGATAAGTCTTTATTGGCTTCCTGTCTGACTCTTGGTACTGCCTGCTCCAAGTCTTGTATGTGAGATCTGATTGGAAATGATCATGTATCAACATTTTAATAGGTGTTGTTTATGCTGTGTTTGAAAAGTCTTTTTGCTTGTTTTCTGTGAAGCCTAGGGGTATTTTTCTCACTTTGTTTAGCTAATAAAATCTCTGGATTTCTGGTGCAAAACACTTGCTCATTGGTGATGCATGGTTTGGCACAATTGAAGGGTCTGCACAAGTTAGCTACTTACATCAGACTTCCTTAGGCTTCAAGTTGTCATTTCAGTGCTGTAACTCCATAGGAAAACTTGCAGGAAATACAGAAAAACTAAAAAAACCCACCCAAACAAAACCCAAACAAAAACCACCCCACCAAACCAACAAAAATACCCCAAACCCCAACCACCTTGTAATGTCACTGATGCCTCCTGTGCTTCACCTTATGCAGGATTCTCTGGCCCAGTGCATGTAGTCTGTAGGACTGAAAGGGGAGCTGTTTGTGAAGCAGACAAACTGTGCAAGCTTGAAATTGCACTGAGGGAGGTGGGGTTGTAATTACCTGGTGGAGGAGAGGAAAAACTCCAGTGCAGGATGAGGGTCATCTTGTTTGTGGCCAGGCTTTCTCACTGGAGTCTACAAAACTTGTGCATGTGGCTCTTCCTGCACAGGTGCAAAACGCCATGTGCTGGACAGCTCTGCTTCCTTCATTGTGCTGACTTTGTTCCCTGCTTGTTTTACCTGGGAAGTTTTCCAGTAGTGCCTTGAGGAGGGCTTGGGGTGCTTGGAAAACAGGTGCACCCAGTACTGTCAGCAGTGTAGGAGTGGGTATAGCACAGTGGGATGCACTACTGCTGAGGAGATGTGGAGCAGCACCATCTGTTGTGGTTGCCTATGTCATTTATTATCCAGAAAAATAAATATTTTGATACTGGGAAGGCAGTGAGACCTTTGCTAGTATGGATTGCTGTGTGATTAGATCTGTGCCTCATTTAATCTTCGGTGCCTTTGCTCTGGTTAGCGGAGGCAGATAACGCTGCTTTTGTAGTCGTAGCTTAACCTGTGGCTGTGAAACAGCACCCTGGAATTCACTGCTTGCCAGGCTGATAGTGCATGTAGAGTGCTGGTGTTTTGTCTCCTGGTCTTACTGTTGCTGTGTGGGATTACTCCCCAGCCCAGCTCCTTGGGATTGCAGGTTGCAACACT
The DNA here is from genome assembly GCA_013397845.1 of Melanocharis versteri. Lineage (NCBI taxonomy): Eukaryota > Metazoa > Chordata > Aves > Passeriformes > Melanocharitidae > Melanocharis > Melanocharis versteri. Next base: position 245,116 of record VZTG01008517.1, read on the forward strand.
GCTGGTATAAGGTGAGCCTCGGGGAGAAACATGTTTCTGCTCATCACAGTAAATGAGCACGTGGAAGGAAGAGATAGCTAATGAGCACAATTAAACCTAATGCTTAGACAGCAGGGTTGCAAAACCTTACACTCTACTGGAAGTGGCTTCATCCTAAATACAGTTTTTCCTCCTGCTGTGGTGGTATGGTGGGGAGTGAGAGGGATTCTGTTCCTTCTTGAGAATTGTACTTTGAGCACTATGTTTGTGAGAGTTTTGGCTTCTTTTTTTCCCCTTTTTTTAAACTCCATGATTTGAGCCTACAGCAGGACTTCAGCCAGAGCACAGAGCTCTGAGTAACACTTCCGACGTGCTTTATAAAAGCCAGATGTCCCAGACTGGCCTAGCCTATGATTCCTGGCTGGCATGCTGGGCTGAAGAAGTACAGGAGAAAACTCTTCAGTGCCAAGTGAAGATGACTCCGTTGCAAAAACCAGGATGTTCTAATAGAGCTGTTGTGCGTTTGAATGTGTGGCTTAAAGTTAATTACCAAAAATGCCTCTGTATGTGGCTTGGAAGGTTTTTTTCATTCTGACTTGAGTCTTTTTCTTCTTATTTTACAGGACTAGCTGTTGGTCTTGGCATTGGGGCACTGGCAGAAGTGGCAAAGAAGAGCCTTAGACCAGAGGAACGCAGTGGTAAGCCCTTTCAATGTCCTTCCATCTTCTTTTTTTCCTCCTCTTTATTTTATCCCCAGACACAGTTTACCTGCTGCATTTGCAAGATTTGTATTCTTTTGAAGGCTGGATGGTGAGACAGAATAACAGGGGGATATGGGTAGTTCTTTTATTTTCAATATAATCCTTCATCTCCTGGCTTTTCTCCCATCTCAGTATGCCACAGCCTCACCACATAGACCAAAGTCAGAGGAATATTCCAGAGAATGTGTTTGTGCCAGCATAATTTGTACAGCTTTACTTTGCCATAGCCAACCCTCAGGCTGAATACTATCCCTGTGCCCATTCTTGGGTTGTCTTGATTTAACAATTCTTTTTAAACTGTTCAGTGAAACCATGCATTTCTGTCAGAACAGAAACTGTAGATGAGCCTGTGTGTCTGAAAATTTAGTTAGTGGGTGCAGTCTGTTTGAAATTAAAGGATGTTCTGCCTAGGAGGAACTTGGAGGATGGCTGCTCTCTTGTAAGAGAGACAAAACACTTTATGCTTCTGTTAAATGGCAATTATCTATTTCCAATATCTGTCTTTTGCTGCCTTCTAAAGGATCCTCATAACATGCAAAAGGCTGTGCTGTGCAAATCGACCTGATCCTCTTTCCTTCCCAGCTTATTTGAAGTTGGAGATAAAATGTTCCTAAGTTGTACCTGATCATGTTGTGGTGGCTTTCTTCTAAGAAAATGTTGGTAAAATATTGTGAGGGATGTGTGGGTGAATGGTTTAGGGCATATAAAATTCAGGTGTTCTTCTCCAGAAAACATGAGACTTATTCTAAAGTTTATGGTTCCATTCACTTGTTTGTTATCCAGGAAAAGCTTTGGTGGGATTCTGCAAAATGTCCAGGTCTGTTACAGTTGTTGCAGGCTGTTTGTCTTCAGCTGGTCTCTCTGGTTTGGCTGGCATGGCTGTGTGTTTAGGTTACTTCCAGTGACTGGAGGGAGCTGGTGAAAGGTTGAAGTACTTGTAGCTAGAAGTAAAAACGAAGTCAAATCGTTCCTGGTTCAGAAGCATTACCTTGAGATAGTGACAACTGCTGGGTCCTTGTAATTTTACTCTGTGGCTGGTAGTAGTCTTCTAAAAAGCCACTTTTTGTCTTCACCCTGGTCATCTTTGGGGGTGGAAGAAGGATGGAAACGGAACCTGTTTCAGGAGGTACTGGAGGGGCTGAAAAAAGAAGAAATTTGCGGGGGGGAGAAAACACTAAAAAGCAAATCAACTGAACAAAAAATCCCAACCAAAAGAAATTCCCAAACCGTAAAACAAGACTTCAGGATATGAAGCATATTCCATCAGTGGGAGGCAGGGGTTGTGGACAACCCAGGACTCTGCTTGTACTTGGAATACCAAATGTTCCAAATGCAAATATTAACAGCAAAGGCAATGCCGAGCAGCCCAGCAGAGGAAAAGGATCCTTGGTGAAGAGTTCTTGTTTGTGTCTAAGACCTGAGGTGTTTGAGGATGGGCGGGTTTCTTTGCTTTGATTTAAAAACATGCATCCAGGCAAACACAGCCCATCCTGTAGAGAATCCTTGAAGGCATTTTGTTTTCAGCTCTTGGGATGTTTGATACCTGTTGGAGGCTGATGATTTGTGTTGCTTTTAACAGAGGCGGAATTGCACAACTGTTGGTATTTCTCTGCTTGCCAGAGTATTTTCTAATTGGGCACACCCCAAGTGAAAACATGAGCTTGCAGAGCTATGAAGTTTAAAGGAATAACATGAGCTTTGTTCCTCTCTCTTACAGCATGAGAAGGATTATTTTTATTTTTTTTTGTATTTAGAGGGCAGCAGACACTTTCTCCTTGCAATAAAGCAATTGCACCTCTAAACTTTTTTCTTCTTGCTGGGGAAACTACTATTTTTCTGTGTCAGAAGCCTGCTCTACAGTCCTGAATCTTGCTTTGGGAAGAGTGATTTTCTTGAACAAACCTTGAATAAAAAATAAGGCAATGAGAACTGCCAACTTCAGTGCTAGGCAGGGAATTAGAAAATGATCTGGCTTTTATTTTTAGGTGTTTGTTTGTCTTTCCTTGTTGCTTCCCCTCTTGCTGTCAAGTCTGCTTAGATAAGATCTTGGAGCCGTGGTTGTGCTGTAAAGGAGAATAAGATCAATAGTGGAACTGAGAATGGGCCAAGAGCAGCAAGTGTGGAGGTGAGGCAGAAGTGAAAGACTTCCAGTCTTCGTACTCTTCTGGAGCTTCTCAGGCCAAAGACTCAGGAAGGTTTCCAGGTGACTCAGCTACAGCCTGTAGCTAGTGTTCTTGGATGTGTGTTTTCCAGAGTATTTGAGAGTGGTGGCTAAGGCTCCATGAATAAGAGCTCTCTCCATGGGCTCTGCTCCTGCAGAAATGCACAGCAGAGGATAGGTACACAGTGGGAGTCCAAGATTCCATTTTCTTATTGTTCTTCTGACAGTACCAGCCTGAGCTGTTCTTGGGGGAAATCCCTTGACATAAGTACCACTACATTCCTTTAAAAATACCTCTGCAGCCCTTTCCTGATTTCAGCGTGAGGCATTTGTTCCCAGGTTTTGTGGCTGCCCAGCACCATGAGTTTGGGCTAAGACCTGTCTCTTTTGAGAATGACATATTTTCCTGTTCCTCGGAAACTGCTAGAGGATGTAATTTCTCTCCCTACTGCTGCAATATTAACTTCTTGGCACTCCAGGCTTAAACAAGTGGGATGTGCGTATGCCCACAGGCATGCCTGAGAATTTCACACTCTCGCTGGCATCCAGGAGTAACGAGGAAGAGCTTTCTCTTGGTTGCCCTCCTCTTGGCTAGTTAGTAGAAACTAAAGCGCCTTTACACCTTTAAAATGGAGTAAGAAACACTGGTCCTTTAGTGCCAACCCCTAAGCCAGACACTCCTGAGCTACACATGATCCTGATAGCACAGCTTGTACTTCTTCTTTCCATTGCTGTTATCAGAGGGACTGCAAATTCCTACTCTCCTGCACGTTGTCTAGCAATTTTGCTAGTGCTGACCTGTTTTTTCCTGCTCAGTTTCCCCATCCTTCTTTAGTAGCTACAGGACCTTTTTCTCCCTACTTTGGATTGTCTCTGTTTCCGTAAAGAATTCACTTCTTCAGGGACTTAGCCTAGAACAAGTATGTCTGGTGCAAGAGTTGGTGAATTTCTTCCTTTTCCATCCAAGCCTGATGTCCACATAAATTCCTTCTGCTGCCAAATTCCTGTGAGTAGGTTTCTTTTTTGCTATTTTTTTAAGGGCTTAAGGCCCTAATGCTGCCATCTTTAAGTGGTTTGGCTCATTTTATTTTGTTAAAAAGAGGACAACTTCCTTTATTTCCAGTTTGAATTTTCCTGGTAGGCTGATAACCTCCTCTGTCACTGGTGACCTTGATGGCAGCCTCAGTATTTAAAGTGCGTATTTACACTATAAGGCCCACACAGGGTAGGAATGGGAAAGTAGAATAAATTCCCAGGGATTAAAATGAGAGTGCCCAAATAAACCGGTGCTGTTATAAGTATAGAGACTCTGGGTTCAAGGACAACTTTGTCACTTATTAATGACCTGTCCTGGGCAGTGTTTCAGGCACTGCACAAATGCCAGGCTGGACAGAGCCCTGACAGGCTGGCGCTTGGCCTGGATTTGAACACGGAGGGATTTTCTTATGAAAGGCAGTAATGCAGTATCTTTGGGTTGTCAGTCCCAAGTGCTTAGGCCATGTTCTTGAGTATTCCCTTGCCCCAAAGTTTCTGTGGCAGATGGTCCTAAAACAAATATACACAAAGTCCAGTCACTAGTTCTCCATTTGACAGTGGCAAAGAAGGTGGAAAAGGAGTGATGCAGCTGTGAGTTGCACACAGGTTTGGAAAGGTTCATGCTGATTCTGAATTTGGAAAGGAAAAAGAAATGAAGTGGGTCAAGCACTAGTGAGGGTGTCTGCCTGCTGCCTGTTCTGTGGAGGAACTGACAGGCTCCAGGCACTGTGGCTGTAGGAACCTTAATTTCTGAGATGTTCATGTTGCCACAACTTGTATGTGACTTCTATTTGCCTTTTTTAATTTCCCTGATGAAATAGGAGAAACCAGCTTTGTGGTCTGAAGATGGGGAGGAAATAATGTGAGGCAGCAAAAGGTGGCAGCCATCAAAATGTTAACTCACTGAAAACTGGTGTATTTTTTCATGAACTTGTGGTGGGTTTTATCCCCACTCCCTTTCTACTCAGCCTTGGAAGCCTGTGTCTGTGTTCTCTCTGCTTGCCATTTATGTAGTACTGCTTTTCACCCTTGCTTCCAGGTCACCTCCTTGTTCATACCCACTTGTAGCAAAGTACATAAGCAAGAGCTGCTCATGTGCTGTTGGGCTGCCTGGTGATCAGGTATTGCCCCTGCAGGCTTGAGTTCAATGAGAAGCCTGCCAGGAGAAAAGGATTTGGGACTGCCTGTGTTTGGCTTTTTCTCTGATAAGACTTAAAATCATGAGGGTTCACTGGCTTCTGGATGTGGCTTTAATCATTAACTAACCCTTTTATTCTGCTGCTGGCTCAAAGGAGGATGTTTTTGTGTGCAGTGCTATGAAGGAAAGTACGGCTTTGGTTCAGTACTTTCCCTAGGTCCTGTGTGTCATCTCATACAGGGATTTGCCTCATCATTGCTAAGGACACAGTTTTCCTGATAGGGCAGTTGAGAGACAGCTTTTCAAGTGTGCAAAGCGAGATCCTTCTGCCCTGGGTAGCTCTACCTGTTCAATCTCTAAGGCTCCTTACACCCATTATCCAGAGCAAAATGTGAGGATTGCAGTGTGTTGGAAATGGTGAATTCTGGACCCCTCCTGCTTTTCCTGCTTTTTTCATCTTGCTCTCAAGAGCAGGATGGCTGTCCCGTGTACTCCTGGTGTTTTTATTCCTCTCTTTCTTTTTCCTGTACATTCTTGCCTTAGGACAGGGATTTGTAGAGAGATATGTCCCACATGCAGTGCCATCTTGCTGCTATCCCATAAAACAGATGAAGGAAAGGGAGGATGAAGGGCAGGAGAGCAGCCTGTACCTGACACATCTGTGCTCTGCCAGTGGAGAGTTCTGTAGGATCACTTCTGCAGGGAAGGTCTGTCAGCAAGCCAGCTGCTTGCAGGGACTGAAGGGTGTCTGTCAGATCAGTAACATGCTTGGCACCTCAAGAAAATGGTACCAAGTTGTGGGAGCTACCAGAGTTTAGACAGCAGCTACTTCAGCTTGCCTCTGTTATTTCTCCTGTCCCCTGGCCAGTCTAAGTCCCTCTGTGTACCTTCCTGACATCTGCCAGGAGATGCAGAGGATCTCTGGCTGCTCTAGTCAGCACATGACACACCAGTAATTTCCATCTGCTGCCTGAGGTCTCCAGGACTGTTTTCATCTGCTCTGCCTTTTTGGGTGCTGCTTATTGTTTAGGGGGGCTTCAGCTGTTCTGTCCTCTGTTGCTCTAAAGTATTCTAATAACGATGTAGTTGCAAGATCAGCGTATTAGCTGTGAGCTCTGCAGCCTGGCTGCAAGGCCTGACCTTCCACCTGCTTGGCTCTCTGTCAGCAGGAGCTGATCTGCAGCCCCAGCAGAAGTGGTGGGCAGGTGTCTTCCTGCCCCCTCTGTCCCTGCTCTACTGGGCATTGCCCTGGAAGGTAGTTCTGGGTTGCTTCTCCCACAGGGACCACAAACTAGAATCAGGATCTCCTTCCCCTCTCCCCTAATAAAAAAAAAATTTAAAGTGGAGGGGAAGTGCTTCTTCTGCCACACAGTCCCCCTGTTACATGCTTGGAACCGTGGCGCTGGTGTGTACACGGCTGCGTGACCTCTCTGACCCTGTCAGACATCAGGTTTTACACTTGGGGACAGGAAAGGGTGTGTTTGAGTAGGTGTAATTTCGGCCTCGTTCTGTCCAGCCTTCCACCCTAAGAGGCTGGAAGAGGCCTGTTGTTGGTCTGTGCTGGTGCTGCCAAGGCTTTTGAGGATTCCCCCTTGCTGTGGCTCACTCCCACTGCCCTTCGGAGCCTATGGCTGTGCTGCAGCCCATGGTGTGGGACCCAAGACACCTTTGCACAGTGTTTTAGGCTGTGCTGGCTGGCCTTCAGCAGTTCAAGCTGCTGAAGTTCAAGCACCAACGTCTGCCCAGGATCCCAGACAGTTTGCAGAGCAGCACAGACATTTTTGGAGGCTTTGACTTGCTGCTCTTGGCCCTCAAGCCAACAATGTCAGAGTTGTACAACTTCAGTCCATGCCCCTGGGTTGCAGTGGAGGCACTCAGTGTAGTCCTGGTTTGATTTCCCTAGGGAAGAGTAAATCTCCTGTTGAATTTGGGCTAACAGTGGAGTGGGCTTGCCAAGATAAGGGTGTTCTTCATTCATGCTCTCTCTCCTTGCCCTCAGGGAAGAAAGCAGTGATGGATTCTAGCCCGTTCCTGTCGGAGGCCAATGCAGAAAGGATCGTGAGGACCTTGTGCAAGGTCCGGGGAGCGGCACTGAAGCTGGGACAGATGCTGAGCATTCAAGGTAAGTGGCAGCACAGGTCCTCAGCTGTCCTTAGTGCTGCCAGGTGTGACACAGGGTCAGCTGTCTGTGATCAGGCAGTGTCAAGAGAACGTGGAGACTCTGAACAAGTGGCTTTCTTCTGTGAGAGCAGTGATGGAAATGTCTGAGTTCCATCTAATCCCAGAATGAAGCAAATAGATGCATACACTATATATACCACCACTGTCCCAATGTCCTTATTGTGTATAACTGAAATTGGTTGACAGTAGGGTGGCAATGTGAATTTTAGTGTCTGTGTTACAAGCAATTGTTAAGAAGCAGAACTGTATTACACTCTAATTGCAGGTGTCCTGCTAGAAAGGAGGAGGGTGACAACAAGAATGTGATCCTGTTTTTTGTTCACCAAAAGTGGTCAAGGTTATATCCACAGTGCTCTCCCATTATAGCAACCTGTTTGTGGTTTACATGCTCTGTGGGCACTGAAGCTTTACTGGAAAGGCCAGTACAGCTGATAATCTTATCAGCTATAAAACACTTGTTTCCATCCTGAGAAGGCTTCAAACTGCTATTTAACCCACCAGGCTCTGAGGCCACTGACCACAGGTGAAGGCATGAGTGACACCAGTGCCCGCACTGAACTGTTAGGTTACTCCTGGGAGATGGCAGGCGTGCTCTGATCAAACCTTATCTGGATCTTTCCAATTCACCTTCCTGCCCAGCCTGAAAAGGAAGGAAAGAACCAGCCAAAAATAGCTGTAAGACTTGTCTGGAAATAGCTTTCAATATGTTTCTGAAACTGAGTAAGTGTCTGAGTGTTTGAAGTACTCAGTTTGCTTGGCTTGTGCTTCTACTTGAATTTTTGTAGGTATTAGCTGATGAGACTGGATCTAGTAGAGTATTACATAGCTTGGGCTCAGCAACAAAGCAAGATCAGTTCACTGTCCCAGAGAGCCCTGACTGGCCTTTCATTTGCTAATCAACTGGTTTAGGTGGGTGCCAGGCTGATGGCCACCTGGCAGAGCCTAGTGGGAGGCATCAGCTGCTGTGTCAAAGGCTGCCACCCACATGCTATTTTCTCACCCTCTAGAAACTGCCAGGTGCCACTGATGGCTCAGTGCAGATCCAGGAGGAGCTCCTGTGCTCCTTGCTTTCCAGTGCCTCTGGTATGTGGGCTGAGTGAGCCATGCCTGGAAATCAGTTCTGCAGTTAAACTCATCTACCGTAGGTGGGATTAATTTCAGATTCTTGGGACACTGCTGAGTTGTGCCTGCTGTGTGCCCAAGCCTGGTCACAGCTGCCCTAGGCCTGGACGTGAGTGCAGAGGGAGGAGCTGTGAAAGGCTGGCTCTGAGGAGCAGAAATGCTCTGGGGTTTTGTAACTTGCCTGCTGTCTCCTAATGTTACGGTGCTCTGGCAGGAGTATCAAATACTTGCTGATTGACTTCACTCTGGTGTCAAGAACGGGCCTTCAGCAACCTTGGTGGTTGTACCCAGCCCTCATTTGGACTCTTGCTATAAGTGTGTGGGCTCTGCTGTGCCTGGCAGAAACACAGGCCCATGGTGACCTTGCTGGGGGACAGCTGTGGTGGAATAAATCAGACACCATCAACAATGCAGAGTGTCTGTTTCTTGGGCTGGCTGTTGGGACAGGAGGGTTTCATGCAGGTCCTGCCACTTCATGGGCTTCTCTGTGGCCTGGTGAGTTTGAATTCACTGCTTCTATCAACTGGTCTGGGTGCTAATTGAGGGCAGGGGCTCCCTGCAGCTGAGCACAAGTCACAAAGCAGTGTCCTTAAAACCTCTGATGTCTCTTGTGTCTCCCTGATGTGGGAGTTGGTGGATTTGTTAGGGACCCACATTCCTAAAGGTCATGCACAGAAAAGATGCCAAAGGCCCCCAGTAATGCTGTGTTCTGGGAGATGTTGGAAAGGCAGCTGCATTTGCCAGCTGAGTGCCCTGCCTTGGCTCCTGCTTTGTGTTTTGTTTCAGTAAGGCCTCACCAGTTGACCACAAAGACATAAAACCTTATTCATCAGCATGTTGTAAGCCTGGCTTTGGCAGAGTTGCTTCCACGGCAAGACTGATTTTTGACATTGCTGCTGAGTTTCTGTACAGTCAGCCTGGACTTGCAGGTTTCTTGGCTATTTGACGTTGTGCTCATGAACAAAGCGTGGGGGTGGTCAAGCACCCCAGCTGAGGATGGATGCCCTCTCGGACTAGGGGTTGCAACCCCTTGAGAGGTTTATGGATGTCAGCAATGAGCAAAATAACAGAAGTTGGTCCTGAATGCCTGTGGCAGACGCTGATGCCTTGACACAAATGGCTTCTCGGAGTGGGAGCCGCTCTTGGTGAGATCCATTCTCCTTCTGCCCAGTCACCCTTGGCCGTGCAGGGGACACGTTGCAGCATGATGGTCAATACCTTCACATAGCCCTGAGAATAGTTTTGAGAGTGTTCAGAGGCTGGGCAGTGACACACCATCAGTGACAGAGCAGGTGTTTCTTTTGGTGTTTGCAATGCACACGCAAATGCAATGTCTCACCTTCTTGCGGGTTTGTAACGTCACAGCAGGAGTTCTACTCACTGTTCCTGCAAAGCCTGCTCATCTCCAGCTAGCTGTGGTGGAATGGGAGCTCTTCTTAAAAACTCCTGTTGGTTCCAGGGTGGGGTTTTGTTAGTACTTTTAGATGCTGCCATGGCTTCAGTGGGAATTTGTAAACAACGCTGAGTGTTAATGTCACATCTTTGCATTATTTATCTTTTTCTCTCTGTTCCTTTCCACCCTTCTTCCCAGGACAGTCCTCTTAAGGTCACTGTTTGTTTCTTGTTTCCTGGGATAGACATAAGGTGGTTCATGCATTTGTATTTGGAGAGGAACAATAAATTTCTGTTTGAATGTCACAATTGCATGTGCAGGTTCAGTTCTCAGGATCAAGGCCTGTAGCCTGGACCTTTCCAGTGTTGAGAGAGCAGTTGATATATGTGACTCCTCTATAATCATTTATGATACGAAAAGTTTGCCAGAAATGGTAGTTTTTCTCTGAGTTGTTGTAGAAGCCTTTGCTCAAGCATAGGACTAATCTTTCAAGATGCCCCAGCCCCTCCTGTTTGCTTGTTAAATTTGTAAATTGTAAATGTTTGTTTGCTAAATCCTTCTGACTTAAAAGTTTTGGCTCAGCTCTGTTCTCTTCTGCCCACTTGTAGTTACTCTGCATTTGAGCAGTTGTTTACAGTAGCAGATGCTGAATCCTGATTTCTCCAAGAGTTCAGTACTTGTGTAAATGGTGTTTTACCATTGCACAGCATTCCAGAGGAGCTGCTGCCCCTTAAAATGAACCGGATTAAACCACATAGGGAACCTTGCAGCGCTAGGATGGCTCTCCAGGGGTCCTTTCTGTGACCTGTGTTTCCACAGGGCAGTGGCCTCTCCTGGATCTGGATGTTGTACAGCTGCCAGCCAGAAGATGGGCTGGTATGTGACAGAGGCAGAGCACTCTGCTCTAGGGTCTGTGCAGCCTGTCACCACACCGAAAGAACTAAAGAACTACTTCCAAAACCTTCACTGGGGTGTGCCTGGGGCAGGACAGCCTGACTTGTCTGAGTGCAGGTGCATGTTTCTTTGTGTGTTGAAGAATGCAATGCCTGCACTGACTGCTGTGTGCTTTCCCTTGGCAGATGATGCCTTCATCAACCCCCATCTCCAGAGGATTTTTGAGCGTGTACGTCAGAGTGCTGACTTCATGCCAATAAAGCAGATGATGGTGAGGAATATTCCTGAGTGTTTATCAGGGAAAGGGACAATGACAGAAAAAATGCCACCCGTGACATACCCTAGTAAGGGAGGTGGATGGGGATTTTAAAGTGAATTCTTTCAATGTTACGTATTTTCAGTTGTGGGTAATGCGTGATTCCTTCTCTCAATTATGTGCTGTCTTTTCTCTCAAAAAAATGGAAGTTTGGCTCTAGACAGAGGGAAAAAAATGCAGGTTTTTCATGTCCTGAGATTAATGTTGATGGAGCAGGATGCTGCACACAAATATGGTTATAAGGTTTTGTTGAGTGTAGCCTCCTCTTCTGTTTCCTCTTCTCTTCTTCATGGGTCTTAAGCTGCTGTCTAGGTATGTCTACATCCCGTTTTAGAAGCAGACTTACAAGCCTTAATCTGCTGGAAAATTAACAGCAGCTTTGTCCTTACCATTTTGGTTAACTTGCCATCAAGACGACCCAGAATGAAGCAAACTAAGTTTGCTTTCCCCAGTGTATACGTTCTCTGTAAATTAACATGTAAAGAGTGGTGCAAAAGGAACTGCCAGCACTACTTATCTTCTGAAAGACACTAAGCAGAGCTAGAACTTAAATATGGCAGTCTGGCAGGGTAGCAAAAAAGCTGTTAAAGCAGGCTGTGATGTTTAATTGTCAATATTGCCATAAAGAGAGTCATGCCTGGATTGCTTCTGTTCAGCTTGGCAGCATGATGAAAGAGGAGAAATAGCTACCTCCTTGCTCATTTTCTGGAAGACAGCAAGTGGCACCTAAAAGGGGATGTTTGTATTGCCAAGGCAGTGGTGTTTGTGTTCAAGATTTCTGTCCTTCAGGGCAGAGCCTCACAGAGGTCTGATCAGCACCTGCTCAGTGCTGGGGCAGCATTGCTGGCTCGACCACTCCTTGCCTTGGTGTGCAATGACAAGGCACAGAGGATGATCTAGGAAACAGGTTATAGGTACTCAGAACCCAGTCACCTTAGAGGAGCATGATTTCCAAGACTGGAAGTTTTAAATCTTTGCTTCCCATACCCTGATCCTTTCTATTTATTTGTAGAAAACTCTGAACAACGATCTCGGCCCCAACTGGAGGGATAAACTGGAGTCCTTTGAAGAACGCCCCTTTGCTGCTGCTTCAATTGGTCAGGTTCATCTGGCACGCTTGAAAAACGGGAAAGAAGTTGCCATGAAGATCCAGGTGGGCTTTACAGACCAGCCACGTCTTGTTTGTGCCCACAGAAGGGCAGGAGAGCTGCCTGTGTACTGCTAGACAAATAAGAAACATTTTAGTGCAAGTGAAGATGTGGGTCTAATGATGTCTTACCTAGTGCAAGCTGACTGGAAAAGACAGGAAAGGTTTTGCAGCTTGAGCCAGTCTGAGTGCAGATGAGCAGGAGACATCCCATCGATACGTCACTGCAGCGTGGGATAATGGTGCTGAGGGACTGCTTGTACTTTTAGGGCTGCATGGGAGGGTCCCACCTGCTCCATAGGTCAGTCCCTTCCTAAGATGTGCACATGTCTCAGGCCCTTTTCTGTGTGTCAGCAACCATGTCCCTTGCTGTCAGCAACCTCAGGTGTCTGTTTCCAACAAAACTAAGTTCTAGAGCTAAAGCTCCTTGTACAGCATGGTTTCTAATCCAAAGGAGTGAGGTTCCTTGCTGACTGAGCAGTATCCCAGGCAAAGCTGGTCAACTCATTGGTGGCGTTTTGTAGTATGAGGAGACTTTAGAAATAGTATCAATGGGTGCTGATGTCTTCTCAAGCCACTTGTGTCTCAAATACTCTCTGAAGTTAGGCCAAGGTAACAGCAGCAGAAACTCAACCCTCTGGCATCAGCACACATTGTCCCTCAGCAGTGCAGGCTCCTTCCCTTCTTGACAGACAAGGTGAGAACAGGAGGAGGCGCCTTTGCCAGGACTGGGCTGAGGCCTCACCACTTGCCCTACTGCTGGGAATGACACACCCTGGGGCTTCCAGGGGTGTGTGCTTTCAGCTGTGGGAGGGAAATGACTGACTGCTGTGGCGGTTGTGGGGTTTGTGTGTCTGAGAACCCGTCATGTGTTGGAAGAATTCCCATCAGAGGATCTGAACAAGCCATTCTGATTGCAAGGAGCTGCATCTTAGCCTTCCTGTCTGTCCCTTGGTTTAGATGCTGGGCCTTGAATAAGCTTTTAGTGGAGGGATGTGTGGCTCAGGAATGCCAGGCAGGTTCATTGCCAGGCTGGAGGTGGCTGTGACTGGGGGCAGTGGAAGCTGAGCCAGGTATTTTTATCATGCCCTGTACAACCAGGTCGTGTAATCTCAACACTGCCCTCTCCCATTCTGTCCCACAGTACCCCGGAGTCGCCCAGAGTATCAACAGTGATGTCAACAACCTGATGGCCGTCCTGAGCATGAGTAATATTCTCCCTGAAGGTAAAAAGACAGAGACCCTGGCAGGCCCTGTGTTCCCACTGGTGCAGGTCAAGTTCTGCCAACCCCTTTCAAGCAGTGCATTTCATGTGCCCCTCCACAGACTGGGGAAAAGGACATAAGGATACTAATTCTGCACAGGAGCAGATTTCCTCCAGAAAGCAGGAGAGGGAGTAGATGTGGGTAGAGGGTGCAGGGCCAGCCTGGGGAGCCATGCTCTGTTCTCCTGTCCTCCTGCAGCACTGCTGCTGCCTTTGCTGGGCACGTGCCTGCTCCAGTGCCCACTTGGTGGGGTGGGACGTGCACCTGTGTGTTTTTCTGGCCATGTGTATGCACACACCTGCCAGAGTAACCTGCCCTTGTCTCTCTGTGCTCTCTATAGACACAGACCCATAAGGATTCTTGGCAAAGTATAAAGTGCCTGGGAATACTCACTTTTGATGGCTTTCTAGGCTTGGAGTGTGGGCAGTGTTCAGGTGAGGTAGTCTTGCTTTGTCCCGTTACTTTCTGGTACATTTGGCAGAACTCATTCTTCTCCATGTTTCCTCGTAGCCCTCCATGCCTGCCATTCTGTGCTCTTCCCAGACGTTCTCTGTTCTTTCTAATCAGAGTTGTGGAGAACTGTCAGACTTACAACTTGCTCAGTGCCCCAGCACCTGGATAAGTCCCTTTTCCCACAGGGAATGCAGGACTTACTACTCCTTTTTCCAAATACCTGCCTGCAGCAGCTGTAAATGTTAGTGGGACCGTACAAATGCTGCTCTAAAATCAGGCTGGGTGCTGGCAAAATCTGGGACTGTTCTCTCTGGTGGCTGGGCAGGGCCCTGCAGAGGCTGCTGCAGCCCCAGCTGTGTCTGGCCCAAGAAGTAGATTGGCTTTCCAACTTCAAAACTAAGAAGACTGGGCTTGGCATCTCAGGCCCTGGCTACGTGCTGCTGCTGCAGTGCGCTGTGTTAGTCATGCTGACTGTTTCTACCTGGCACTGCCTGCTCCCACTTGGAGGCAGATATGGTTTGGAGCCTTTTTTTGCTGCTTTTGCCCAGTGTTTGGGTGCTTGCCTTTGCTGTGTGTCCCTGCACAGCCATGCCATAGCTGTGCCATAGGAACAGACAGCTTGGGCTGTGGGGTGGGAGCTGGGAGAGGACAGAGTTCTGCTGGATGGAACAGTGGTGTGGATGTACCTTGACTTAGGAGCAGCTGTGTAGCCTGGGCCTGGGATTACTGCACAACCTGCATCTAGTTGGAAATACACCTTGGCTCTCTGGGGCCTCCTGTACTCTACAGCTGAGAGTTGGCTGGATAGCAGCTGCAGCTCTGGAAAGCTTAGCCTGAGGAGATCCTTTTTTCTAAGCCTGCTCTCTCCTCTGCTGTTTGACCTTCAGGTTTGTTCCCGGAGCACTTGATTGAAGTCGTGAGCAGAGAGCTGGCCCTGGAGTGTGACTACCTGAGAGAAGCTGCCTGCGCAAGGAAATTCCAGTATGTTCCCACCATTGCCTTCAGCCCCTTCTCTGTGTGTGTGTGAAAGGCAGGAGAGGTTGCTTAACTTTAGAGATGGTGGGGAGCTGACTGCTGTGCTGTGCCCTGCCAGGTGGCACAGGGGAAGGGCACATGGTTGTGGCCTGAGCTGTCCCCCAGAATCACCACCTTGTCTCAGCTGGGCATGGCTTCAGTCAGCTGAAATGTGATCACCTATCCTCCCTCCTCCCATGCAAGTCTGTCTGTTCTGCCACACGTGAAGGTGCTGCAGTAACTCCTGAGGCTGGTTGCAGTGCCCTTCTGTGTGCTCTTACCTCAGCCTGTTGTGAACTTCTTCCATCCTTTAGCCTGGGAGGGTTTTAGTTCAGCTCTCTTACAGCAGTTACCACCACAAGTGCTGCCTGCTCCCTTGGCTTGCCATAGCATCCAGATTGTTTTTACCTGGTGGCTGGGTGATGGAGAGCTGCTGGAAGCTGGATACCCTTCCTGTCCTGCTGCAGAACTGCCCCTGTGGCACCGCTCCCCTTGGCAAAGCCCTTTCTTCCATGTGTGTAGTCTGGCCCTGAAGCCAAGTGGGGTGAGCAAAAGAGCCCAGTGCTCCTTGATGCACCGGCCTGGAGCCTTCTTAATATCACTGCTCTGGCAGGAGATGTGACCTCAGGAGCTGGCAGCAGCTGTAAGTCACTGGCAGGGTTTCTGCTGACTTAATCCCTACTGTAATTGCTGAGGAAAACATATCCTGGCAGCCCCAGCCAGGGTGTGGGGAGAGGCTGGTGAGGAGCTGTGTGAGGTGTTGCTGATGGGTCCATCTGCTCCTAAACCTTTTCCTCTCCTTTCTCCATCCCTAGGGAGCTGCTGAAAGACCACCCCTTCTTTTATGTCCCACGAGTAATAGATGAGCTGTGCAGCAAGCATGTGCTGACCACAGAGCTGGTGTCGGGCTTTCCCTTGGATCAAGCTGAAGGGCTGAGCCAGGAGATTCGAAACGAGGTAAAGTGGGGAGGTTGTGCTTCTGCCCTTGCTCAGAGCCCTGTGCTCGGCCTGCCCGTGACTGCCAGACTGGGGGATGCCTCGTGGCACAGCAAACCCTGAGCAGGGCTGGAGTCAGGGGCTGTCTGGAGCCTCTAGGAAGACTTTTTTAGGGAAGGTGGCAGTGACACTGGAGTCTCTCCAGGCTTGTCTGGGCCTTGCAGGCACCAGCATTCAGCAGGGAGGGGTTGGAGGGGGTGAGTGGCAAGGGCAGCTGAAGGGGAGGTAGCCTTATTGTGTGATGCCATTTCTGATGACCTTAAGTTTGGTAGGGACTGTCAGCAAGGAAAAAGGGGTCTTAGCAGCTGCTCTTCTGGGCAGGATTGCAGAATCATCCCAGTGCAAGCAGTTAGGTGTCAGCTCCTGCAGGACTGACCTGTGCTGCACCGGGCTGCTGGAAAAGTACCCGTCAGTAAACAAGAGCAGGGATGTGGGGATAGGTGGGCATTGGTGCCGAATAGAGCCAGAGATTGGAGTGCTGTGGTGGGACAAGCAGCTGTTATAGTAGCAGAAATAACTGTCCTGGTATTTGGATGCATGTATGCGTGTTTCTTGGTGTGAGCTGTCAGCAGGTCACTGAGGAAGAGTGCAGTCTGTTCCTCTAGACAAACAGATCTCAGTGTCACATTAGATTTGGAGCTGTGCCAGAGCTGGCTGCCTACTCTTTTGGACTGTCCCCTGCAATAAGCTGCTCTATCACCAGGACTCATTTTAAAAGGCTGTGAGCTGGGGTGTTGCTGCGGGAGCAGCCCTTCTGTCCTATAAGCGACTGGCACGGCTGACCGTCTGCCTTCTGACCCAAATGGCAGAGTCCTCTAGCAGGGTCTGGCTTGCATTTCGTGCTCTCCTCCTTCCACCTCGGATATGATGTTTCATTCAGCTTTGCAGAAGCTGGAGAGGGGCAGAGTGAGGCTGGCAGTTCTGCTGAACAGGCTCCATCGTAGCAATCCTCACAGAAAAGCTCTGCTGGAGTATGTAATTCAGCAGGGGGTTCTCCAGGGCCTGCTACTCTTGCTTCTCTGTGCCTGTCAGTCCCGAGGTGTGGCTCTGCTGCTCCTCCCTCAAGCTGGGGCAGTCCTGAGCCCACAGGAGTGCATCGTGGGTCTGTGTATCATGCAAGATTCCCATTCTTGCAGCCACCCAGTGTATAGTCAATGCTGGGAGGTTAAAAGGCAGGACCAGAATGCAGTTGGATGAGCACTGGAGCATCTGCTAAGGATGTCCTGTGGCAGGTGTGGGCTGGGAGTTGCTGAGAGGTGCTCCTTCCCCTCTGCAGGAGTTCAGCAGCATAGAGCAGATGGTTCCTGCTGGTGTGGTGATGCGTTCCCTGTTTACTGATGCCTGCTCTAAGTTAGAGGTGTGAGTAGGGCTTGCTGCCCTCCTGATTTGTTTCTTGTCTCTCCTTGTTTTTCAAGATCTGTCACAACATCCTGGTGCTGTGTCTGCGGGAGCTGTTTGAGTTCCGGTACATGCAGACTGACCCCAACTGGTCAAACTTCTTCTATGACCCACAGCTGCACAAGGTAAGCCCGAGCAGCCACTGTTCTGCCTATACAAACATTGGTTATTCCCCACTCCCAGAGTTTAATGAGCCCTTACTGAGATTCTCTCAGATTCCTGTCCTTGAGGCATGGCAGATAGCATGGGGAAACCTCTGTTTGCCACTTGCCCTCACTAGGGCTCGGTAGGAAAGCAGGACTGCTGTAACCTTGGCCCTAGATCAGTCACAGCTACTTCCTTAGCCTCAGGATCTGTTTTGAAGGTGGTCAGTGGGAAGCTGCAGCTGGAAGTGCTCTACCAGGACACACCTGAGCTCAGAACTCTTCAGTTAAATGCTCCTGTGCTGTGTTGGGGATAAGGGTAGCAATTCCTGCTCATTGCTTTGGCTGCTTGTGTGTGCCCTGTAGGGCAGATGGAATTGCTTGTTTATTCCTGAGGACTGTGCTTCAGTGCTGGGAAAAGGTTCAGTGCTGCTCTGTCCCTGCACATGAAGCCTGAGTGGAGCTGTGAGCAGAGCAGGTGTGGCAGTGTGGGCACTGGGCACTGGCCATTCCTCCTCAGCCTGGTGGGGGCTGCAGACAGGGAGGAGTCAGGGCCAGTTGGAATGCAGAGAGCTGGGAAAGCCAGCTGAGCCTTCCTGAAGACAGCAGGAGCATTCTTAAGATCAGGTTCTGCCAGACTGGTTGACACTGTAATACAGATAGGTTTGTCCATTTCCAGGTGGCCCTGCTGGACTTTGGAGCAACACGAGGGTTTGATGAGAAGTTCACAGATGTCTACATAGAGGTGAGGACTTGCACTGTGTCCTAGAGAGCTGCACTTGATTTTGCAAATGCTCTCATCTCTTAGCTGTTATCACTTTGTATTCAAACGCACTTTGGGTGTGGAGGGACGCAAGGCTGGAGGCAAGAGAGCAATCCCTGTTCCTGTTTCATCCCTGGCCATGGCTGTCTGCATATGTGCTGCCAGCTGCTGGCTCTCTGAGTTGGGATGTTCACAGAAGCGAACAGCAGTGTTGCTTGCTAGGGGGCTTGGGCAGCAGGGTGTATCAGAGCACTCACAATTCTGTGGGTTTTATATGAGGATATGCAGGAATTACTTGTTCCCCACCTCTTCCTGAGATTTCTAGCTTTTCCACAGACAGATAAATTGATTTGAAGTCAAACGTGTTCTACACGTGGTAACTGAGCTGCCAAGGCCAGCAGCTGCCACCTAAAGCTGCTCACAGTTGGCTCTACTGTTTCTTTGGAGGAGGGGCTGACTATTTGTGAAGCTTTTTTGCTGTTCTTTACATTCTCTGGGCCATGTGTAGCCCTGCTGGGAAGAGCTGTATCTTTTAGCCAGTAGCTCTTAGCCTGGCTAACATGCAGGCCCCTGGAGAGAGGGCAGAGGCAAGGAGTGAGCAGGTGGGTGGTGTTGAGGTGTGTTCCTGTGGCCTGTGCAGCAGTCCTGTGCTCAAAACGTTGTTCAGTCATCTCTCGGCTCTCCTGAAAGTATTCCTCCTCCTCAGGTAATCAAGGCAGCTGCTGACATGGACAGGGAGAGAGTACTGAAGAAGTCCATTGAAATGAAATTCCTCACTGGCTATGAAATCAAGGTATGGAGCAGAAGGGTGATTTTGATGTTGGCCACACTTAAGGTGGTTGCAGGTCTGTGAACTTCCCCACATTTCTTGATGTGGTAAAAGTGTCAGTCCAAAAGCCCTTTTGATAAGCATGAGGGAGGAGGGTAAAAAAGGTTTTGGTTTTTGTTCCTGCAATTCCATGACTGGGAAGATGGTCTTCTGGAAGGTTTAGTTGCTCAAAACCGTATGAACTAAATGTTTGTCAGTCTTGCTGGGTGCTGGAGGTTCTCTTTGTGGCAGACAGGGCTATTTCTCCTGAGCTGCTGCTGTTAGCACTAGCATTTCTTTTCCTCCCTGGTGGTTGTCATGGCTAGTGATGTTACTGATCCCTCTTTCCTTTTGGGCAGGAAATGGAAGATGCCCACTTAAATGCTGTCCTCATCCTGGGAGAGGCTTTTGCATCTGAGGAGCCCTTTGATTTCGGCACCCAAAGCACCACTGAAAAGATCCACGGTTTAATCCCAATCATGCTGAAGCATCGGCTTGTCCCCCCGCCTGAGGAGACCTACTCTCTTCATCGGAAGATGGGCGGCTCTTTCCTGATCTGCACCAAACTGAAGGCCAAAATTCCCTGCAAAAACATGTTCCAAGAGGCATATAGCAAATACTGGAGCAGTAGGGGTAAGAAGCCAGAGGAGTAGTAAGAATGAACTTGTCTTGTTCTGAGGGCCCAGTTCAGCTGAGCCTTGCAGAGAGCATTCTAAGCCTCCCCTGCGTTGCTCCCCAGTTCTCCATCCTCTTGAGATGCAGCAGCCCCGTGCCCTGGAAGCCAAGTGTGCATTCCACGAGGTCAAAGCTGCTCTTTCCTGCTGTGTCTGTCCTACCTGGACTGCCAGCACAGCCCGCAGCTTGCAGGAAACTCTGAGTGCTTCTGTGCTGCTTCAAGGCACCAGCTGACTACCTTGAATGCATTTGTAACATTGTGATGGTGGCTGCATACTGAGAGGGTTTTATAACAAGTAGAGGAAGGAGGAGGAGAGCAAAATTTAATATTGAAACCTATTTGTAATTCTCCACAAATTGTTTTTTAAAAACCTTCCCTCTTTCAAGCTAAGGTGGAATTCAAGTAGTTTTCATACTGTGAATTTATAGAATGAAATACCAAGGTGTTCCCTACCACAGACACATCCAGCACCTCCCCCACGTTTTTGTAAGTCAAGTGGTGGCAGTCTGAGAACCCTCCTCGATTTTACTGACATTGATTTAATGCAAGGGGCGTGTGTGTAAGTAGAAGTTTTATGCTTTCTGCCTCTCTTTGGCTTGCGAGCTAAACATAGGAAATATTTTAAAAGTCCGAGAATTGAGTGCCAGTCTCTTTTAAAACACACACACATACACACTCTCACAACCCATCTCAGTTCTGGGAGTCAAACATGTAATCAGCAGAGCTATATCTGAGCACAAATAGTGGGATTCTGCACTGTCTGGTAGGTATCAGCTTTCCTGAGGGTGAGTTAGATAAGCTACAACTCTGACACCGACTGCTTGCTGGACTCCTGACTAAGACCCTCGTCTGTGTGTTCCCCTGTACGGCAGAACTTGCAGCAAGGCGGACAAATGTCCTGCCTCTGGTGAGCAGCTTCAGCTGAAATGTCACTCAGTTCAAACCAGACGCACAGTTTTAAACTCTTGGAGTCAAGCTAGGAAATTGACTTTTGTAGGTTTTTGTACAAAGCCTGTACCTGTACGACTTCCTGATGTCAATAAACAAGTGCTTGTGCGGTGGGCCTGCTGCCTCTGGCTGCGTCATCTTTGGTGTGGGAATGGACACTCAAGTGAGCAGTGTCCTGTTCTGGGGGAGAAGCAGCAGCTCCCAGGTCTCCTCTTGTTGCAGTTGTTTGCTCAAGGAATTGCTTGGTCAACAGAGCCCAGGAATGCCAGGTTGTCTGATCTTACACTTCGGCATGTGTGAAATCCTGACAGCTGACACTTCAGAGGGAAGGAACGGGTAAGTGAATAAATGGTCTCTCTCAGGAGCAACCTCTGAGAAATAGGAAAACAGGTTATGGTATCTTTATTCCAAAGCCATAAACATGTAAGCCACTTCATTTAAGGCTTTGTTGAACAAGGTGCAGAGCAGTTTAAATCAAGATACGGGTCAGATTATTCTTAACCTTTTGAGAAGAGTTAACTCCACTGTTCAGTGAAGTAATAGTTTTGCATCAAGCAGTTTATCAGTGTACAAAGAGTAACTTTCCTTGTTGTTTTGAGTTCTGACAGACATTGTTTAGCTTTTCTCCTTTGGATCTAGACCTTGCAGCTGTAAAAACAGCAGAGTTGTTCGAGCTGTTAAATGCTTTATGTTGAAGTTTAAAAAGCAACATATAAAAAGCTGAAAAGGGAATTAGATTAGGTGAGCTTCAGAGCAGATTTTCTGAAACTGAAGATTCAAGGCCAGTGTGTTCAGAGAACTTGCAAAGGCAGCAGAGTAAGCTGGAGCACTAGAGTTCACTTTTCCAGTAAGCACTTGTTCATGTGAACCCAGGTCTTGTGTATACCATGCTGGGGCAAGAGTGTTCAACACTTGGCAAACATTCCCCTTCCTGAGAGTGTTTAGGAATGACATCCAGCTGAACAGCGGAGTTGTTTTGCATTTGCAAGAGGGTAGCAACTCACAGAAGCTGAGATGTTGCTTTATTAGGAGAGCTAATTAGAGCTCTCAGTCCCTAATTCTCCTGGCCTTTTGTGTATGCTCTGAAAGCATTAATAATGGCTGTAGCTTTGTCCAGAGAGATTTGTGACAGGAGGAATTGCATGTCAGAGGAACAGCCGTGCAGAAAACGTGAGCTAGAAACTCTGGCTTCAAGTCAGAGAAGTTGTGACATTGGACAGTGAGCAGGAACACTTGATCCATGCCAGCCACTGCATTTGCTTGAACTACACGTGCAGGGTTGAGGATGTGACTGTTTCTGTCCTGCAGGAAGCTTCTGTGTTCTAGAAGAATCTCTTGTGAAAACATTTCTTCTTTGCACAGAGCAAGCTGGAGGTTAAAGCTGCCTCTCTGATGACAGTGATTTTCCATTTTAAAGGACCAAGATTCAGGCTACTTCTGGTAGCAGTGATTTTCCTACCTTCTTTCCTTAGCCAACCTGGCTGCTGCATCAAAACAGAAAATGAATGCTGAGGAGCTGAACAGGAGGTGAACGTGCAGCTCAGTTTCTGCTTTTCTAATGCCCAAATCCCTGACAGTACAAGGCTCATTTCCCAAGACCTTCACAGCTGTGATGTGCAACTGGACCCCTGGGAAATCAGAAAAAAAGCACTGATTGAAAAGTCAGAGCACAGGAACCAACCAGTGTATGTCCCACAGCTACAGCAGCTGCCTCCATGGGATGAGCCATGGGCTTAAATCCACATGAACTGGAGTGAAGGGCTGAGAAAGTAATAATTTGACTGAAGGAGGGGGACAGGAGTAAGACTGCCTAAGGCCTTGGAAGAAGTGGGAATCACGGTGCCTGTTCCTGGAGGGGATTGCTGGGAGGCTTTGGCAGGGGAAGAATGCCCAGGCTGGCACTGCTGGCAGCATGAGATGAGTAACAGCACAGTCCTGTATTGCTGCTGCAGGGGGGTGACTGAAGCAGGCACCAAAGCCAGGACTTACCCCAGAATCACTAAGGTTGGAGAAGACCTTAAAGATAATCAAAACCAACCCTGAGCCCAGCACTGCCTTGTTCACCATTAAACCATGTCCTTAAGTGCCATATCCACACATCCTTTGAGCACTTCCATGGATGGTGGCTCCACCACTTCCCTGGGCAGCCTATTCCTATATTTCACATGCCTTCCTGTGAAGAAATTTTTCCTAATCTCTAATCTAAACTTCCCTAGGCACAATGAGGCCATTTCCAACATTATATCAACAGGGGAATGAATGAAGAGGAAGATGTACCAACACTCTCTGGTGTGGGGAAAATTCCAGGCTGACTTGTGAAGAACTGGTGGATGGCAGGAAAGGGTCAGGGCACATGCAAAACTTCACAGGTATTCTGAGATGTACTTAAAAGGGTACGAAGGTCAAGGTGATGTTGGCAGCTCAGAACTAACACTCCAGCCTCTAACACTAGGACACAGTTGATGTGCAACTACAAATGAAGAAGGAACATCAAAAACACTGATTACAACTACATAACTACCTATTTCTTAGGTCATCACAGCACAGCTGACCTAAGGAAAAGGTCAGGAAAACTAGTTCAATATAGCAAAGTCTCCAGTGACTTTGCCTTTGTATTTTCAAAAGGATCTGGTTATTTTCTGAAAGTTGTTAAAGGGAAATCAATTTTCTCATGTACTCCTTTTCTTCCCACTGTGCACTTGTGCAGATGTGTTAGAACCAGCGTGTTATATCTTCAAGAGCACCATCATTCCCTTTTCCATTTCCTCCTCAAAGCTTAATGGGGGGAGGTGGGAAAAAAAGACAGAACATCTGCATTTCTAACAGTTCCCTGTTTTATTGCAGTACATCAAAGTAGGTTAATATTAAGTGTGTTACCAACATAAAATATTGGTGGTAAGTCATTTTTACATTGTTGACTGTTCCACCTTAAATATTTCTGTGCAAAAGAATCTACATCATTGTTCTGTAGCAGAGAATCTCTTACAATGTCCCCTACAACATTGAGGGCATTAAACAAAAGAGTGAGAAGAGGCAAAAAGCAGAATCTTTCCCCCACACGCACACTTGTCAGCTTTTATACTCTAAAACAAAAAAGTGATTACATCTATGCCATGCAAAACTGTACAATAATATTACAATGAAAAACCTAAAAAACATATTTTAAAAATAAATGATATGAAACTGTCATACATAAAAAGGCAGGTATAGCAACACTGGTTTGTTTGTGGATTTCTTCCCTGTAGATGTGACTTTCTTAAATGGAGAATGAAAATAGGTTGTACTGAGCTGCGGCTGGAATGAGAGGAGTTGGAATTCAGACTGGAAAGCCTGCAGCAGAGCGGCTTCTGGGGTGTTTATCAAATAAACTGTGAACACAAAGTGCACAGAAGGGTACACTTTGTGTTAGTGCAGAAAAGTTGTCCCATTTCCTCCATGGAATGGACTCATATTAACAAAAGAACCCACAGCAGGAATTGCTATGTGCCACTTTGATTCTCAGAGTAAGGCTCAGGAGCTGTGGGTACTTGCACTGCAGTAAGTTTTACCCTTAATGCATTCATTTAGAATTAAAGAGCATTCATAAAATGGAAAAAAAACCCTTTTTCCACCCAAGAGCACGTTTGTCCTGTCATTCAGGGTCTGGCCACACAATACAAGACAAGGCCAGAATCTGTTTCTGTGTTAATAATCCAACTGTTCTGTTTGGAAAGGCTGACACACTCTGGGAACCAGTTAGGTGCAGTTAAACAACATTTCCATAAATAAACTATGCTTTTTGGACTTTTTTGGTATGGCAAGACCCTTAACTTCCCTCTGCCATATACCTGAGAATAACACACCTGGGTTGTAACTCATCAGAATCAAATCAGAGAGAACATTCCTGACTCAGTTTTGAAACTCATTTAAATGGGCAAAATGCACATTCATAACAAGCCACAGCAACTAATGGAGGGGAAAAGAAGCAACTACTTCACCACAGCCTCAGGAATGTTTTTTTTGAAACCCCCAGCTGTCTTCTACAGGCCAAAGTCAAGAGAGAAGAGAGTACTGTTACCCTGCTTTTGGGTTTATGAAATGTGGGAGGAAGCCACATACCTGTGTGTGCACACGTGCAGGGGAAAACTATTTACCAAACCTATTCCATCCTATAACCTGGAATCCTTAGTAGCTGCCTGATTCTGTTCAGATCCTTGTTGCCATCAAAAGAGGAAAAAAAAAAAGGCAAAACCTCAACAACCCATCTGTTCAAGCACTGTCAAAAATGCAAACAAACACCTTCAGTCTCAGCCAAAAGGAAAAAAACCAGCTAGATACACATCCTGTGTACAGAGAACATGTGCCACAGTCAGGAATTCAGTGGGAGATTTTAAGCTCCCAGAACAAAACGCAGCCCTCAACCTGTGAAGTTGAAGCAGTGCTACAGTGCAAAGGAGCAAACATCAAACCTCAGGAGACAACTGCCTTGGAGATACCAGTCAAGAGTCTTACAGTTCAAATGACCAAGTTACTTTTCCTAGCCCAATGAGTCTTTAGAAAGCTCAGCTGCAGTATGCATGCCAACAAAAAGAGATGAGTGTCGTTTCAAATTGAGTCTGTAACCAGATGGTCCCCAAATATATAAAACTATTTAAGTCCTAGGACAATTTTTCTCTTTTCAAATAAGTGATGTGGTCATTTGCTTTTCAACTGAGAGAACAGTTGCTGTTTCTCTTCTGAACAGACACGTATAAAAATGCACAGAATCAAACTAATGATTAAATAAATCCTAGAGGAGACTGCTGAGGCTTGGACATTGTAGTGTACAAACAGTGTAGGCCTGTGGAGCTCTCATCCTCTGAGCTTAGTGTTGTAACACAGCTGACCTATGCTCTGCCTGAAAATGCCAAGGGTTGGTATCAATAGACTGCAGGCACTGGAACGGAGTAAACACAGGGGTTTACTCGATTTAATTGTTTGCTGTGTCGTGGCTCTTTGGGTTCCATTTTCAGATAGAGCTTTAGCACAACTGCGAAAAAAAAAGTCCATGGAAAAAGATCCTGTGACCCTCTCTCAGGGGACTGCCATGCAGGCTGCTCTGTCTTTAGTGACTGCTGTTTAAATGCCTTCTCTCAACATCAAAATAAGATTATTGTTTAAATACAACATACAGTAAATACAAAACTAGTCTGCAAAGGCTTTGAAAAGTGTGTGGACATGCTTCACCAAAACAAGGGAATTGTGGGGAAAAAGCAGTGGCTATACTTGAAGCAATATGCAGCCTTTAAAAAGAAGCTGATGTGGAATTTCAATAATGCCAATAACGCCCTGCCTATCTGTCCGTCAGAAATACATAAACTTTTCTGGGAGGAACTACTTTCAGATGCTTTGCTGTTTGCTAAAGCTTTTAATTTCAAATGCCAGGCTTGCAAAAGTAGGAGGTTTGAAGTGAAAACAAACAACCAGCTTGCTACTCTGAAATTAACCAATTAGGAGAGAGACAGGCTTTTGATATGATGGTTTCTACAATAATTTCTTGCATTCCTGTCCCAAAATAACATTGAATGAGCTTAAACTTGGATAAGCCTCTTGATTCAGAGTGAAAGAGAAATCTTACCTAGGAGACCCAGCATGATTAAATGGATTAGATGATCTGTGTCTTGTTCCCTATGTCACATTTAGATCATACCTGGAAATTACTGTACATGGTTTGAACTTACCTATAACTTCTATTAGGGAAGACAGAAACTGCAAAACTCCAAACACCTCTGTCTGGGTGAAACTCTACATAACTGCTGACTGCAAGAATACAGAATGGTTTAATGAGAGCCATAACAAGTTTCTGAAACCCACAAACCCCAATATTCTAAATACAAAAAGCCCTTATGTGTCTGAGTATGGTCATAGTGTGAAGTCAGCAACAATACTACTGGGAAGAGAGGCTCATCCCGAATGAAAAGCACATCTGCCTTGCTAACTAAAGAGAAGAGACAGCTTCCTCTTACCATACATCTGTGTATCAGTTTTTCATTTTATTCTGTCGACTGGGTGACCACTTCAGCTTTTTATTTATTTTTCTAACTTCAGCGGGCTCTGCCTTCCACTGCAATACTTCCTGCCCTCCAACCTGCCCTGCTTTTGGAACCAAACAGCAGGTGAGCACATAGAAACAACTGCAAATTGCACAAACCCACAGCACAGGTAGGGGGCAGAGGAAAACCAACCTTGCCAGTGCAGCAGTTGTGGGTCACTAGGCATCTCTGACTACCACAGTGTGAACAGTGTGAGGTCAGTCTTCAAGGTTCTTCGTTGCTACAGTGATAGCAAAGCCAGCCAGGGCCAGCTTTGGGCTAAGGGCACTCGTTTGGCTGATGTGTATTAGCAACCAGTATTTGGTAATGACAGTAAGAGTTCGCTGCTTAGGGATGGTCAAGGAGATGTGGAAGACTGCTCCCTTCCGTGTTAAACCTGCTCAAAGGCTGACCCAGGGAGACAGTTTTCCTGCTGAATCCAGCTGCACTGAACTCCCTTGCTGCCTGAAGGCCCTCTCCTGCAGCTGCTGCAAGGCTCCAGCTCACAGGTGGCACGCACGGAACCAGGGCAGCCGCCGGGCTGACTGGCGCCCGTGGCTGTTGGGACAGGGCCTTGCTGCCAATTGTTGTCATTTTTGAAAAGGATGGGGACTATGAGGAAAGTAGGAATTACAGCTTCAGTTCTGCTACGGCCAGAAGGAGAGAAGTGTTGTGAGAGCACTGCAGGGGCTGTCCCGGCACTGCAGCGAGCGCTGCGCACACGGAATCTCTGTCCTGCGGGAGGTTTTAGCCAGGCCTCCGAGTCTGTAAATCACCGAGCATGAAAACAGGGACAACACAAATCTTAAATTAAAGGCTCTCTTAAATAAGCATCCATCTTCTGCTGCATACACAATGCTTTTTTTCTTTGAATATATACATACGTATTTTACTCTAACATCTGTGTATTTATTTAAACTCTGTACTGTAGTAAAATATGCATCATTTTAATCAATAAGGATTTGCTGGCGACAATCAGATTGACATTCAAATGTGGTGGCTGAAAGCTTTTATGTGCCTCTGACATACTGATCATTCCCCATGGAGGGGAAGGGGTCTCTGTGCTACTTTTGTACAGTACAATGAGCTATTGTATGAAAACAAAATCCCTCTGAATTTTCTCTTGTTGATACTGGTCTGGTCTACTTATGCTACCTTTTGGGAAGTGGAAGGGGAGTGGGATAAATATGTCTTTAAAAATGAAGCAGCTGTAACCACAAAAATGAAACCAATACTAATACAAATCTACAGCACCTGATATTTACCGACACCCTAGCTTTGCTCATTTGCTGCTGTCAGATCTGGGGAGGTGAGGCAGTGCCGAACGGTGCTGAAGACGACCAGCTTTTACCTTCCTCTGTACCCCACTCCCAGATCGTTTTCAGACAGGGAATGGGGAGGGTTAGGAGGATGAAGGTGAGAACTGGAGCAAGTGAAGGGGACAGCCATGGGGACAGCAAGCTGATGTGATGCCAAATCTGAATGCTGAAGCAGTTCATGAGTCCCAACTCACGTGGTCAGAGCTCTCCAGGGAGAGGCTCTTGGTCTTGTGAGGAGAAACCGGGCTGGGAGGGCTGCTGAGGTTGGAGCTGTTCGATGCCGTTGAGTGTCTTGGAGAGTCAGAGTCCTGCAGCCCAGAGACACACAAGAACACCAGTAAGTAACAGCACAGCAAGTTTGAGGGTGACTGAGATGTCTCAGCAACAGCGGCTGGATTCAAAGGCCTCTGTGGATTTTGCTTGTGTCCAAAAATACTGAGAGATCTTTTTCGCTCACAATTTCCAGGGAGACCCAAGATTAAGTGGTCAGGTCACTCTGCTTTCAGCAGGCATAAGTGATACTGACATAAGGACACAGCTCCAGTGGGATTCTGGCAGTCTGTGGGTTGCCAAGGGCTGCATGGCCAGCAGAGTGTGCTGCTTCAGGCTGCCTGTGAAGCTCCCACAGCTCCTGCCTTTTCACAGATTATGAGTGAGATGCTCTTGCACTAAAATGAGAAATCTTTGTGGCTTCACCACAGCTCCTTCTTCTATGTCAGCTCCAGGATATCAATTCAAAGCATCCTATCGAGTTACTGGGATCTTCCAGAGTACAGCAGAATGCAACTCTGAGCCTGAATTTGGGCTGACAGCTGCCTTCCAACTTCAACTGGCAGGATATATTCAGTACCATGAAAAGCCTGTGTGATCTCTCATTTTCACACTCCTCGGTAAGAAAATGGGTTGGGTTGGGGAAGTTTTGCAGGCCAGCTTCAGATTGAACCCTCCCATGTAAAACATTCTTGGCTGGAGGGACTGAGTTTAGCAGGGGGCAGTACTTCAGTCCTATCATAATGATACTCTCGACTGCACAGAACAGAAATTATTAAATCCAGTCCCTGCTCTAAATGGAATTATAATTCTTAAATTACCTTGTTAACTTCTGAGCACAAAATGTCTCCTGTGAAATGGTTTCTAAGATAGCTTATGAATCTTTGCACACAAAGGTCAGAGGAATATCAGCACTTCAAGCTCTGATATGTCACTACCAAGCTGTTACTCTATGGGGCCAGTATTTGGGGGAGCCTTGCTACCCACACATCCACAGGTAAGGAGTGCAGAGAGCTTTTTCTGCATCGTAAATACCCGGACCAGATTTGACACTTTGACCAAAGTCTTTTGTAGCTTGAAATACAGGAAATCCATCTCTCCACTGTCCACCACTCCCAAACTTGTAGCCAACCCCGTGACAGGATTGAACGGCCTCACCTTTAGCAACACCCCTGAGGCTTCTCCTCCCTCGGCTGTCACTCACCTCTCGCTCGTAGTCCCTTGTGGGTGCATCGCTGCCCTGGTCCAGGCCCCCGGAGGACAGGGACCCATCGGAGGGCGATGCCATGGGCTGGCGCTTCGCTCCATAGCTCCCCCCCGAGAATTCCCTCCGCAAAGCGCTGCCGTTCTGCGCAGACGATCCTGCCACAGAGGAATTCAACAGTGTTACAGACCCCACTCAACACGCTAGGAACTTGTTTAGCTGTTTCTCTGGCTAGTTCTGCTTTCCTGCAGCATGTCCCAAGGTCCCAAGCTCAAGGCTACGTGGGCTTTTATCCTGTCTGCTGCAGTTGTTCCTGTGGATTCTGCAGTCCCTCCCTTGGCATGCCAGCATTAGAACACTACCCCGCACAGACACAGTCACTGTGTTCCCGACAAAGGTGGCAGCTGTAGAAACAGCTGTGGTGGCTGCCTAATTCCAGTGGCCTCTTTCAATGCAATGCCACTCTTCCATTCCAGCAGCCAGGTCTCTACTTCTTTATCTTTGCACTAGTGGCAAGAGAGGCATCAAGAGCTACACACAGCTCAGCAACAAAATTAATAACCATGGAGCCTGTGAACAACTTGTCACTGATTTAAAACACTTGAGCAGGAGCAAAGCAGCCCCAGGGCTAAGAATGTAATTTGAATTCTAACATCGATTAAAAAAAATTGACAAATTACAAATGCGGGACTGTCAAAAGCACTACCTGCTTATCCACGTGCTCCTTTGAAAGCAAGACTAAAATACTCTGCTGGCCCTCGGCAGCAACGCAGTCAGCCATCACTTCGGAAAATCCTTATCCAGCATGGACAGAAGCAACTGCAGGCAGCCCTTTTCCTGAAACACGTGTGCCCAGCCCCCAAAGCAACACGGCTCTGTTTGCTTACGTGCTGCTAACCCGCTGCTCGCGCTCATGGATCGCCCCGGCTCCGTGCGGGATTTCGTGATCGACGGGATGCTGACGGAGCCGCTGAACACCGTCCGGCTCTCCTGGGGCCGAAGGTTCTGAAATGCACACACACACGACACGTTCACTTATCCACTGCTGCCTCAACCTTGCACTCTGCGGAGGAAGGCCCCAAAACACATTAAACCCTCGACCTTACCAGAGCTGGGTATCTGGGCAGCAAGTCAGCAAAAATTGCAAAATAATATTCTGCAGTTTAGTGCAGAGACCAGCAGCACACGCAACGCGGCAGTGAAGTGCTGAATTACATGGACATATGCAGGCAACTGAAAGACTACATGGAATAATTCCAGAATTTCCCTGAAAGGATGGTTTGCAAGCCTAATCAAGCTGCTGTAGGTATATCCAAGTTACACTGCGTAACGCCTTCTTTCTGAACACAGGCTTCCAAGGATCTCATTAAAATTTCTCTTTGATGCCATCGTTTGTGCCATGATCGTGTAAGTTGATACAATAACCAGGTTGATCCCTAATGCTTGCAGAGTTATGAATAGGTAGTGGATCAATCTCTCTAGCAATTACTTATGAAATTCCAAAGGTGTTAACAGCAGCCCTGCAAACCTACACGAGTTGAGCCAAAGTGAGAAGCAGCCTCCTGTTTCCAGCCTGCCCAAAGAGGAGGACGAGAGCACATGTCACTGTTTTTCTACATGTTTTGATTATTGCTCCTGGTTTGAATCCTGAGAGTTCCAGTGTGATTTTTAAAATTAATCAATTACTGAACTGAAGTGGTCCTTTACTGAGGGGATAAACCACAATTTCCCTACTTGGATATGGCCGTCCCTCAAACATAAGTTGTCTTTAAAAGAAGGGGAAAGAGTACTTTGAAGTGAGATCTGGAAGACTTTATTTCTGCTTCTGTTAACCTCCAGCTGACCCTAGGGGAGAAGACTTCTCAGATTATTTAGCCCCTCTCTCTGTACACGAGCTAGCTTCCTAGCCCAGAGGGACTTGCCCATGTGTGTCATTTCAGCTCTGGCAAAATATGAGACCTTGTCCTGCTCACCAACAGAGCATGATTTGCACTATTAAGTCAACACCATTAACTGGAATTAGGTTCAGGGAACCTTCATAGATGCACAGTGTGAAAGAACTGCAGGTAGCTCTAAGAATTACTTCCTTTACCATCCCCCCCCTCTGCAATAACTGTTTAATTTCTTCCTATTTATATTTAATTATTTCCCCATCCTCATGCTGAGATGAAGTAGCCTCATATAAAACAATAGTTGCAATTGCAGTGCTTCTTTAAAACTAGGGTGTTACGAAAATTTCAGACCAGAACAAATATTCCACCCCCACAAGGATATTCTCAGAGAGCCTCAGTACTACCCATGTCTCTATCTGCATTTTAAAATGGGTAATTAACTTGAGGCTTTGTAAGATATACATTTTATACAGGTCAGGCTTTATCAGATAAATTTGACCAACGTGCTGCCAAATCCAGTCTTACAATGATCCTTGGAATCATTGCTCTGACAGACCCCTTTGATCTTACAGTCAACACCTGGCTTTTCCTTCTCCCAGGGTGCCAGAAATGGCTGATTTTTAACATGCAGCAGATAAGAATTAAAGTCTCTCATCTGTTCCCAGATCTCTCACAAACACCAGGGAAAGAGAATCAGAGACTTTACCAATGAAAAAGCCCTTTTTAATTCTCCCTTCTTCCACTGCTGCACTATGGGGATTTATACCTAAAGGCTTAAAACAGTCTCTTAAATTATTTGTGGGATTATATTGCTGTCTCTTGCTTAGCTTCCCCCCTGCCTTTTTTTTTTTTCAACGTGAATAACCAACCTACTTTGTGGTACAAAATATTGAGTTCCTGCTTTTCCCCCATGCAATAAACTGAGATGCAGAGTTTGAGCATCCTGGCTGTACCTAAACCGTGGAGGCTCGCTCCCCTGACGACACACAAAGGAACTGAGGGGCTGAGGGCTAAGTTACTGCTGTGTTTTGAGAGAGAGAAAGGAGAGCCAAGTGCAGCACCACGTGTGCACTGGGGTTAGTAGACTGGGCTTGCAAGGCTGGTATAAACCTACAGTGGTTCATTTTGCAAAGAGAACAATTATGTCTAATGGTAGGGTGATTAACCTCCTTCACAGTGACTGAGCAGACAACATACAGGCATCAGGGGAAGGAGGGAATGGGTGGGTGCACAAAAAAGACTCATTTGTTTTAAGAGGGTGTTCTAAAGATTATTATTTTTCACGACCTCAGTTTGCAACGTCCATGTAATTCCTCGTAGAAAGTCTCTCCACAAAGCAAATCTTTCATCGTTCTTTGTTCTAAAAATAAAATAAGCACATGCCAGAGATGCTGGCATTTTGGACCAAACCTCCTGGAAGTGGTGTGCACATGATGCAGGAAGGGGATTCAAAGGAAAATAAACGGCGGTTATTAGCTGTAGTTATAAAGCAGCACAATGCAGCAGGTTAAAAACACAGAAAACAAAAGGAAACCTGAGCTTGCTTTACTTAAGAGAGACAAAAACCCCTCATTTCGAGCAACAATTCAAATCCTAGCAGGAAAATTCATCCCCACTGCTGAACCAAATGGAGAAAGATGAGACAAGTGGGGGGAAAGCAGCAGCAGAGGAGCTGCTGCTGAGCAGAGTGAATCACTGTGAAATAGGGCGAGAGGCCCAGGTTAATTGGGTGCATCCCATTCCAGCTGGAGAGTGGAGCTGTGGGTTATGTAGGTGCAATCAACTGCCAGTGTTACAGAGCCTCTGCTCCCGCTCCAGCTGCTCCCTGGGCACCTCCTCCAGCACTGGGATGAGGGGCAGGGTCTGACTAGACAGGTACAGCACCCACAGGAACTGCTCTGCCTCTGTTCCTCTGTCCATTGTGCTGCTTGTTCTTTTTTGGGGGTTTATTTTTGTTTTAAAGTAGTGCTCCGTTCACCACACTATAAACCTCAGCTTTTAATTCTTCCATGAAATAACATGAGAGACTCTAAAAGCCTACTTTAAGAGGACATTTTTCAACTCTCCTATGGATTCCACGCTGTCCTGGTTCCAATATCCGATCCTGCCTGGGACCATGGCACCCTTCTTACACTAAAACCTTCAAACACAAAGGGAGGATGGACAGACACGAAACCAAACTCACAGCCTGCCTTTCCATAGAGCTTCCAGCACCTCTACCCTCAAGCCACAAAGCAGACAAACACTTTTCTTAATACAAGACTAAACCTCTAGTGCTCTAAGGAGCTAACAGGGACAGGATCTCGACACTGCAGGTTGCCCACTTCACTTTTTTTTCCCTCCAATTTATGCTAGGAGGCTGCAACATTAGGATGAAGGATGCTCCTAAAGAAAAAACTGAGTTATTGTCACCAGGGGTCATTCCTTACTGATCCCAGGGAGGCTACTCACATGAGAAAGGGAAGGTAGAGGGAGGGTCACAGTCCGGTGATACATCGCTGCATATCAAACACAGACAATTTTATAGCACAGTTGGATTAAAATAACCCTGTTAAAACCAGAACTGAAATACAGCTTCAGTGACCCTATAATGACCCTCTAGGAGAGAAACAGCTCTCAATTCAACTTAACAGTATTTTTTTTTTTCATTTCAACAGAGCATTCCTCTTGCGTATTAATGGCTGTGACAATTGGGACCTCACAGCAGTGACACATGACCATGCACGTAACCAGTCAAAGCTCAGCTGTGCAAATTGGTTTTGGAGCCATACAGAGGAGATTTATTTTTCTCCTGCATTCTTAAATTCTGTCTGGTGTTGGAGGCAGGTATGTTTCCAAAACCTTCCTGGTGACAGGGCTCCAGCACAGCAGCCCAGAGGCACTCAAGGCAGCCCAGCAGTGAAGGTTTGCCATGAGGGGTGTCCAAGGGCCACAGAAACCAAGAGCAATGTTCCTGCAGCAGCAATGGGCATGGCCTGGACCCACACGAGCCCTAAGCAAACAACAGCATCACACACATCTGCCTACAGGCTGTCCCTGATCTATCTGTGAGCCTGTCCCAGGCAGAGCTGCAGGCTCAGCACGGTACACAGCTGTGATGCACAGCAGGTACCTGTGTGCCTGCTTCACTTTGATTTGTACTTCTACAGCACACAGCAACCCCCAGGTAGGCAGAGCTGGATGCACAATACAAGGAAAAAAGGAAAGACCACTTCCATCTCTCCAGTTTACATTGCAACTGCAAGGATGCCTACAGAACAGCACCCTACCTCAGCCTTTGCCTAAAATTGCCAGGGTTAAGAGGATCTACATCAGCAAGTTGCCATCACCTTTAATTTTTATCCTGTTTCTAAATGTTCTAACTTCACTTATCGACTTTAACCTAGCAACTGCCTGAGGCACTACCTGTGTCTGTCTCTCTCCATCTGTGTACAGTACTGTGCACAAATTCTCACATTCCACATGAACTCATCATAAACAAACAGCTTGAAAGCTTGGTGCAACACAGATCCAGAACCTCTTCCTAATTCAACCTGATATGCAGCACTCTGACTGCTGGAGGATGAACACTGTGGAACAGATAACTTATCATTCAAAATTCCCACATCCTTCCTGGTGATTAAAAATGTTATTCTCACAGCAAAAGGTTCAGCCAAGTCATTAAAAACTTTTCTTTTTTCCCTAAGGCCATGAAGTGTCTGTTTCTTGGCATGTCAGAGCTGTGGGAAGACCCCAGCTGATAGCGGGAAGTAAATTGTGTGGGACAAAAGAAAGTGGAGGGGTGAAGGAACAGCTTACAAGGGGTTTTCTCCCACGTTAATAGCCAGGCAAAAGAAAAACCACACAGTGTTAGTAGAGTGAACACCTGACTCAGCCGTTCATACCCTCAGAGTGACAAAGTCTGGAGTACCGAGGACAGAGCGTGGAGGCGGGGAAAATGCAGGGTTTATGGAATCGTAAGAGAGGAATTTTTCAGCTGAATTAACAGTCATGTGGTAGATGTGCTCAAAGTTGCTCGGAGAGGAGATCAGACGGGAGTGATGATGAGGGAATTGGTAAGGGGAACGCTGCTATCAAAGACAACAGAGAGAGAAAGCAATGAAGGATGGTTGTACAGGTTACATCGGCACCAGCAGCTCCACAAGAGCAGTCAAACACGGAGCAGGGACAGCAGACAGCAAACCCTGCTGGCTGTCAGCACACAGGGCCTGACACTGCCACCCCCAGTCCTCTGAGCACCTTCCTGACACAGAGTCTGACGGGCCTGCTGCCCTTGCTGTTGCTAAAACGTTAGAAACAAATAAAACTTTTAAGTCATTGGGAATCGATTCTAATATTTATTATTTTTTGATATTTCAAAGAGCACCACAGTTGTAAAAGGTGCTTTACAGACAGTTGAGAAGCATCAGTTCCCTGCCTTGAGGAGCTTACAATCTAAAATAGACATAACACAAACAAAGGAAGGTAAACACAGGTGAGGTGGTGTGGGGAGAAGAAAAGATGAGCATACACAGCAGTTAGAGATTGTTAAGAGATTTCCTTCTGTTATTCATGCATTTTAGCGATTCCATTAAAATTATCACCTGTACAACAAACACAGAGTATTTCCAACAGGAGGGAACAGTGTTTCGACAGGGTGGGGACACAGGCTGTGTGGGAAGGTGAAGGGGTTAGTGTCAGACCACCGGGACAACTCTCCCTCTGCAGACAGGTGACCAAGGCCCATGTGCTGCCCCACACTGGCTTAATCCCGACAGTGCCGAGGGGACCCGGCCCTGCCATCCCTGTGCTGCAGAGGATTAAGCCCTTCCTCAGCACATAAAGTGTGAAAGCATTGGGAAATTCAAATGTTTTTAACAGGTCAACTGAGCAGCGTGCTCCCAAAGCGTGACGTAAAGAAAGAGAGGGGAGAAATAACCCTGCAAATTAAACAGGAACGGTTTCTAACTCATCTCTACGGAATGTGCAGGCACAAGTGCTCTTATAATTTAAAGTCATCTAGATTCAGATTTAATGGAAGAGCGTTTCAAGGCTCGGTCTCCCTCCCTGTGCCATCTGTACATGCTCAGTCAGCCTGCACTGGGGTGGTTTCTATGGACACCAGCAAATCAGAACACCTTTTCTCTTTTCTAAGTTCCTCTTCCCCTTGTCCAACTGATTTCATCTCCTTAAAGCAGGTATTTCTAAATAACATTAGAAATGTTAGGACTTAAAATATAAAATATGGTAAAAATATAGCTTACCCCTCCACTAAACCTAAGGCACTACTTTTTGTATGTGGAACGTATTAAAGTCTGGAAGAACATTAAGTCACATCCCAATACATATTATATCAAACATTATTGTTACTGTTCTCTTCATTTCAGCTGGTAAAATCCAACTTTTTTTTTTAAAACACACGGTTATTATGAGGCTTTGCCTGTTAACCAAAACATCAATTACCACATTATGGCATATAAGACATAATATACATTAAATTGTTCTTGGTAACTTTAGCAGCATCTAAATATCAGTACAAGAAGCCACCATTCCAAAATGGTCCAGGACAGCAGACTTTACTGAGTTCTCTGCTCACAACAGAGAATTGGCAGCAAAGCCAGCTACATTCCTAAAAGCCAATAAGGGAGATATGGCAGTGTCTAAAACCACAAGCTAAAAAGCAGAGGGTAGGCCAGCTGCAGATCATGAAAATATATAGCCAGCATTCATGAATGTGAGAAAGCCACGATATGGCAACATTTTAAAAATGATACTCCATGGAACTTTCTCCATAGACGCCACCATTAGATGCATGCATGGGGTTCCCATTTTCTTTAAAGAATACCAAATATAGATAAGTATTCATTTAGTCTAAAAGTTTCTCAATTGAAACATGCAAAGCTTCACACATCATCTAGAATGGAAGTCGAATGGCTCATGTATAATGAGGTCAAACTGAAGCATAATGTTCAAATATAATGGCAGTCAAGACCAGCTTTTGTATATAAAAATACTTAGGCATGCAGAATATGAAAGCAAAATCAATCCTGTACATCTGATGTACACAGAGAGGTGGTCTGTGCTGCAGTAAGTGCAGTTCCAGATTTCAGATCTTCACTACAAAGGAGCATCCACGATAAAGTGGCTTCAAGGGACAAGAGGGCAGAAGGGAGGCCAGACTGTACGGCCAGGTTAATTGGTGACAGGCTGCTAGGGAAGAAAAACATGTAAACAAATAAGTTTGGGGATACACTAACAGGAACGATTCTAAATTGTACAAAACAAGACAATGACCCAGATCCACAGCAATAAAACACAAATATGTACTGATTACTGCTCTGCTAGTAGGAAACAACAGCTGCTGATTCATGTTGTGTTGCAGCCCACAAACTTGCATGCCAAAGCCAGACCGTGAGCGCTCACCATGAAGAAAAGAAGGATGCAAATTTAGAGTTGCCTGAAACCCCCTAAATCTGATCTCTCTCTGAGCCTTGGGCATGGCTCTGCCCAAACACCAGGGCTCTACTGAAGTCAAGGGTGTCTGTTCATGGAGAGAACAATGTGGGACTAGGGCAATAGACTGCAAATTCCCACAAACACACCAGAGTGTCCGGTGCATACCAAGAAAACTGGAAAACAGTGGGAAACAACACACAGAGAAAGCATCTTTCCCCCTTGTGTGGCTGCACCAGCATGGGCAAACACACAGGTAGATATGTTGTACACAAGCAGGCACCTGATACAACACATCAAGTAGTGCAAAAGAGTTCAAAACACTCCCTTTATTCTGGTTACAACACAAATTAAACGCTCTACAGCTGGTCTTTTACAAGACATCATTAAAACAGTGGTGGGCAGAGAGCAAGCAGGCTCTGCGCCCACCAGGCCAGGGCTTAGGGCAGCACAAGCGCAGGTCCCCTCCTGCCCACAGACACAGCCCAGCCCACCCACCAAGGGCCATCCCCACCAATTCTAACTCTGCTTCTCTCAATTCTTGGCATTTCCCCTAAAAAAGGCAGTGGGGCTGAAGAGTTTAGTTCTTTTCTGATTCACATTGCATCTATGAAGTGACTATGTGTATATTAATGAATAAATACAAATACATACATATACACACACATAAAATTGTCATTTGCTTCATAAAGTTCACCCATGCATGCTCGATAAAAGCTGGGCTGAGCTGGCTATTTAGCTTGTGACGATCTCATTCAACACAGAGATTAAAATATCTGTTCTCTATTAAAACCTATTTATTCCTAGGGACCCTTTTGCCCACAGAGCACTATACTGATTTCAGTGAAAGCTCACGCTGGGTGAGAATTTTCTGCTGGTAGATCCAGCCACATTTGACAGTGCTCAAATAAACCAGACAAAACTGCAAATGAAAAGCCTCACTCCACTCTTTCATGCACTTTCTGCATTTCAGTATTCCATAAAAAATGAAGCTGTACCATACCACCTAAAATAGCTGGAGGAAGAGAATTTGAGAAGACTATTAGCCTTGCACTGCTTGCTACCCCCAGCCACAGCCCTCTTTAAATGCAAAAATGTATTTTACCATTTGCTTCCACAAAGAAGAACAGGCATTCCCAAAGTAAAGTGCTGCAACCTTTCCTATAGTTTGTTAAAAATAAATACTTTCCCTTCTGAACCATGCTAACCTATTAAAAAAATACAAAGAAGGTGCTCCAGCTGCAAAATCAAGACACATGCTAAGCAGCACAGAAATCCC
Source organism: Melanocharis versteri (assembly GCA_013397845.1). Taxonomy (NCBI): domain Eukaryota; kingdom Metazoa; phylum Chordata; class Aves; order Passeriformes; family Melanocharitidae; genus Melanocharis; species Melanocharis versteri. Next base: position 284,153 of record VZTG01008517.1, read on the forward strand.
CCAGCTTTTCACCTTTCTGGAACAAGATATGAAACTGGTGAAATAATTCCATGTTCTGGAAAAGGAACCACTATACACAGGGTTGGATGATTATTCTTTACCCTGTGTACTGATTCTCCAGGAAACATCCTCTGTTTCCATCCCCTCTTCTGACTCTAAATTTCTTTCCAATAAAACATTTGACTCAATACATAACCTCAAGTGCACACACAACTCCTCTTCTTCTATTTTTGTGCCTGATAAACAAAATTCTTAGTCTAGAATGGATTAAATGAAAACTCAGTCCAGGCAAATACCTTACAGGAAGCTGCTGGAAAAGAAAAAAGCTGCCTGGACTGAAGTAGTTCTTGACAGAACATTTATTTCCTAATTTCAAGTTACATTTTCAAATTCACACACTTTCAAGTCCCATGCTTGATGCAATTCTGTACCAATTAAGCTAGGAATACAAATACAACATGACATTGCAAGGAACTGATGGAAAAATACACAACAAATTTGCTTTGTCTGCAGTGACATCTCCCAGCATTACGACTGATACTTACTTGCAAAAAGGAGGTTTCATTAATAACTTTTAAAAAAGAAGCTGCAGCAATGGAACAAGTGCAGTAACCAATTGTATGTTGTACACATTTTCTAATTCTTCTCATCGCCTTTAAGTATGGAAAGTGATTCAGGAAATTTTTTTCAAAACATCATATTGATTGGTAATAGCAAGGTACCACTGCTAACTTAAAATAGTGAGCTTTGAACTGTGAGCTAATACAAGGCAAGTGCAACTAGAATGGATTCAGAGCTGAAAGCCATTTAGAGATGACACTGCTGAAGAAATGGTGTAGAAAATCCCCTTCTATAGATAGAATCATTCCTTGTTTTACACCTGTCAGATGTGGGGCTTGATTAAGAGTCCTTGCAGCTTTTGATTGCCATGAACTTTCAACTACTGATGGTGTGGCACAGGATGACTTTTGCTCTACCTGTAGAGGTAGCAGATTATTTTCTCTGCTTGAGAAGAGCCACAAATATTTTAGAGAACTTACCAGAAATGGAGAAAAGAAGAAAGGCTCTGATCTACATCTTGCCCTGAAGTAAATGATCATTCTTTGTCTAACATTAGACACATGCAATCTTGTATCCAGGTAAGACAAACACTACCTGCCAAAGTCTCTTGGACTTGTCATGTGTTTTGCAGGAACAGTTCCTTCATTATGTGTTCATTTATAAAAATGATTATCATTTATAAAAAATACACACATACAGTACTGTTTTTTTCTCATTACACTGAATATATTTGTTATTGAGAGGCTTCTCAGAGTGTGTCTAATATGAGCTTTAAAATAAATCAAGTGCAGACTTTACAGTCAAGTGTAACACAAAAGTACCGTTTGCTGCAAAAGTCAGGTAAAATGAGTATCCAAAGACAAGAGATTTTGCTCCTAATCTACTAAACTAGTGCAACTGCATAGTGCACTTTATTTCCCAGTCTTATTGTTGTTTCCTTTGCATTTTTCAGCATCACAAAATCCCAATTTCAGCACCTGCTTACTGCTTTTTGCACAAACTCCAAATAGCAACGATGAACATTTTAGACAGCAGTTCCGTGCTAATGCCTGAGACTTATGCTGGAACAAATTTCATCTGTTTTTATCATAACATCTTATCTTTCTTACAGTGCTAATTAGCATCTTCTGAATCACATCTGTGTCACTGTGGGTCTGCTTAGAAAACAATATAGAACACATAAACACACAATAGATGCTCAAGGTAGCTTGAAGCAAGCAGTACGGTACTTCCTTATGAGCACAGTATTAATTAGTCTTCAGCTCATCAAAGATTTCAGTAACTTCCAAGTGAGTATTTCCTACATGAGGTTTCATGGAAAGGAGCATGTGCTATTGCATGTTTTCTTTTTCCATTTTTCAACTTAAAAGGTTAGTTTCTATGCAAGAAGTTCTGTTTCACTGAGACTACTTAATCTGGAGAGAACAGGAAAAATAGCATGTTTGGCATGGAAAGAAATTTGAGCAGTACACATTATTGAACTGCTACAGGAAAACAGGCTGCAAAGAGATAGGCTAAGTTGGTACTGAAGATAGGAGGAGAAAAAAGGAATTGAACCACAGTTCACGGAGAAAGGAATTTCTCTTTCCATACCCATAAAGAGCACAGGCTCAAATCATCTAAATTTTGCTCCTTCATATGGGTCATAAAAATTATCATCAACACTTGCGAGGCCAACCTGTCTTAAAACTCCAGAGGCATCAGGCACTCCTCCCTCCTCCTCCTCCACTCCATGCCTGTCATCCTCCTTCCTTAAATTTTATTACATATAGCAGAGCACGTTCAGCTCCATTCCCCTCGTTACACTGTTCCTGACAGGAAATACATCACCGATTATACATTAAAATTGCACTTGTTTTTCTCTCACTTATTTGCAGCCTCTGCAGCAGCCAGTCACTCTCACATGTCCTTTTGTACTTACCATTGGGAGGTCTTTGAGAATCTGTATGCCATCTCCTGGACCCATATGTGCTATGTGGTTAAAATTAGTTGGGTTAGAAATTAACTTATTTCTCATTTCTGGATCGCGTAGCATCTCCCTAGAAGAGAAGATACTTTGTTTAGGCATTTCCTTCGAGGTGAGGATGGGCATTTATAAAACACATACAGCCTTAATTATCAGCTATTTTTAAATGGAAATTAACCAGTATTTTCCAATCTAAAGAATTCCATGGTTCTATGACTCTATTTAATCATGTTAACAGTGATAAACCCCTGCTGTCAGTGCTGGTGTGGAGAAGGTTCCAGCTTGAAGAGAGGGCCAGGGGCCAGGATAAAAGAATGCTGTTTGCAGGCTAACAGCCCATGCCCAGTAGTAACTAACATTCAGAGAACGAGCTGATAAAAAGCTCTGTAAGATGAGTAAAAGCCGAACTTACTTGTGATATATTATGAAGTGGAGATGAAAATGAAGTATAAAATATGAAAATAGAATTAAAATAATACTGCAGTACCTTTCTCAGTCTGTGGTCATAATTAAAAGCTCTTCAAAATGGCAAGGATGCATTTCAGAACTCAGAGTAAATAAAATTTTAAAGAGACCAAACGTCAATCAACTCAGAAAAGGCAAGGACAAGAAATGGAATTTTATCTCCACTGCATACAGTTGTTATTTTCCTTAAAGCCAAAAAGAAAGACAAACTGGGAGCCAACCAACGGTGCAAGATGCTGGAAACTAGAAAAGTGAAATACTCAGCTCTTGGAGGGTGGGTTAACACAGTAGCAGGTCATTTCTAGTGAGTGACAGCAAATGGTCAACAACGTCCTCTGCGAACACTGCACGTGCAGACCTGTTTCTGTTGCCATTTAGGAAAGTATTTGTAACCAGCTAAACACTCCCATTAGAAATACACCCTGAAGGCCTATGTCCCCTGAAGAGGTGAGTTTTGTGAGCTTTATAGAAACTTTACGTAGTTAGATCTATAAATCAAAGAAACAGATGTCCTGCAATACTGCTGGGAATAAATCCTCCTTCAGAAAGAAAAGCAGAACCAGAGTCTGAGAGTATTTAATCCACATGCATAGTTAGCAATGTAAGCTCCTTTTGCAAAGTGTTTATTAGAGATCTTTATAAATACACAGTGTATGTGCACACCTATGCACCTGCATACAGTATGAGGAGGCATGCATTCCAAATTACAGCCGTTTCACATGATCAGTCTCAACTAATTGTGCATCCAGTGCATATCCATATCCAAACTGGTGGTATTCACACAAATTAAACATCGAGGATTAACAGGGTAGAGAATAGACAGCCACACATGAAGCACGACCCTGGCATCAGTCAGTGTCCGTCAGGGTCTACAGGCATGGACAGAAGACAAGTACAGGTGGAATACCGACCTCCTCTGCTGCATCCTCTCCTCCTCGGGCACGCGGAAGGAGTAGCGCCGCTTGTTGTTGATGTTCCGAACCATCTGCTTCCGGCTGTTGTCCGACGTCTCAGGCACCACCAGCTCATCCCCCTCTGAAAGCAGCACAAAGACAGTGATGCAGTGGTGCAGCTTGTTAGGTATTCGTGGAATTTGAGTCTCAACACACTTTCTACCTCTGCTCTGCTAGTGTTGGACACCACCCCTTTCCCATCAAACCTGAATAAACCTTCTTTGTTTTACGGGTTTCCTTGGCCACTATCTACTACTCTGTTAAGTAGCAACAGACTCAACCCTTCTTCACACACAAGCTGCCACACCCGTGTTCTCAAAACACCCCTGATGCATTCTTTGAAATAAACGTTTAGGTAGGCAGGAAGGGAATCTGAGTCTTGTCTCAAAATTCCCTTGGCAGCTCCCACTGAAAATCACTAGAACAGTCTTGTTCTGCCAGCTCTCTGGAAACTGAATGCCAGATTCTCTTTCATTCATTCCCTGCTCCAAAGAGAATACTGCTTTTGAAATGTTTGAACATTGATGTATTTTAGTGCAACTGCGGGAAAAGGGAAGATTTTTTCCACATGTGTACATCTGGCCAAGGCATCTTTAATAAAGACATGAAAAGGAAAACAGTGATAATCACACAACAGCTGTGCGACTTTGAATGACTGCTGCAACTGCTCTGTCTTGTTTTATACATATGGAGACTAAAGTGGCACTTAATAAGCTACTGATCACTGACAAAACAGTTTTTGTATGGAACTCAAATCTCTTCTTTTCTTAAGATCAACTCTAATGCTCAGTCCTTATCAGACTTGAGAATTCTCTACGCATACTTCCAGCACATTGCTCCTCTTTACCACTGCCATTCCTTTCGTACTAATTTGCTGGCAATTTAAATAAGCACTGAAACACTGCCAGCAGCAGTACATTTTTCTAGAGTGTTTATTTCCACTGTTTTCAGAAAGTTGTTAACAAAAATTTATAGCTTTTGGTTGTTGAAAAAGAGCATGGCCCCTCTTCACCTAGGAGGTTAAACAAAAGTTCAAGGAAATTCCTCAGGAGCACGCTTATGAAATGGACTCCAAAAAGTAAAAAAAGTCAGAAAGACTTATAACAAAAATAGATTTTTGAAGCTAAAATTGTGGCACACAGTCATGGCTGGCCCTAATAATAAGTTATGAGTACATTGTATCACTTTAAAATGCTTGGGAAACATTTGTTTAGGTTAAATATAGTATTAATTTTAATCTAGTGCTGCCAAAATGGCTATTAAAGTCTTTAACTGTGCAGGCTTTTTTAGGCAGCATTCTGACAGGTGATCCCACATTCAGAGGGAGCGTCCAGTCATTCTAGTTTCTAGTTCCAGTCTTCATTCAAGTCTTCATTGAATATTCAAAAGGAAAAACTTCAGAGAAGAGACACCACTGCAATCACTGTGGAATCCATAAGCTTTGGCTTTTTCCCAAGTTAACAAGCACACAGATGTTTAAGAGATCCCTTTATGCAATGCACAGATGTAGGAAAAGAAAAATGCTCTTTCTAAACAAAAATTTGCATGACGAAAATTGGCTTCTCTTTACCTACCTGCCATTTTGTTTTTGAAATATATTAATCTGACTGTCTCCAGGCCTAAAAGGTTTAGTGATCCTTCTGTATTCAAGGGTCGTACCTGAAACAAGGAAAACCAGTCCTTGTAATACTCTCAAGAGTAACAATTCCAAGACATTAAAGACACAAAGAAGAGTTCAAAACAATTTTAAACTCTTTTTTTGTTTTTGAGAAAGAGTACTGAGGGAGTTACCTAAAATTCCACTTCAAGACACAGGCTTACCACCATTCTTCCCACCATTTAAATGAATAGTTCTGTTAGAAGTCTACCTTGTATATCAACTCAATTTTTTCTGTTAGATGTACAAAGCAATAAGCTGAGCTTTTACTTTGTGTTAGTACCATGTCACAATAATTCTCTGCAGCTTGATAAGAGCACACACAGACTGCTAAAACCTACTGGTATTTGTGATTTCCAACATAAAAATGAAAGAAGTATTCCACACTCCGAGTCTGTAAATTGTGTTAGAAACAGGCTCTTCATAATAAATGGCCATTTTTGAGACTCCTAAGTGTAGTCATTTTGTTTGCTGAAAGTAGCTTCGGCCATTAAAAGGGAAGTCTTGAGCTAAAGATTAATCAAAGTACTAAATCACATTCTACTGTGGAGAAAACAAATGCTCCAACTGCTTAATAACTCAAAGTTTGGACACCAGAAAGAACTTTCCCATAAAAGTCCAGATTCTTCTCTCCTTAAGATGGTTTATAGCTGAGCACCTTGATCTTTGCCTTATATATCCTCACAGCGCTGCCAGAATATCCCGGCCTGCATCTGACACATGGGAAACTGATACGCAGAGAGACTGAACGACCAACACACGACCACAGGGGCAACGTCCTGCAGCTCTGTGTCACTGGAATGCCAGTGAAGGAATTGTGTTGATCCTGATACAAAGCTGAAGTCAGTCTAAACCACAGGGAAAAAATCGACTTTTCTGTTTTCTTTCCAAATACAGCTGAGCAAACACCTTCTAAATACCAAGGAAGTGTCAGTTTTCAGAAACATCCTCCTTTTGATAAGAGATCCAAACCTGACATCATCCTGTTTTTGGTATTTCCACTGGTTGAAACAAAATGTTCTAACCCTGTCTACAATATTCTCAAGCAGCAGGAGATAGATTTTTGAAGGCCTGTTTAATTATTTTAACATCCACCATCCTCTGGTAGTAACATCAACACAATCAGTCCCAATGAAGCCATATGCAATTAATACCAAGAAATTCCTCTCATTATTACAAGAGTATCAGAATATCTAACATAGTCATGTGCTCCAGATTAACCATTCATCTAAAATAGTGCAATCACATGAAAAACACATTTTTTAACTTCCATTTCCAACAAAAATGCATGAGTTTCTTTGCAGTAGCTCTTCTTTTACTTCAACTGTGTTTCCACAAGCAGTTTTAATGATGGTTTCTAAAGCAGCATTGAGTCTGGACATACTCCTTGGTTGATCCTGAAATGGGAAGTTACCTTTTTGAGAGGAATAGTTTGAATCCACTCCATGGAGTTCACGTCGAAGATATCAATTGCATTTTCACTGTACACAGAGAGGTATGGTGCATTGTAACCTGGGAGGGAATGATGAGGTATAGTGTCATGTGCTTTTAGACACAGCCCAAAATAGACAATTTCTTGCAGTTTAACCATATTTATTTAATAAAACAAAACCAGTGCTCCACGACCCAACAACAAGCCTTGAAAAATGACCAAAAAATTTACTCTGAAGGCAAACCAGCACCACCTAAAAACTTAGAACCTCCATGACTTTTCTTTTAACTTTGCTGAAAACCTAACTCTTTATGAATTGTAAGAGATTAGGGTTTACTCTGCCAAATACTGACATATTTCAAAGGTTTTTTTCTCCTAAAAGCCCCATTTTTAATAAGAGCTCACATTATTGTAAATGACGTGGTAGGAAAATACACTGCTCTATTTAATAGCTGTCACCTGAATGAACTGAGCTCTGAGTCTTTGGAGTATGCACTAAATGAGCACCACTTGGAACTAAGCACCATGACACAGCCACAAAAGCCATGTTTCCTTAGCTTTAATTCTCTCTTCTCATTTTCTGGATTGTAAAGAGAAATCTTCTGCTACTTATCTGGCACATTTCCCCAGGATGAAATTTGTTTCACTGGGACCACTTCTAAAGGAGAATTCAGAATTTCCATGTCGGCAAGACTGCCATGGTCTGCCAAGACTAACAACAGCATCCAAGTTGTGTTTAAATGTAACAGCTTTTGCTATAAAATACACCTCCATTCTGAGTTGGAGTCACATCGAATCACTTAATTTCAGGCAACCAAACAACTGTCACAAATAACAGTGACAAGTATAGATGAACTACGTATGAAAAATACACATTTTCCAATCTATCACATAACCTTCTGTTTTGATTCAATCATTGTCTGAGTCCACTGTAATAATCAATTGCTTAAAAGTGCTTGGAGTCCAGAAGTAGCAAACACCCTGTAAAAGTTGCTCCTTCCATATTCAGAAGGGCCTTCACTCAAACAAGGGAAATATTCCTCCCCTTTACAGTGTGACTGGACTGCTGCAAGAGTGAGGTAAGGTGGCAGACTATTCTAAAAATCAACACAGAACTGGGCTCATTCACTACTCTGAGTGCAGATTTGGCTCATCTTTATCTGCATTCAGAAAGACATTAAAAAAGAGGAAGACAGACATTCATGTTGCGTTTTTTCCCCTGAAACTGTCACAGAGATAAAGCCCCAGCTTTGAAATAAGGTGCAATAAATGTTCAACAGACCTAGGTAAAAATGGAAATCTTGAGAAATTGCAGTATTTTTCCTTAAGGTTATGAAATATATTTTTTATATTGCCTGCTACACTGCTATCCACATATTTTGGAACGGAAGAAAGAGAAAGGAGGGAAACTTAGGAAGTGACTTTTTAAAAAAGCAGAGAGGAGATGAGTAAGAAGGTTGTTGACAAAAACTGCTGAGGAAGAAAGAATGAACAAATAAAGAAAGAAAAGACAAAACAGACTAGTAAGTAGAAAGAAATACCATTGTTAAAAGCAAGCCAAACTACCAGATCCTGATGACTCTCAGCATGAAGCAAGCTGGAACCACAATGCTGAGCCAAAGTACAATCCCATTCCAAGACTTTAAATAACAACAGTCCAGCACTGGTGGTAGCAAATACATCAAGTTCCCGTTAGCCTCTGTTGAACCTGAAGCTTTTGGCTGTTTTAGAGTTAGAAATCCTGACTCATGATTCCTCTTTGTGTTCCAGCACTATAGGTCAGTGCCAGAGTTGTTAAAACTAGCATAAATGAGGATCAAACCCTCTGCCTAGATTAAAAATGGTGACAGTGGCCGAGAGCATTCATTAACCTGTCACGTAATTAGCCCTGAACTTCACCTCCTGTGGATATCAATACAAGCAGAGATCACTTCAGCGGACAGCACCAAATACACAGCACACAGACAGAGAGCACAACTCACAGCAAGAAGATGGAGTTGCGGGCCACATCAACTCTTGCTGTCTGGATCTTCGGCCCTGGCAGTCGACGTAAACCCCGACGCTGCTAAAACACAGCAGGTATTCTTTATTTGAGATCTCGACTGCACAGATGGCATCGGTTGGCTGCTGTGAGATAAATGAGAGCGTGTGGTCGTCTGGATGCAGCAGGCTGTATGGGCTGCCCTCTCCGTGAAGGGGGTATTTTAGGAAACCTGACTGGTAGCCCACGCAGAGACGGTCGCTGAAGATGGACATCCACTGGACGTTCCCCTGCACCTGGATCTCCTTGATCTTTTTGTGGCGCGTCTTACTCTGATTGAGTTCGTAACAGAGGACCTGCCTTTTCATGGCTACACACAGGCAGGTGAGAGCTCCGTGGCGCACGTGTCCAGAAACTATTGACTGGCAGCCCTTGGTCTCTGCCAGCTTGTAGAACTCAGTCTCCCTTCCATCCAGGGCAGCCATGGGGAAGAGCCGCACGTGACGGTTCCGTCCTGAGATCACTGCAATGAGCTGCTCACTCGGGATAAGCTCAATCTGATGAACCTTCTTATTGTCACCAACACGGATGATCTCTGAAACAAAAACCAAAACAACCCCCCCACAAATCCACATAAGTAATGGCGAAGTGGGAATTGATTGCAACATGTATTTGTAAAGATGAACTAGGAAAGAAACCCAAGAAATCCCCTTTATTGCTTCCCTGAAGTATTAAAACCTACAGAATCAAAATTTGTATTTTAATAATACCAGATGTGGCAATTCTGGATAGACCTTTGGCTTTTCCACGTCACAAATGGGAGGAGCAGATCTGATGCAGTAACAACCCCTGTATTATTTCAGAATTCATAGCCAAAAAACTACTGAAAAAAGGAAAAGCCTCCAAGAGCTGAAACATACAATAAAACATGTCATTTGTTGAATTAACTTGGGCCATCTGTTATTACATCTTGCAATACTGCACAGAAGTTTTCATTTCCAGCACCAAGGAGGAGGTTTACACAAAGGATTCAGCCACAATTCTTACTGAGGTGCACAGCAGGAAATTCATATGAGGGAGGTTCCTGCTAAATATGCAAAGGACGTGTTTCACTGTGAGAATAATCTGCAACAGGCAGTCCAGAGAGCTCCTGGAACCTGTGTCCTTGGGGATTTTCAAGACGCAACTGGATAAAGTCCTGAGCAACCAGGCCTGACATCAGTATTGAGCCTGTTTTCAGCAGGGAAAAAACCTTCAACTGCATTCCAAATGCTGTATTTTTGTTATTGGAAAGGATACCTAAACTAGAAAACACACGGAACACCTTCTGGTCTCTTATGAAGCCATCCAGCTGATAATGTAGTAAATCATGAAACCAGAGGATATTGAATAAGAAAAAGATGATTTAGTATTAGGGAAATTATAAGCAGTTCCTAATTTCTTACCATCTTTGGTGACATGCACAACAAACAACCCTTCTTCATTCCCCAGAGCTATTCTTTCATGGTCTATGACATTAAGGAAAAAAAAGAAGGTTATTTTTCTTTGGAAGTACTCTAGGAATCACTTCAACAATAGTGATAATCCTCACTATCAGAGACAGTTTTTTAATATATTGAAATAACTGTGTATAAAGCCAAACCTAATATACTCATGTATTAAAAAAACAATTGGCAACCTCCCAATCTTTCAAATTTCTGAAAAAAGAAGTCTTTTCCCATTTCTCCTGTTAGCTGAAGTAACAGCTAGAAACATAATTTTCAACAAACTGTTCAGAGAACTTAAGTCCTACACCAGCTTTGAAGTAACTACATTATTATATTGAAATAATTTAAATAATCAGAGTTTAACATATTTTATGCAGTAGTATATGAAATGACTAAATTCAGTCTCTGATCTTACATTTTCTCTGTGGTCCCACCAGCATAATTTGTAAAGTCAGTGATTTACATCTATTCTATACTGATAATTTTGCCCAGTTAGGGAATTATGTTTAAAGAACAACAAAAAACAAATGTCCAATTCTCAGTCAAAATTATTCATAATTATGGATATTGGTGAATAATTATGAATATGGGTGAATAGAGGGAATACTCTTAAATATCTGACAAAAGTACTGGGTAGTGAATGGCACTTTTCTCTTGGGCCCATACACATTTCCACATGGGATAAAACCACTACGTACTACTCCCTATTTAGTAGATAACCGTCTAACACTTTTTTTTTTTCTAAGAAATCATGCTTTTAGCATACCCATTTTTCTTAGAGCTTTCTTCTTATTAATTTCATACCTATGATTGCTGCTGACTGTGTTGTTTTGATGAGGGGCAAGGTGCTGTCATAAGCTTCTTTGGGAACATAGACTGAGCGGTCTTTGAGTTTGTTCTTCTTCAAGATCCTATGCAATTCATTCAGCACGCCCACCCACTTGCTTTTTTCATTCTCACCATCTGCTAGAATCAGGATTGAACACTTGTTACTGGAGGCAGAGAGCTGGGAGGCTGTAACCTGCAAAAAAATTAGAACATAGTTATAAGTCATAAGTGATAAATAATTTCCTCATGATCATTTCTACAAGAGAATCAGATGCCTGTAAGTGCCCTTTTAATTATCTGTCTGAATCAGGGAAGCAAAAATTTCTCTTCAGGTAATAGAAAACACCCTTATCTTAATCAAGAACCCACAGCAGACAAACCTGCAGATGTGAATAACTTAAAACACAGAGAAAATGTTGGCTTTATTTTAAATGCATTTGTATTTATTTTATAATTCACAAATGTCTGCTCTAAATAAGGTAGTCAGTTGTTTCTCACAGCAATTTCGCAACAAAAAATGTTTCTTATAAATCTTTCTGTATTTTTAAGAGCTATAGATTTCACTAATAATTTAATGCAATAGGAATGGTTTTTATTGAAAGAATGCTCTGTGATCCTTTTCATGCATTTGATGCAGCTATTATAGATAAAACTGAAAGCCCTTTTTGTAGGTTTTATCTCCTCTCAGCACACAGAATGATGAACAGTCTAGAAACTGGAAAAACAAGGAGTGAAATACAAAGGCACAGTAAAGAAATGATAGCAGAATTGATAAGACATCAAGGAGATTTCACTGAGGCCAAAGCTTTAATAGAGTATCTAATAAAAATAAGAATATTAGAATAAGCCAATGATGGCGAAATCCTGATACCAGATACTAGACATAAATTTTGATGAGCATTTTGCACTAAATTTCTATACTGACTGTCTGATGAATGGGAGTTTCAGATGGCCAATGCATACTTAAAAAAAAGTATATCAAATAAAGACTTCAGCAATAACCCAGTCAGTTAAATTGAGAAGCAGAGGGCAACTTGAGGAAATGAAAATGTAGAAGGTCATGAGGAACAGAAGAATTTCAAATGACTAAGAGGAAGCAGAGGAAAATACATCTTATTGTGAAGATTAAAAACTACAACCCATATGGAGATGAGAGCTTGTCTAAATGTACCAGTGCTATTTTTACCACAGAAATGATATATGTACAGATCCCTATGCACTGCTGCTGCTGCCATGGATACCACACAGGCAGAACCTGCCAAGGAAATAAAATACTGGCAAGCTGTCAGTGAATGCACACCACACATCACCCTGTGAAACCCTGCACGTCTGGGTTAGTAGGGTCAGGATGTAATACTTACCCTAAAGATACAGGGGATATCTTTCCGATTTGCATGGATGACATCTGAGGCCAAGACAGAACTCACTGAGAATTCTTCATCCCTTATGGAGACCATAAACATAATTGGAAAAGAGTTAATGAGCAAAATCTGTATGTTTGGTCTTTACTTTTTCAATAGCCTTGTTTAGTGAAGGACATAGTAAGTCAGCACTGAGATTTAATTTTTAAAATTATCCTTTCTCCTGTATCTGCAGATGAAATTCACAAATACAACGTTGCATAATTAATTCCTGGTAAATGCTGATGGAGATAAACCTATTCAGATATTCTGTAACTGATTTTAATCTGTATAAATGGAAACCTTTAAAGAAAGAAGTCCAACTTAAAAAATAAGTGGAATGAAGAACACCTCTCCAACTCTCATAAAAATCCAGACCCACTAGAAGCTATAACCTACAGCAGTTTGGGACTTCCTGGATGAACTAACCTCGATCAGAGATGAGCTTTACTTAGTTGATATGCTTAATGTCCTCAGCCTTCAGTGAGCTGGTAGTATTTCAGTAATACTGAAGACAGTGGGAACAAACTATTCGGCCCTTCTCAATCAAAAACTGTAATACATTTACCCTATGACAAAGGTTTATCTGCCTTTCAAAACTCTTTCAAAAGCCCAAAATCATGTTATTTTTAATTCTTTATCCATTCCAGATCTTCTACACAGCGAACAGATGCTCTTTGCACATGATGTAGTAATGGAAGTTTAAATATCCACATAGGAACGAATAAACGTAGTTCAGGCTAACTCCAAATAACTGCTATTTTATTTTTTTTATCCCAGAAAATTAGCGGCTTTCAACATGGATTACAGGGTTTCATAAAAGCTCTGGAGCTTGCTCACTGATTTGACAAAAAGGAAAAGCAGAACAAAACCTCCAGTGCAGTGCCTCTGCACAGCTCCCACCAGCAGCAAACAGCTTACCTCATGTCTATGACCTGACTCACTACCACGCTGGGCTGAGATGCTTTTCCTTCTGCTACATCATATAGGAAGAGTTTAAAATCACAGATCACTGCCAGCGCTCTCTGCCAACCTTTCTTTACTCCAGCTGGCTTTGGGACCTTTAGAAAAATAAATTCTGATCAACTCTCTGTAAGTTTAGATACAATCAAAATATCAAACAGCACAAAAATCAGTTTGCTCATCTGGGCTGGAAAGTTTTCATTTAGTGATGATGTCAAGCAACATAAGCAACAGCCCAGGAGCACTAACAATGAACACAGACACACAGACAATATATTATTTAATAAATTATTAGCATCACAGATTCATTTTTCTTATTTCACAAATTCATTCTGAGCTGTATTAACAAATACGGAGAAAGAAAACTGTCCCCTAGTTGGTCACAGAATTACGGCCAAAACTATGTTCAGTAAGTCTTTTAATATTTCTGTGCAAATATCCACACCAATGACCATAGACAGTACTGGCAGAAAGACTCAAAAACTCACAGGGCCTGGAAGATGATCTGATCCCTGGAGATGGGACTATACAAGACCAACCGAAAGCACACTGATCAACAGAGATGGAGAGAGGATCACTGCTGACAATGCTAAGAGCTGCTTTGTGAAAGTTTACATCTTAGTTTCCAAACTGCTACCCTAAGATGTAATTGAATCTCTCCCCCCAGTATTCAAAGTAATTCTCTGGAGAACAAAGAATTTAATGTAAGTGCCCCAAATGCAGCTACCTCATACTTACTCGGACATGTCCCTCATAAGCTGTTCCTATGCCTTTCTGTGGATCTATTCCCAAAGGTCCCTTAGTCTGCTCAGGAGGGATTGGACATACTGCAGGAGCCTTGTCTGCACAGGTCACATGGCAAGAGAATCCGCACACTTGTGAGGAGGAGGAGAAACAAAAAGATTTGATGGTTATTTCCTGCACAGTGCAAAAGCTGTGATAACCATGATGAGATTTACAAAGAAATCCTCTTTCTTCTCTTGACCAACATCTGAATAATCTCACTGAACTTTGCTACAAACAGAAATAAAAGTCTGCACACAGCAGCAGTTCATGCTTTTATCTGCTCTAAATCCCAAATTTCTCTTTTTCAGATAGTTTATGGATACACCTGGCTTCATTCAGATAAGAAAGAGCCTAAAATAATCTCTATTACGTCCTCTAGGCCCAACTCCACTAGTAAACAAAAAACTGGAACATCCTTTAAATAGTAAGTGTCATTCTGTGTACATACAAACAAGAATAACTGCCATTCAGTACCAGTTTTGCTTCTTTCTGGAATAAGTCAGAATAGATATCTTAAATTTTGCCCTGCGACATAAAGCCAAGCTGCTCTCAGTACACTTGACCACTCACTGTGGCCCCTTATTGCTATTTCGAGTAAACTGAACTAAGCTCTTCTACCACCAACTGGAATAAGAGTGTCCCCAGATAACTAGGCAGTCTGTTATGTAGGATATTCAAAGTGTTTGGCTTCTACGGTTAAAAGACTGAAGCACAAGAAGAACACACTGTTATTCAAAATATAAGCAGAAGACTTCTGCATCACCACACTACAACATTTACTGTGCCATTTGCTTCTGTAACAACTTCGGTTCACATCTGTTTGTGCTCTCCCAAGTGCTTACCTTCACAGGTACAGCCCTGCCGTATCAGACCAACCATCAGGGATGTGCACTGATTGCATTTCGTTGGTGTGTTAAACGATTTCACTACAAACTGGTGGGCTTTAGGCTGTGTAAAGAGCAGACAAGGATGTTACCACCTGTAACTCTTCTCAAGAGCAGCTATTTCTTTCACAGACAAGAGTGCATTGCTGCATTTAATAAGGCAGCTTGTTTGTGTTTGCTGAAATGAGATCTGAGCTGAAAAAGTTTCCTTATCAGTGCTCGTTGTTGATAATTTAAAGCATCCTCTGTAAACAAAGCCATGGAAACTGGACCCTGTCTCAGAACATGAGTTTGCTTCCACTGCAGATAGGAAAGCTGCTAAAATGATTCTGTTACACTCCAGAGGTTGAATGTGTATAAGCATGTGCTCAGTGGGCACCTGACTGTCAGCCCAGGTCAACCCATAACAGTATTTTCTAAGCTGCAAATTCAGTGAATGTTGCCTTAGTTAAAAGAAAAATAGCAGACTTTTTCAAAATTTTAGATTTCATGCCAGAAAGCCCTGACATAGCTCCCTTTTACGGTGTTCGGCAGAGGCAAATTCAGAACACCCAATTTAAAGGCAAGAGCTGAAGTTGATAGATGAAGTCGATTTTGAAAGGGTTTCTCTTCCTGTTATTCCTTGGGAACACAGAGTACATGAGTAAGTGGTATAATTCTCTCCCTCTCCTCAAGGATGGCCGTGCTGATGCTGCTATATAAAGGCTAAATGCCTACATAATGTGGCAGGATGATTAACAGATGGCCTTATATAAAATCCAGGAAGCTGCTTTGCTTTTCCATAAAAACTCCCAGTGAAGTAACTACTGGGGAGAAAGGCCAAAGCACAGGGTGAATGCAAAGACTGTCCAAAAAAACCTGATTATGTACGTGATCTGAAATAAGACAATTATGCAGACTACTTTGAAGAGTAGGTATGTTAAAATTTTACTTACTTCCCTGTTCTTCACAGCATAAGATATCACAGCTAAAGGCTCAAACTTATCCATATTTAATGACAGCTTTACTGTTACAATGGCAGCTTTCTGTCTACAGAAGAATGTTCTGAGACTTGCAGGGAAACAACACCCAGCTTTAAACACTGATGCAATCAAAAAGAAAGAAGGTTCTTTAGGGGACATAATAAATTATAAAGCAAGTTATTACTTATTGAGCAAAATGTTTGCAAAAATTAAATTATGTGCACAGTAAAATCCGTTTCACACGATTCCAAGTGCACTTACAGTATTTTTTTAATTGATCTACTAAGATGCTGGCAACAGAACACTGTCTGCTCAAACTTTTTAGCTTTCCTTCACACAAATGAATCTTCTGCTACTTTGCAATTTATCAAAGCAGAGAAACAGATCTATTAGAAAGGCTTACTTCACTATTAGTTGCAGAAAAAACTGTCATTTTTAAGTATACGGAAGATTCCTGAACCATTGAGTCACTTCCAAAACTTTTAAAAGAAAACTTTTCCTTTAGTAGCTTGTATTTATTCTTCATTTGCTTGAACAGACATAATCCACTGGGAACTAGCATACTCTGGCTTATTCAGCAATAGCAAAATGATTTCAACAACTGATGGAAAATCAGTATTTATGCAGGTGAAAGGCAAAAGACAGAAAAATTGGAAATCCCTCTCCCAGCCCAGTGCTGGAGTGCTGCCTGTAGTGCTCACTCTACACTGCTCAAAGACAGGTAAATCTGTGGTTTCATTTTTAGGGTTACTCTTTCCCTTTTCTCAAGACTAAGCATCTAATTAGCACACAGACATGTTAATCAGAGACCTTCTTGTATGCAAAGAGTAGAGAGGCATGTTGGTCAGACATGTCAGAAAACTCTTTCTAGGATGCCTCTTTCCTTTCTTCATGTGCTGGCTCATTTATCTCTTTTTAACGTCCAAACTACTGTTTTTCCTGCAATCAAATGCTTGTGTACTGCTCCAGTGGAAATCCTAGTGCAGCTTGCCACACCCCATAACGTAAGAACGAAGGGTTTTAAATCCTAGAGAGCAACCAGCCTGCACACAAACATCCCTTCTAGGCAGTTCTGGTAAGATCAGTGTGACAACCAGCTCCCCCAAAGCTGTAGCCCAGGAGTGACACGTCTCCCTTGCTACACAGAAGTGGGAATGCTTGACAGGGTACCTTTGGTGCAGAGAGTCCTGAGCTAATATACGCTGTCCTCATGGTCGGTGTGTGAATCGAACGGGGAGGATGATCTGTCACCTGAACAGAGGCCCCAAAGGATCAGTCAGACATCAAGAACACACTATCAAAGAAAGCCTGGATAAAGGAAAAAGACTATGTTGTCCCACCCACCCCATCCCGCAGCATCCAAGCCATGAAACCAAATTGATTAATGCAGGACTCAGAAAAACAAATCTTATTTCTCAGCGAGATTCATCTCCTAAATGTCAAAACCAACTTTACATTATCCTAAACATTTGATTGGATATTTTCTAATATAAAATAACCACAAAATTAACTCTTTTAAAAGGGAAAGGGGATAAATTATTATAGATGCAGAGTCTGGCTAACATTTTGTAATAACAAGACTTCCAGCAGGGCTTCAAAGTGTGTTTTCACAAACTACATTATAACATAGTCTTTGTGGCAACATTTCTTAAATATTCATGACTGAGGATATGTTATGAAGAGAGATTATAACTAATAATTGATTCATAGTTCCCATCCCTATTCAATTAAGCATATGTGAAAGAAATGCAACATTTCCCAAAACACAGTGCAGAAGGCTATTACAAAGTCATAAAGTCTTGCTGCAGAAGAGTGAGCTTCATCCTACACAAAAGATCTGCAGTAGTCATTTTCATACAAGTGAAACTGTTACTCCTAAAAAAAAAATAAAAAGGACAAATATCTTTCAACACTGAAGTACCTCAATCGGTTCAATCTCACTGGCTGTAGAAGGAGACCTTGATCTTGAATGGAGGTGAGACTTGCTATCTTCATCCCGTGATGGAGTATTAGACAATGTAAAATTCTCAACTGAATCAATCTAGGAGAACAATTCAAGAGAGAAAAAAAAAAAAAAACAACAACCAAAGAAATAAATCAAAGACATAATTAAAAAAGAATTCTCATCTCTTACCAAAATAAGATATGGGAGCAGTAGAATTCCTAAGAGAGAACTGAGAGGATAAAAATTCAGTTTTAAGCAACTTCCTAATTGAAAGCAACAAAATGGAATGAAAATTGTTGCATGTAAACACGCCAAGGATTCTGCTGAGAGGTGAGCACATGCATAAGAGCTGCTAGTTCAGGGCCCTGATAACCACTTGAAGACACTTGTAATTCAGCATTTTTCAAGGGTGAATATTTTCTAAACGCTACTGGGTTTTGTCCACTGGCAGCAGGGATTTGTTAGAAGTGAATTCCCACTCTTGCAAACATATTCAGGAGAAAACAAGGAGAAAAGGCAGAGCAGCGTATAACCTGAGGGTAGTGATAATCATATTCACAGAGAACTGAGGGGATTTTGCACCCCATTTGAACCACAGAAACATCCTTACCAGGAACGCCGTTTCTTCTGGGGAATATTTTCCTAGTCCTGGATATATAGAATTAAGCTAAGCCCACCACAGAGCTACACTGAACAAGGCACATAGGTACAGACAGGTATCTTGGGTAACAAGTCATTTGTTAGTAAAGCTGAAAAAATCAGGGAAGGCAGGATTTCTCCTTGAAAACAAGACATCTCCACAAAGTTTTCTAGGTAAAATTATATTAAAAAAAAAAGGTTAAAATGCTTTTCCCACTAATCATAAAAGTAAAAGCTGCAGGCCTGCAGAAGGCTCCACGGCATGCCTTGATTTTCTGGAGCAACGCTATCATCAGTTCTCCATTGCCAAGGATTTGCCTAGCTTGCAGACAAACTAAAATATGCAGCCACATTTACAGAAAGCATTTGAACATTCCAGTGTTTCTCATCTCATTTGCCACTGGCAATACTAAGAATTCCGCAAACTTTACTGCTTTTTGGGAATCAATCATATTGCCAAGCCAATTTTATACGTGCACATACAGTCCTGTTCTTCAGGAGCTCAGTAACAGTAGCCAACAGGTGCAGTTGCTAGTTTTATATACACTCTTTTTTTTAAAATAGTGAGTTAAGTTTGATGGCTTCTACTTTTACCATACCCTTCCCAAAAAATTATCTGGTGGAGAATGTTCAGCAGTTTAATCAACTTAGGCATATTAACATGCCTGCAAGTATTTCTGAAATTAAAATGGGAAATTCTCACATTGGGATACACCTGTTTACTACACATAGATCATGTCTTTCAAGCATTGTGGCAAAAAGTAGCAGTAAAGCAAGTATTTTGTGCTCAGATTTATCAGAAGCAAATAACAATTGAAAGCTTTACCCAGTATTAGAAACACTGATGCCTGAAGTAGTAAATCCTCAAATGCAACATGTTTCAATTATTTTAAACTTCTTTTTAATCCAGGCTAAACATGTGATAACTTGGAGTCCACCCAAAGACTGTTTAACCTTCAACAATTCTGCCTCCTCCCTTAAAAATGCTACTAAAAAATAAGCCAAATGAGTAACTACAGGCAAATTTTTTCATAGCAAGAAACAGACACTCCTTTTCTCCTACAAGTTAAACTCAGAGATCTAATCTATCATTTCATAAAGGTTTCCAGATACTCCAAGGGCTTTCCCTTTCAAAGCAACATCTGCATACCAAAGAATTTTCACGGTGTCTATGAAAAAACGTAGTACAAGCCTGATATCAGTGATGGAACCTTTCTGGAATGTGCTACAAAGCCTTTGTGGTTGAAGACAACTGCTGAAACTGTAACAAATGTATTTTCACTTTGCTTATGAACATAAAAAGCCCACAGAACACACAGAACCTGATCCACCATTGCAGAAGGGAATTTAATCACCACCTTCAGTGCAGAAACAACGGCCTTGAACTGTATTTGCTGCAGTGATCTCAGGTTCCTGCCTTAATGAGAAGACTAAGTACAAAAGCAACCTTACTCAGCTATGGCCAACAGTTTACGAAGACCATGTTAACACCATTCAAACTGGTTTTAAACTAATCCACTGGATTACCCCAAGCAGATTTCACTATTTCCTACCAAACTGTAACAACCTTGCTGTCTTCCACAGAACCATGCAGGTCTGAGCCAAAGCTGGCCAGCGTATAAACACATCTGGAGCAGAGAGAACTTCTGAACTGGAGGTGCCACCAACAAAAACAACCAGTTACTGTAAGCTTGCCTGAGAGACTCAGCAGTGTGCTTTGAACTGCGTGGGTAGGGACATCATTGGAGCTGCTGGGCACTGCTGCTTATTTATTGAACATTCAACAGAAATGCTTTGTGTGCTTACTTATCCCTTCCACCATATCTGTATAAAAGAAACAGAAGTGGCAGTATGAGATTAAAACGGACACAGCGTTCCTGGTAGGAATTCATCCTCACTGAATCTGCTTTGATAACACGTGTAAATACATGTTTAAAAACCCAACCTGATCTTCGAAACACCATAGACTTTTCTAGCTTAATCAGCTACAACACAACCATCTGTTTTCTTTGTATGAATTTTCCCCATCCTCCTTGATGCTCCACTTACTCAATTCCCCACTTCACATTTATTTATCTTTGTACTGTGATACTTTCTATCATTTGCTGTGATGGGACTCCCAAATGCCAAACTTTGACCTTCTAGAGGCAATTCCCAAGACTTAACACATGCCCTCTGCTAAAGGCAAAGGAACAAACAGGCCCTCATTTGATGTCTGCTCATCCTCCCAACCTGCATCTACCCGATCAACTTCCACATAGAACTTTCACATTAAAATGAAAAAGGACCCAAAGCATCTTCTCCAGTTACTGTGATATTCTGCTCGTAGGATTGCCAAATTAAATACTCCAAAAGCTTTGAGCCCACATGGCTGTGAAACAACAAAAAGCACAGCAGCAGCAGCAGCAGCAAACAGCAGCAGCAGCAGCACAAGACATGCAGCGAGGTAAATACACAATCCATACATTAAACATAGGCATGGACACAACAGGCAAAAAATAAAGGGCCACATAGAGTAAGACAGCCTCTTACACGTCTGCCTTTGTTAGCTGGAATACAGGAAGGAGAGTGCTTTAACAAAGAAAGGAGGAGAATATGTTACAAAACCAAACAGTGACAAATACATCACCTCAGAATTCCTCACTGTATCTCCACAGGTAGTGTTTAGACACACACAAGCATGTTCATTGTTACAAGTATTTTAAAAACAAGCTATTCTCAGGCAACAAGAGGGAAGAAACATTAAAAAGAAAGGAACAGCTATTCCAAGTCCACAGTCTTATACTGGACAATAGCAGTGAAACTGCAGACTACACTGCACTATTAATTTGCAGTTGGCATGTCTGTGCTTTGAACAAGATGAATGAAGTCATCTGTTGGAGGCACAATACATCCAATTTAAAGCATCATTATGAACCAGATTTACTCAACTTAATTATGAATGTGCAGGTAAAGTCAAGGCTCTCACCACACACTACTACGGCTTATTCTGTTCAATAATAAGAATTCAGAACGCTATTTATTCTGTGGCTACTTGCAGAGTTCAGATTTGTTTAGTCTAGCCAAAGCCCACAGGGACTGCATGTGAGGACAGACTGCAGGAGGACTTAAGAAATCTATTTCTAATTTCTAATGAGTTAGCAACAAGGGAAAAAATACTGGTTTTGAACGTGTGGGAAAAATAATTTTGTTGGGGGAGAATGGGATTCCATTTTACTGTTATTAAATAATCACAAATTCATCTTTAAATAAAATAAGTTGATTGCTTCTCATAGCTAGCGAGATACATAAAGATCCACCTGGCAAAGAAACAAAACCCAACACTTCCATTGTCAGACACTTCTAGTGAACACAGGAGACTTAACACCTAGACAATGTTACCGAGACAGCCTGCAACACACAGGAGAAACAGCAGCAAGGGTTTAGTCTCTTAGAGTCACTGGGGGTGACTTCCCTCCCCACTTAGATCAGAATTCAGGGGCTGCAAAGCCATTCCCGCTCCCCTGTGTGCAGAGGAGATACAAGGATTGTTTCTGAACGTGTGGGCTGTCACAGCTATGAGGATTTAGGCACCAGTTCTGCCAACCTGACCCAGCATCTTTCCAAGGCAGGAACCAACAGCGACTGCTGCTCATCTGAGCAGCGAGCTGCCACGTCTGCCTCAGCATCTGCAGGCTACAGAAGCAGCAGGACATCTATTTTTGTTTCTCTCCAGCAGAAATTGCAAAACTACTGTTTTCCTCATTGGAAAAATCAGAATTAACTCCAGTCATTCAGAGAGCACTATAAATAGTTACATTATTTGGATGGCAGACACGCAAGACATACCCACCCTAGGAAACCCAGTACTGTGTGCACATCTGCCTTGCAACTGCTTCTGCACATTATTTTACACATTATTTTATCCTTCCTTAATGAAGCACAGAGTCTGAAGAAACAATCCAAGCCATTAGTAATATTTATGTGGGTTTCTTGATTACAAGAGAGGCTTTCCTGATCCCCATGCAATATTGCAGCACTGCATGAGCCTGACCTGAGGCCTTCTAATTCTTCCGTGGTCTTAATACAAAGAACCCAAAGAACCCACACACTTCTCAGGTTTGACTGAGAAGAGATTAATTCTTCTGGAGATGCTGCAAGAAACGCTGCCCTTCAAGGTAACCGCTGCCAAAAAGAGACATTGGAAAGGCAATGGAGGTTACATCCAGCAGGCAGGGAGTTTTAATACCCTTATTTTAATTTAATTCCATCTAATATATTGATACTAAACCAACTCAGTGAGCTAAATCATAAATAACCATTCATTTAGATAATTCAGAGACTATAAATCATGCTACGAATGAATGCAGTGATTGTCCAATAAATCAAAGATGCAGAACTGGCTTTCAGCACAACTGAATGATACCACTTTTCATCTACTAACACAGATAGCAGCTTTATCTCTCTTTCTAACAAAGACAGAATGTCTTGTATTTCTCTGCAAGGTGCTCTTCCCATCTCTGAGCAGTCAACACTTCCTTTTCTGCAGTTTTGTCAGATGAGAGAGAATTCTGCCTTGGTGTTAAAAACATGAGACCCTGGCTAGTCCAGCCCAGAGATGTACTTTTGCCCCGTGCAACTGAGAAAAAACACTCCTGTTGGACTCAAAACGAAGATGGAACAGGGGAGGTTTGACTCCATGTGCAGGAAGCGAACTACAGGCAAAAATATAAATATTAATACCTGAATTTTTACCCAAGACTAAAAGGTGGAGATCTGCAAAGATCTGATCTGGGTGTACCAACCAAGAAGAATTGCTATTAAAGGATGTATGCCAGCAGTTGAAAATTACTCACTTGCATAGAGTAAAAAAAAAAAAAAAAAGGCAAAATGCTTGTGGAAAAAAATGCTGCCTTCTTTAAAAAAAACCAAACAACAAAACCCAAGCAACAATAAATACAGAATAAAGTACGAAAGTCCTTCAAAATTAACTAGACAGCAACCAGGAAAATATCCTTGCCCTAAGCTTCCCCTTGCAAAACAGAACATTATCAGCGACTGCCACATATATCCTTTATTTCTCTTTTAATAGGTTTTACAAGAGTGTTTTAGATCTTTTTAAAGATAAATTTCTATTCAAGAACTTGCTGATACAAACTAAGAG
The DNA here is from genome assembly GCA_013397845.1 of Melanocharis versteri. Classification (NCBI taxonomy): domain Eukaryota; kingdom Metazoa; phylum Chordata; class Aves; order Passeriformes; family Melanocharitidae; genus Melanocharis; species Melanocharis versteri. The sequence continues at coordinate 308,205 of VZTG01008517.1, forward strand.
TTCCTAATACTCAGGGTAACATAGAACATGTTTTCTTTAATTCTGATAAAGAATATAATATTATTAATTTTTTGTGGATTTACATGACATGAAACTGTATCCTCATTTTTTTTTGTGTAAGAAAATTCCAACGATATCAGCAAGCCAAAAGTTTTCTGTATGCTATTCAAAAATGCAGGTAAGTGCCTTCTACTGTGACACCCCAGATGAACCTTCACATTTTGTCTGGGGTATGTATCTGATTTACAGAGAAAAAGCACCCAGAAGAAAAGCATTTTTTTCAGAGTATGCGGAAGGAAATGAAAGCAGCAGAAAAGGCCCATATACCTCATCCTCTTTGCTACACCCTTCACAGTAGAATTTTCTCAAATAAAATTAATTGTATCACATTTCAGTACCGATAGGATTACATGTGTTAAACACATTTGTATAAATATGTATGAATGTATACATGTATAATGTGTATAAACACATCTACGAGCACAGACAGACAGACACAATTATTCCTACAGAGCTGTAATGGATGGAGCTCTATACACTTGGATTTCAAAAAGTTTATTACTAATTACTTTTATGGGCCTACTACTTCAGTTTGGAAGAAATATAATGCAGTCAATTCTCAGCTTCTAACTCAATTCTCTTAGTATGCAATTAATTAGTGGGAATATTTAAACGAAGTCCTGACAGAAAACCTGCATCTCAAATGGCAATAGAAAGTAGTAAGCCCACTTCAGTCATAATGAAAATGGCTTCTCACAATGCAGGCTAAAAAAGAGAAAATGGTTTATTTGAGCAAACAGAAATTAACTGTATGCAAGGGGAGCATTGTAATAGAAGTGATTAGAAAACTTACAGAAACAACTCGTGATAAAGGAATAATTTGAAGCAAAAGAATTAAATACATAAATGTGCTAGTGATTTTGGAACCATTTTCCACAGGCCATATCAATAGACAAGGCCTAAAAGCAGCTTTTCCCCTTCAGAAAAACTGTTTGCAATTAAGAATTCTTCACCTGCACCTAAAGAAAAGCATTTATTTCAAAACCAAACACCTATCCATATAAATAGGTGTAAGGGTGCAATGACAGAAATACTTTGCTCTCCACTGCACTTGCAGATTTTTTAAGTTGACTGCATTAATGTTTGAATATTCCAAATCAATCAACTGATCTGTTATTGAGGAATTTACTGGGTTGAAAGTCAGACTTACGTCATCGATAAAATCAATCAATGAGGATGAAGAGGAGGAAAAGGAATCCTATTTTAATGAAAACAGCAGTAAAAAAAAGAGAGAGAGAGAGAGAGATGGATGAAGAAAACTGTTCAATATAAATAAAAGTGCAAAAATAAAGAACTGTAAATAACCAGTGGCAGTAACAGTTATCTCAGTAAGTTTTCATTAATTGCCTTTCATAGACAATTAATTAATATACTATCTGTAAAGAAACCAGTGTTTTTCCAGCATTTACTCAATAAACTATTATTCCTATACTCCCAACAGGATTCTTATACTGAAAGTAACTTACGAGATAAATTATTACAAAGGAAATTTAAAAACTATGTTAATTGTGAGGACTTCAAGAGAGGACAATGAATTAATGAATGCATCATGAAAAGAAAGAAAATTTTGGGACATCAGTAACAGCAGGGATTATGCTCTTTCATAGCTTAATGTGATGATCCTGTACTTCCATCAGGAAAAATGGGCAAACTTTGGATTAATGTCTAACTGTAAAGGTGGTGCCTTGTATCTTCTGAATTCAGTTCGACCAATATTTCATCGCAGCAGTTGTTTTAAAAGAAAGACGATGCTTTGCTTACTGTTGATTAGAAAAGAAGGTAACAAATGTATAGTACTGTTTCAATTTTTTCCTGCCAGGTTTTCTACCTACTCTGGTCTTTTGTCTGAAAGTGACAAAGGTATTAAACAGATTCATTTTTTAAATAAAAGGATCTGTGGAGAGGAGAGGAATAGCAATTATCTGGATTTTACAGATCTGTCTACAATGAACGGATGATGAAAACAACCTAGTAAACAGCACCAAAGGCTTCATGGAATACAATCAAGGATGATTTACAGATTTTGTTTCATTTTTACCAAACCACTACCTGCATTACTTAGCATTTTTCTGAACAGAAAGAAAAACCATTTGAACAACTATGCTTTTCATGTTCACTGCAAAATCAGGCAAATTTCTGCATTCAAGGTTCGAGAGAGAATTCACTGTGATCACAAGCATTCAAGAGAAGACAGCCAGCACTGTAAATGACAAACAATTCTCACGTACTATTACATACAAGTATTATTGGGGCAATGCAATTAAAATACAGGAGTAAACTCTCAGCAAATATGCACATAACCCGCACACAACAGCAGTTCCACTGATTTAACAGAGTTAGAATAGCTGTGCACTTACTTCAAATTGATCCAGAGCAGAGGTAGGCGCATTCAAAAATGCCAAGAAAGAATTCTGTGAGTCTTGGTGCTTTACACCTAGAAAACAGCAGCAGGTTTTTAAGCTACAGAAAAAAATGACCTTTTCATGGAGGACCTGTGCCTTGCTGAAACAGAGTTTGAGTGTCCACCTGAAACAGCTACATGTTTTGAAATAAGCTGCATATTTGGTTTATTTTCCAGAGTAAAGGATTTTTTTACCGGACAAGTGCGTGTTTAATCAACCTTTCCCAAGCTAGGAGGTGTGTGGTGTGAATCCCATGTGAAAACACGCCGTATGTCCGTGTCTGTTATGCAGAGGGCACTGGTTTCTAAGGTGCTCGTGTCCATTTGCACCACACACCAATGCAGCAGGTGCCACCCCTGCTCTGCTCACACGTGGGCTGTCCCACTGTGCCAGGGCAGCTGGAGCCAACAAAACCACGGCACTTCCAAACAAGATGGGTCCCTCGGGCCGTGCTCTGTGCCTGTCTGCCACCTCTCCCTGCCGAGTGCCCAGCAGTAACACAACCCTGGGTGAAGCTTCAGATGTCTCTGCCACACCACATCATTTAAGTGATGCTCAGCAGCGAGCGGAGCGGGAATGCTGCATCCCCCAAGCTGCAGAGGCTGGCACACCTCAGCTCTTTTTTTAACTTGCTCCAACTGGTATTTTTTTTCTTCTTCTTCTTTTCTAATTCAAGTTGCTGTGTGGGTGTTTATACTCCATAGATGTGTACGAACTCTGCTCAATGCTATAAATACTTTATATGCACATACATATATATATTTTTTGTGACCAGAGCCTGCAGGACTGTGTGCATCTCAAAAGAATGATGCTATCAGAAGTTACCTATTTCTTTTTAAAAATATCAGTGTCCTGCTCTAATTAGCCATATCACCCTATATGCTCTAAATATAACCCACAGTGAACGAAGCTACAAAGAACCCTTTCCTCTTTAAAATATAAATACACTGAAATCACAGTAAAATACTAAAAACAATTTTCAAATTACTGACTACTTTATGGAATACTTTCAGCAATCTTTTCCCCACCTGTCTAAATTTCTGGAATATATTTATAAGCAGGAAAGAATTAGGTGCTAATCCAAATAATTCCTTCCCAGAAATCAATTTCCACACACTTCAAATTACTTTACCACAGTACATTGACTACATTTGAATCTTCTATACAGTTCATTATTCAAACAGCAATATATTTCTTCTTGTAAGAGAAAACCAAATCCAAAGGTGATAACAATTTAGATTAAGGTGTATTTCTATCAGACTATTTGAATACTTGCAGTAGAATATTACTAATGTAATTCTGTTAAGAAATATGACTAACGTTTCCTTGAACAGTACTTTTTTTTGCTTGTTTGTTTTCAGCAAAGAGTAAATGTTTATCTCACCAAAACAATAAGGTTTTAAACACTGGAAAAAATACAGGGTAAAATACAAATTATAAATTCATAACATTATTTAACACAAAGGAAGATTTCAGAAGTCAAGTAACCATGCATAATATTTAAGGAAGTTCAAGAACATTTAAATGAAAGCTAAATATGACAAAGTACTTTTGTCTCCAGAGAGATGCTATCAGGAGCTTCTCTCCAAGTACTTGGAGGAAACATAATCCTGGTATCAGTGTTAAGCATCAAAATGAGGGAGTATCAATTCCCTAAATCTTATTTACTAATTGGCACCATTTTTTAATGTTCTGTATAGGTTTGAGTTATTTTTACCAGTCAATCAGCACTGGGAGGCCTATATATAGAGGATGAATGTAAACCACAATACTTTATTGACCGACTGGCCATTAAGTTGGAAAGGCTGAACAATATTTGACATCCCAATGCAGCAGTTGTTGCCAGGGTATTGAAATTCTGGAATTCACATAGTTCCCTACAGAAAATTAGGTAATTCCATTTGGCCTGAAAAAGACTTCTTCCCATGTGACTCATAAGACACAAATATTAGAGCTACTACAGAAACTGCAAAGAATCAGGCAAATCATTAATCATCTCTTAATGAGTTTTCTTCATTGCAGAATTACCAAAGAAATCTCTTCTCCCAGCAACAACGCAAAACAGTGTTGGACAGATGCAACAGTAATCCCAGAACATACTCTTAATACCACAGCAAAGCACTCATGACCACACTGCTCACTCTGTGGCTGCAAGGCCTATCAGTGAAGTCATCCCAGAAACAAACAAACACTATGAATTCCTCTGCAGTTGGTTACTCTCTGTGTAGACAGGCCCAAAACACTCATGAGGTGAACAACACTATGATCAGTATTGATGTCTAAATACCTTCACCCACCATAATAGAGAAAAGGTTAGAAATATATCTGTATTCTAACAGTTTTCTGGCAGTAAATCACCATGCACAGGCCAAATAAAAACAATTCAGTCTCAACTCAAATAATACCTTACTGGTTCAAAGGTACCAACAAAACTGAGGTGTATTACAAGTATTAGAAGTGCAAATGCAACTGCTGTGGGTACATCTTAACATGCAAGTGTTGTGCTCACGTGTTGGTATCATATTTTACTTTCAAGGTGACACTTGATTGATAAGATGTACCCACCAATGTGACACACTATTTACTTGGATATCAGTTGCCATACCCTTTTCTGATCTAAGCTCTTCAGTCTCCTTTTTCAGCCTTTCGATGTCTGCCAAAAGCTCCATGTTCTTCTTCTCAGATTCTTGCAATTTACTTCAAAAGAACATAAAAAATGTATGTAAGTATTGAGAAGCCATGATACAAGTCACTCTCATTCCCAATGTCTTCAAATGCCAGAATAAATCCATTGGGACCCATCTAGTTTACAGAAAAAAAGCCATTTATCTATTAAATAGGTTCATGTTTTTCATGTTTCTAATTTCTAAGTAATTATGTGAGCTTGCATCCTGTGAATGAGAAAAAAAGACTGTATGTATTTTTATGTTTTAAGAAGTCCCGTTTTTCATTAAAATTTATTTGTTAATTAAGTACCTGTGATACTAATAGATTCAGCTAAACAAATTTTTTCTCAGTTCCTTTACAGTTAGTTGTTTCAGTGCCTTCTGACTCTCAGACGAGAGGTAACACTACTCTGCAATTTAAGCACATTTCTCATTCTTGCCTGTCAAAGCAAACACTGGTTTTCCTGCTCTTATAGGATTTCCAATGCTGCCTATCATCACATCACCTGGCCTGAAAAACATTCAAAGTAGGTGAACCAGATGTTCCCATTTTACAGGTAACACACTTGAACTTCAGCTCTATCCTACTGCTTTTGTACAGCTGCAAAATACACCAGTGCTCTGAGCTAATTGAAGCTGGGCACCTAGAAATCGAATTACTTCCTACCAACCCCTGTTTCAAGCATTCACCCAACTCAGAATAATTTCTGTTGTGGGGATGATGAGGTAGAAGTTAGAAAGAGAGAGGTCTGAGGAAGGAATAGAAGAATTCCTAGTAGTCCATTAACCCTTATTACTTCTTACTGTGCAAATCATTGATTTTAGTCAGCTCACCCAATGCTGGTATCAGCAGAATGGAAAAGAATATATTCTAAGATACAAACCCAAACTACGGATTTGGATTTGTTATCACAGCTAGGAGAGATCATACTATTAAAGAGAAAGTGTTCCCTCTGAAAGTCTTCAAGATTTCAACTTTCCCCAGTAAGTGTTCAGCTGTTCAGACAATGAAGAGATGTTGGGTTTTTTTCTCATCTGGGTGCATGAAACTGGCATATCATTCATGATCAAATTCCAACAGACAAGCGAGATAAAATAATGATTTGGTGACATTTCCTGGGAGGTATCAAAATAAATTTGCATCAGAACATTTCAGTCTTACCACTCTGTAGAGATACAGGAAGCTTTGACTTTGTTCAGCTCATCTTGAATAGCCTGTTTGGCTCGGATTTCAGCATCAAGAGCAGACTGGAGCTCCAGCCTTGCAGACATATCCAGCTTTGCAAAGCGTCGCATCTTCCAGGGCATGTCCTAGGAAAGAATCAAAAAGGGGAGTAGAAAGAGTAAGAGGAAAGGAAGCTGAACATGAGGAATGTAACTAACTTCAACAACCACTTTTCTCACTCCATTATGTCCTTAACATAAGAGTTCATTCATTCCGAAATAATCTAAAATTAAGAGTAATGGTAGTAGTAGTAGTAGCAGTAGTATTTCTGAACTCAAGTAACAAATAGGCAAGATGAATGTTTTAAGCTGATCTCAAAACCAAAGAGATTTTTGAAGTCTAGTTTTGATGTGCCTCAATTCAGGTGATAGTTATGAAGGACATTCACAAGTAGAAGACTTGAAGGTTTTCATGAAAGAAAGCATGATTTCCTTCAACAAATTCATGTATGATTATAAACTAGCTTTTTCAACTATAACATAGATAAAATCCCATTACAACGATACCGGTGTTTAATTAATTGATAAACAATAAATTTGGTATTCAGGTATTCAGAAGGGAAGCTCTAGGGAAGTTTAACTTTTGATTAACATAGACTCTACAGACAGATTATTGCTGCAGCTGAAACTATCAAATCACTGTTTTTTTCAAACAATAAACCCTCTGACATATGGAAGTAAAGTCTTACTGTAGCTCTTGCACCCAAACTGGAGTTCCTCAGGGCTTCCAGCTCTTCTGTCATTTTAGAGGCCAAGGCTTGAAGATAACCTCGAGCATCTTTTTCATCACTTACCCTAAACAATTACATAGGAAAAAAGAGGGTGTTTTAACCAAAGAATTTAAAGAAAAAACAGAAATCCCTTTAACAAGCTAACAACCAGAAACAGATAAATACAAAAAGAGTCCATAAAACATAATGATAAATACAACAACAACAAAACCCCAAACAGAAGACCACACAGAACTAATTCTTTGCTGCTTTGTGGAGTTCCATTAAGCAACATGCATCACTAAGACACGGAATGAAAATAGAAGAACTACGTATCTAAGCAAGTAATGTGTGTCTCTCTATAAATATCAGCTACCTGAAACCGAGACTGTGTGAAAGAAAACTTTCAGAATTCAACCTATTTTGAGGGAGCAAATTAAGACAAAATTCACAACCAATAATTAACAATTCAATTGTCCAGATAATATAGGAACTTGTGGTTAACTTCATTGTACCAATTGACTATGAGAACTGGTAGTTAAATCAAACAGTGACGTTATTTCAAGAAGTGCTAATTAAACAGGGAGAGCCTACTTTTAATGTTATTAAACAGCATAAGCCAGAAGAGGCTTTCTCATCCACCGAGCTTGTTTTCTATCCAGACATGTTTTCTGGGCGTAAAGACAACAAGGAGGAGACATGCCTGTTTTTCAGATTCTTTGATCATCAGTTACAAAGAAAGCACAACAACTTTCTGTGATTTATCACAACAGAAGGTTCTTTCTTCACTTTGCCTCAGGTGTTAACATAGAAAAGAAAGTTGCTGAAGAATTAACTCACTGAAACTAAGTAACTTATGAAAAATCTAAAACAAACAAACAGAAAAAAAGCCAACATCACCCCTCCCACCCCATTTCCTTACATGCCTGGCTATAAACATGTTCATTTTGCCCAGAGAAGAGCAATCTCAGTTCTGCAACACCAGGCCTTATGCAAGTCCCTGAGCTGCCTCAGAGACCAGAAGGGTAATAGCACAGCTTGATCACAGTTAAGTCTATCAACACCAAACACTGAAATGTTTAGGATCCGCTCTAAGTACTGAACCTCAAATCGCTTTAAATAAAATATAGGAAAGTGGGAAAATATTTTTTCTATTTCATGAGAGTTAACTTATCCTTGCTTCCTGATCTTTAAAAGTAAATTTAATCCTAAGTATGTTGGACTGGAGATGAGAGTTCTCCAGATGGTTGATTTTGTCTTGCAGTGAGCTTCCAGCAGGAAGTGCTTCCCCCTTCGTGCCAATAAGGCAACATAAGTTTTTCTGGCTGATACCATGAGGTTCATACACACACAGAACATGGAAATGGTGCTACTTGCAAGTTTACCATTAATTATAAAAAGAAAAGTTTCAAAACAGATTAACTGATAGTTGCCAGGAGGCAAAAAAGACAGGGAGCACATACTCTGAACTGTCATGGGCAAGGGAGGAACTGAGGAGCTTTCCCACAGCGGCCTTAGGGCAAGATCACACCATGAAAGCCACGGGCTAAATATCTGCAGGTTGTGATGACTTTTGGCTGTGCAGTTTAATGTTTATTAAGGAAGACAGACTACTGTAATACAGAGGAGCCAAAAGCAAAATTAGCAACCATTTTCCACAAATCTCACACCCAACATGAAAAAGTAAGCGTTCATTGGGCTTTCTCTTCTTTGTCTCCTGCTTATTATTTAGTCCAAGGGGTGGGGAGCAATCTAGGAAAACCCTGCATGTCCTGACTATTAAAGTCAGTGAGAGTTTTTATATTAATGAGTCACTGTTTTTCCCAAGGTACATCAAAACTCGATGGAAGCAGCATACCAACTTCTTTTCCCACAACATTCTGGATGACACATTTTGACAAGCAGATACAGATAATCTAAGCCCACACAAACCACTTAGTCTATAAAAGTGGGCAAAAGATGTAAGAAGTAGCTAAAAGATGCTGTTTGGGGGTGGTGGGTGCATAATTAAACACACGGTAAAAATAAAAAAAATTAAGCCGGAATAAAAAGAATGTGAGGCTCTCAAGGTGAGAGTAAGTTTTTCTGATGTATGAGAAGGAAAAGAGATTTAGGAATCAGCATTTAATTTTCCCTGCTTTTAATGACACATAAAATCTTTGCAGAAAAAAAGACCCCATTTCTATGTCCAATTTTATGATGCTATACAGATCCTTCCTGATGGAAGGCGAGGAAACACTTCAGTTAATTGGTTTATGGTGCACAGAACTCTCAGACTCTAAATGCTGAAAAGCTGCACATGCAAAACCTCAGAGAGATGTTCCAAAGACACGCAGAAATCTAGAAAATGAAAATATAAAGTAAATTTTAACAAATATCTGTACTAAGTTCAAGGGAACTCCTCAAGCTCCGGAAGACAGCAAAAGCAGTAAAATTTGGAGCTGAGGTGGTTTTGTTGTCCACTAGATGGCAAAGTTCTCTCAATAATGACATACATTGATTAAACACTACGTGCACCCAAGAGCTGTTGGAGCTTTTTTATTTGTTACTATTTTGCTGGGGTTGTTCCATTTGGTTGGCTTTAAAAAATTAAAATAAAAGAAAAAAAGAGCAAGAATGGCAAAGCTACTCTTATTAATGTTGCACTCCTTGTCCTCATTCTGACAGAGAGCTCTGACAAGCACAGCAAGAGACCTAAGGAAGAAAAGTTCTTCAGGTTCCACCCAGTCACTTCTTTCCTCATTGAAAATTTAGACAAACTGCTCTGTTTTCAATATAATTTCCCTTGCAAGCTTAGTTCCTTAATGCAAAGAACCCAGAAGAGCAATATGGTACAAATTCCTGTAAAATTAAATTTACCTTTTTGTTTGGAGCCAACATCATGACAACCTTCACATAACCACTGGCTGCTATCTGATTGATGTTTGTCAGGATGCTCAGGAAGTCGGACTCCCTGGGTCTCCAGCTGGGATACTTTACAATACAAAATGGACCCAGAGGAAGAATTTTGCTCAACAGAAGTGGTCGTAAAGCCTTGGGGTCTTACACCAAGCTCTGTTTAACCTGATTTAAAAACCTCCAGGAAATCTGAGAGTCGTGACTCCTCTAGCCTCTCAATGCTTTTAAATTTCTGTTGTTGTACCAGTTCGCTCAAAGTCTTCAACTTCATTTTTAATTTCTCCCTTGGTGTCTCCAATAAAATTTGTTTTTTAAAAATACTTCTCTAAAGATTTTTTAACACTTCCCTCTTCTCCCAAGCCCTGAAATTCCACCCTGCCCTCCAGGATTTCTATTTTAGAGATAATGAACTTCTGACTATTCTTACCTCAAACACAGCACATCTCAGAATGTTACATGTTTTGAGTTTCTTAACAGTTCAATATGCATAGAATTTTTGCTACACAATTTGCATATGCTTTTTTTTTTCTGAGAGCAAACAGATTTTAAAACAACCAAAAAAAAACCCAGCCCAAATAAATTTCGGAGTCTTTTTGTTCGGTTTGATTTAGTTTAGAATTGTTGGGAGGCGGTAGCTGGTACTTTTTTTTTTTTTTT